>OX155962.1:21796834-22396834 GCA_944548615.1 Micropterix aruncella
GGTGTCATGCCGATGTACTTCCAGGTGGGATAATACCGAGCTTTAATTGCAATAGAATTTGCAAAGCGCTTCTTGAGCAAAAATTGCATATACGACAAGTGTTCACGACAAAGTATTTACGACATCACCCCTTTGGACTAATACCCACTATCACACTATTGGTCTTTTCTGCAGAGTGGTGAGCGCTGCAGTACAGATCGAGTGGAGGGGTGTTGTGTCCAGTTGTGTATTAATTGTTATGTTTATGGGATTATTTTAAATACTTATTACAGAATTAACAATGGTTACAGGTATAGCTTCTGCAATAATAATTATTACTGCAACCGGATCAAATGTTTTACGACGTGTCTTACCAATGTTAGTGGTAACGGTACGAAAGCGCCAGCCACACCTTTGCCACTATCTGCAGAGCATAAAGTTAGACCCATTAGCATCGTAAACTACCTATCGACGCTGCTCAGAATTGCCTAAATTTATGTCAGAATTATCATAAGTGGGTGATTAAATAAATTGGCGAAATGGCTTTTCTACCGAGCTTTGTTCTAGGCGAGATTTTGAAAAATGATCAATTGATTACGCCCACGGGTAGTAAAATTATTGATAGTGTGCTACTGATCCGACCTGATCCCAATTTAGTGCATTTGCTGCTTCTTGTTGGTTTGTCAATTTCTTGGGGTTCCTCTCCTATCTAAAGTTTTACTTTGGATGTGTAAAAATACAATTGTACTGCAGCCAATCCGGTCTCGAAGAAACCAGAAATCGAAGACTATCGCGGATGTTTGAGATTATAAACAAAATAAAATCGGATTTACCTCTTAAAGTTTGTAGCACCTGACGTTACGGCGATGTTGCATCTGCGTTGTCCAGAGTAGACCGAAAATGCTGTCAGTGGTCATCCGTTGCTGTTCGGCGGGAAGGCGTCAAACTGTTGCTGATACTATGCAAATTATTCAGTTAACAGGGGGGCGCCGCGGCGTCGGCGCGCGCGAATTTTTAAATCCGCCATGCACACAACACTCACTGTATCCTGGATCGCGTGCTTACGCTCGGCGATAGGCGTTTAGAAACATTTTTTTAAATAGGTTTCACGTAGCAGAGAGTTTGTAACTGTCGTCACTATTAAAGATCGGGGGTCTACTTATTTCAATGGCTTCTCGCATCATGCGGGGAAAATAAAATAGCTGTTTGGATAGCACAATGGGATTTTGAAACTGCACTGCATGTGATCGTCGATTTTCTCCCTGAACGTTTTATCAGCCTTGTTGTGTTCCATCAATCGAGTCTCAATTTATATTTTATTTACGTAAGTCCTTTCAATTCTCAATTCCAAAATTCCATGCAATTAAATCAAGACATTTATTTATACATCGATGCCATCGGAGTTATTCCGGGTAAGTATTTGTATTTAAAAGAGATGTTTCTATGGAATGTCTCTCGAAAATCTTCAATTTTCTTTGGTTTTTTGGTCTCGCACCTCTCGGGATGCGTTATTATTTAAAATTTAAAGGTCGTGAGACTGAATGCATTGGACCACATTCGCAATAAAAAATATTTGTTTACTAATATGATTTTTGATTATTAAAAGCGAATTATGATGCGGACATAAGTGTCTTTCAATTATCAATGCTTTTTGGGACTGTACAAACCTGACCATTTTAATACTCATCGATGGATCAAATACGTCACTAGTATCAAATACGTCATAAGCTGGTTTTGGCCGAAGAGCGACTTAAGTACCGATTAGCGCCTTAACTAAATTGAGTTACGCAACTGGTGTCGTGGGTTTAGTGTCTATAATAACTAAAAATCTGTCAGAAATTCTGAAAGGTAAAGATCGATACATTTTCATACTGCACAGCACGTATCGCAATTAGTATCGTGGGTTTACTAGGCCCATACACTAGTCCAATGAGCCTTGGAAATAGTTTCCTACATAAATAGTTATGTAGGTCCATTAAACCCACATGAACAACGAAAATGCTGTTTGTACCTGCGCGAGATGGACTCTTGCTGGCACGTGCTCTGCCCAACTGTAGGAAGTTACTGAGGCGCGCGAGGCGTAACAACGCACATAGTGTGAGTGTCTTTAATTATTTTTTTAAAATAATTATTATCAATTTTTTGAATACAGCTTTTGAATAAAATCCAGCCAAGCCCTAGGCTTACCTGCTGGAGATTATGACAGGGTGACTTTCAGTGCGACTTTTGTGGCCATATTGACCATATTATAATATTTATACTGCAGCTGCATTAGTTAAGATTAGTCGGTACAGAAAGCCACCCTCTGGATAATTGTATCTTATTCGTATCTATTTCAGTTTTACTTATTTTAAAGCTAACTATTTTAAATTCCTATTTTTTGTAAAATTTTTATTAGTTTTTATATTTAGAGAAATTTCATTAAATAAATGAGGGATTAGCCAATTCAATCTTCTTTTTCTATAAAGGCTGCGAAAAGGCGGAGAGGAGGATAATCAACATGGATCCCAGGTACACACAATACCATCTATTTCATTATACAAGGGAGATAAATTACTAGTTTTTAACACGCTTTTATTAGGTCGACCTGTATGTAACTATGTAATGGAATCTAAGGTAAATTGATCTAAGATAAATTGCTAGTTTTTAACACGCTTTTATTAGGTCGACCTGTATGTAACTATGTAATGGAATCTAAGGTAACTAATTTAACCATCTTCCAAGGATCGTAGCGTCATGAAAATTGGCAGCTGATGCTGAGTTCTGATGACAATACAATAATATGTTACTGTCGAACTAATCTGATGATGGAGTCGGAAGATATGAACTGGAACTTCATGATGGAACATCACATCATAGCTGTGTTTGGACTTGTTAGAAAAGTCTTGGAATGAACTTTGACCACGTTAGGTTTCAAGGTCTGGTTATGTGGTTTTTACGTGCATTTATAAAAGCGTGTTTTTAGTGTTTTTTTTTAAACTAATAATTTATTATTTTAGAAGAATGAACCGGTTGAGTACTATTTTTTTTATATACATTAGAATTTTCATACGAATAACGCCTTAATGATTAAGATGACGCGTTAAAACGAAAATAATTGTGAAATAGAAACGATTACAAATAAAATTATAAAAGAAAATTATTATTGTCACTAAATGTTTTACGATTATTCTCACTAAAACGAGAAGACATTAAAAGCTTACTTTAAATGTAGAAAAAATAGCTAATCTTTCTTACGATAATAATGTAAAAAGCCCTATGGCCATTGCATATAAAATACTTATTCAATTTGAAGGGAAAATTGCCCGTTTGCTAAACATGATATCAACACGATTGCGAGTGTTCACCCATGTAAATTAAGATCTCACTTTGCATTTTAATTACGAACATTACTCATATTGACAAATGCGCATGCGCAGATAAATACATCATACGCATAGCCTTCCACTCTCTACCAGGCAGACGCCGTTCGTTGCGTCGAGGGCAAACTGTGTAATAATTGAGGCATCTTTTTTTTAAACACTGTAGGTACATGACGCATTTATTGTTGCAATCCCTTGAAGTTAAAATTTACATAGAATAATATATTCCCATCCACTTTGTACAATGGTAAAGTGGAAGTTTCTACACTGATATCATTTATTCATTTATTTATTGATTTATTTGTTCTATAAACTTCATATTACCACATTATGTATTTATTTATACTATTTTTTATTCCCGTGATCGTGCTATATAGATATTTTTAAATATAATTAGAAGTTTAATATAAATTCACTTATCTATTTCATCATACAAAATGTAATCGCAATATAAAATATATTATAAATAATATTTATTCAAGAATATCTTTAAATAATATCTTTAATGACTATATTATGGAACGTGTATTTATATACAATTTTATTTACTTATTATGACTCCTTTCTTCCCAGTTCCCACCTCTCCCTATGTAGGTTTATTCTTCAAAAAAAATATATTGTTGTGTTTAAATTATGAATGTTTAAGTGGAAACATGTAATTAGCTTTATTTTTTAACTTAATAATTTTGTACCAAAATTATTTTAACAACTGTATGTTTCCTTAATAATAATTTTTAAAAATATATGTTTTATCACATTTTGTATGTTTAATTTTAATACTATATGCATATGAGTAAATCATTGCCATACATAGTCTTCCTTGGTACGGGCTATGGCCTAGTTAGGCAGATTCTGCAATAATACAATGTAAATTATTATTTTTGAATGAATACAATTATTTGAATTGATTTCATATGATCGCACTTTAAAATCTGCTAGTCGAAGGAATTTCGAAAATTCAAGTTAATAGATTAAACGGAACCATTCTTTTAAAATATCAAAAGAATGATCTTTCCTTGGGCACATGTTGAAGAAGATTATATAATTCGTAATTTCTTGTTATCCACATAACTTGTGGCAAAGATACTTTAACTTCATCTTTTAAAAGTCGTGATGCAGTCGATCTTGCTTGCAACCTTTTCTATGGCAAGATTGTAAGTTTAACTAAGTTAAACTTGATTACACTGAAGTTTTGTTTATATTTTTCTTCAAATTTACAAATACTCACAAAACTCAAAATATAATAAAAAATACAAAAACCTTGATAATGAATAACTGTTGACATCACATTGCTGTGTGGCTATCGAGAAATATTGGATATTATCTGACTTTATCTGATTTAAAATAATCAGTGATAGAATATTCTTATCAGTATATTATAAGGTATGATGAAAACGACCATCAAATAGTTTTAAATACTCAGTTTCTATAGCATTCTAATTCCAAGACATATAATATAATTTTTTGACAAAGTAATAATATAAATTGTCGCGGAAATTTTTAAATATTATAACATTAAAAATAAAAATTGCTTTATATACAAATATTACAAATAGTCAAATAATTTTATTTTAGCATTGTCAAGTAGAAAAGTGTCTTAATTAATTTAGCATCCATAGCCACGTTAACACAACGGTTCTCATTTGTTACAGAAGTTAAGCAGCTTTGGGCGAGGTCAGTCCGTGGATGGGTGACCGCTGAAGTGATGACCGTGTGATGCTATAAATGCCTACGTTTATGTTGCCACTTCAACTTATCTATAACACTGCCTGCGTTACGTTGCCACGTTTATGTTGCCACACTGGCGACTGGTGGGTTCCATGAAAAAACACTAGTCTTTTGTGTTAAAAGAAACATTAGAAACAGTTAAGGTGCATGACGATTATTTCACATAGTGGTTAGATATCGTTAACCTAATACATTGTGTAATTTTCTTATCGATTATTATCAATTTTCTGTATTAAATTTTAATTTATCTATTTTCCGTATTCTATTTGAATTATTTTCTATTGCTCTTAAAAGTTACTTATTATAAGTTATAACTTATTTGTAATGCTTATGGTACTATACATGTTTTTTTTTTAATTTTGCTTGCAGAATATTCGTACATAAAAAACTAAAGAGCTCGCTCTGCCTTATAACAAGTCCTGGCACTTAGATAGGCGGCAGCAGTATGCCTATGCTCATATCGGCTGTGTTTTATTTTTCAATATGAATATATGATATATTTTTTAATGGATGTGAATAAGTTGAACTTTGTAAATAAGTTGATTAATTAATTAAATAAATAAAAAAATACAAATTTCTCTCATTAAGATATTTTTTCAAGCTGTATGTTGAATTAGGTTATTATTCCTTCCTGCCTCATTTTTAAAATAATATAGGGTAAGCTATTGGGCCTACCATCTCGACATAGTGGGCATCCCTTTTAAGTAGTTCGACGTTTGGACCTGGAAATCCGTCCCTCGGTCGGACATAGGCCGTTAGCAACTTTAAATATTTTGAGGACTGCGACGCTCATTGTCCGCCATGGTCACTCAGGATCGGGTGTCCGACGAATCCATTCAAGGGTTAAATACGTCAGGTCGACGACTACCCTCCGCTCCCATAGGACCCCTGGCTATTCGCCGGCTGGGGCTTTCTTCGAGTTTTTCGCTCCAACGGCCTCCGACTGCAAAATCACAACCGTTGCAGAAGCTCACAGCGGCCCTGACAAGGTAAGCCCCACTTCGTGGAGGCTACCAGATAGGAGTTGAACCGTGAGTTGGCAGGCTAGATGGCAGAGTTTGGCGAACACCCCCCAAGCTGCACGGAACCACTAGAAACCTAACATTCCACATCATTCAACAACATCATTCGACAAACTTACATTGTAACTCTGCTTGAATTCATGCAGTGCCTGTTCGTCCTTGTCGTATGCTAACTATCCATACATCATAGCGTTTGACCCATGGGGATGCAGCTTTTATTTGTTTTTTATTGAAATTAAATTAATGGCTCGAGAGCGCCATGCTGGGAACACCACTTGAAATCGCCGTGGATAGAGCCACGATCTTTGTTAAATTTATCAACAACATTTGGCTGTATTCACATTCTCTTTTGCTTGCTTGTTGTTTGTGTAATTCTCAATTCTGGTGGTTACGCGAAAACCAGTACGCTTACGAGTATAAGACATATGAAAGTGTATATACATACTTTCCTTCATAAACTTTTCAATGATCGTATCGGACTCGTTTACAGATAATCATGAATTGAAAATATTGCAAAACGCATGCTTTTAGCACTTTTACCAACTGGAATGAGTGTAATTGTCTGCGATTTTTAAGTTGTCTTTATCAGGCGCGAATTTAAGGTCCATTGGTGCAGTAAGGGGCTCTCTAGACGATCAAGCATGCTTGTCAAGCATCGCGTCTGCGGGCTGGAAGGGGATCGTAAACCGCAGGTAATATGCATTGTTTTTAAATATATACCAAAAATGCCTTATTTTGTAGTTTATAGCAGGAAGTCACGTCAATTAGACGTGGTTGATTGATAAATGACGTGACTCCCTCATATAAAACTACAAAATTAGGCCTTTATGGTAAATATTAAAAAATACGATGACCCTTTGCCGTATTGATGGACGTAGCGTCGTTTTCATACGAAATTAGTTGTTATTATTGTAATATGGCGCGGCATATTGAAGGTAGGCAAATAATTTTATATCCAGCAAACTGAAATTTGCTTCGACCAAATTGATGATTTAAATGGTTCATAACGGGCGAGTTTTGAATTTGGTTCTTCAAGCCGGATTTCCAATTTTGCCGATATCGCCACTACTCTTGCAGTATTTCCCCATGCTTCGTTTTAGTTTTGATTCCAAAATCACTATTCCTTATCAACAATAGTGATCGCCCGCAGACATAAATAAAACCTTAATGGAAGTGTTGAAATGTCACTAACGGAGTTTCATTATAGCGTTCAATATTTGAATAGTGGGTGTTATTTGTGTGTTTTTTATTATGATTATAATCGTCGCTCCAAAGATATGTCTTCATCGGTCATTGTAGTATTATAATAGTCACCGTTAGATTTTTACGAAGGAATTAGCCTTGACTCTGACCTCATTAGTCATTTGACAAACAAGTCGAAACGGGGTACCGTAAGGTATTGTGGGGTCGGGCCAGAGCCTCCAAAGCTCAGTGTGTTCCAAATTGAACGTTTAACGCTTCGCGCGAATTGCGGCCCAAAACATTCAAAGTTGCATACAAATTCAAAATTGCATACAAAGCGCATATAAATGTGCATGGCATATGAATGGCCCTGAATAAGGGTGGCAAACGTACAGAAAAGCTACCTTCATCTTAGCATCTAATACTATACTGCACTATTAAACAGCTGGAGAACGCAAAATTAAATATATATATATATATATATATATATATATATATATATATATATATATATATATATATATATATATATATATATATATATATATATATATATATATATATATGGGGAATTGCTGATAGGCCACCCTTTCTATGGTCTGACCAAATTCGGATCTGTGCCCATTGAAATCATAGTCAAATGAGTATATACATAAGTATCCATGAATTCATTGTCTGGCGATATTGCTTTCATCTATACTAATATTATAAAGAGGTAATGTATGTAAGTTTGTAAGTTTATATGGAGGGGTTAATCTACAAAACTACAAACCCGTTTTGAAAAATTCTTTCACTCATAGAAAGCTACATTATCGAGTAATGCTAAAGGCTATATTTTATTGTGATGAATAATAGTTTTCAATACGAAATCACGATATATGTAAATCAGGATGGATAAATGAGCTGGTGATGTGTTTTATCGGTGAGCGCTGACGAAACGGTTTGGTATATTTGAAAACTATGTAAAACAAAAACGTCGACCTCAAAGGGATCTATAAAAAAGTCCGCTACAGCATATATGTAACTTTTATATTTAAGCTACAATAACTGATTTTATGTGTCAAACAAATAAGTGGCGCCCTCTGTTAGAATTCGCGTGTACCACTACGCTGAATTCCATTGACAGCTTCGTGCACGCAACACAAGACGGCGCTACAAGTGAGCCGCGCCCCTTGTAAGCAATAAAAGCAATTGTCAGAAGCCCCACACATGTATAAAACAACGCCTTCCACGGGAGTGAAGCCGCGGGCAATATTTTCTGGGATCGCAGCAACATTATTGGAAGGAGATCGAACTACATACTCTGCTTTAAAATTGCCCCTTAATGTTACCAATGTATGGAACCCAATATGCAACATTTCAAAGAAAAGCAAGCTGGCCGAAGTATTATGTAAATAAAAATAATATTCTGGGACGAAAGCATTACGGCACATAAGAGAGGTAATGAAACATTAGATAGAACTCTACAGAACGTAATAAACAACAATAATTTGATGAGTGGTTTAATAGTATTACTATTATATCTGGAGATATTCGTGAAACTTTACCAGTCAAACTTATCTTTAAACTTTGCCTAAAGGAACGCGCCCTGATGAAAATTAAAGGATGCCTTAAAAGGTCTCATTTACAGTCCCTCATAAAAATCATAAATTTAACTGAAAACATGAATTATTGCACTATATATCTAAAGGTAGCCTTTAAAAGAGCAAATAAACACCAAACTACGTAAATTAACAACTCGATTTATCGAATTGTTAATTACGAATTTATCTAGCTATTAGAAGGTATAACAACTCTCCATTCCTATACATTATTCTTCTGTTTACACGCACTCTTTTACGGTTGATTCTGCTCGTTTATGGAATCAGCTCCCTCACTCTATCAGGCATGCACCTTCGTTGCACACTTTCAAAAAGTTGCTAAAGAAACATTTATACATTTTACACAGCCATTAACCAAATACCTCACCTTGTCCTCTCCTTTATCCATCCCTCGGCAACCATAGCATATTATTAACATATATTTGTATATTTTAAAAAAAAAAATAACTTTACTACTTCTGTGTGTATTGTACGGTGATAATTAGGAATTAGTTTTTCAAATGGTTGACTGTAACATAACGCTATAGCGATAAGTCCGCAAATTTGTGCATAAATTGTCTTTTTCTATAAAACCAGTGTCTTTTTCTATAAATTCATTAAGTTTTTATAGCACAATAAAGTTATTCTATTCTAATCTATTCCATAGTTCATTCATTCTATTTTATAATTGTATATATTCATTCTATTCTATAATTGAAACATTTTAATTACACCTGTTATTTTGGTAATGCGATGTTTCCTTTTGGCGATTCCGCATGAGAATTGCCAGTTGAACTTATTGATCATATGGCTTCTTGTCATTTCTTACAGCGCTGGGGGTATCAACATATTGAAACAAAAACACAGAGAATTTCTTAGCTGATCTCCCGCCGAATACTACCAAAACAGCACATCATCCTTTTCAGATATTATTAAATGTTTAACCAATTGCAATATTAACTTCTAAACCACCCTGTGCAGGTAGTCGTCATTCGTCATTCGTCGGTTGTGATTCACGGGACAAAGTTAGTGCGCTGTTGCTATTATTACTGCAGCAGATATGCTTCCCGTTTCCGTTTCTGAGAATCACTGCTATCGCCAGACAAAAATAACAGTAATCCGGAAGCTTATTGCAATTTACTCTGCGACAGCAGGTACACGAAGCTAACCTTAAGCGAGAGCGAACGGTTGAGAGAAATCACCAAATGTTATATGAAAACTATCTTTAACATTGAAGAATAATAATTTTTGTCAAACATATTTAACTAATCTGGTTAATGACGCAAAGTATTGGAAAGTCGCTAAAACACCTTTGTTATTGTTATAATCGCGTTTGCGGTAATAATAAATGAAGCAAGATATTTCTAACTTGCAATACATACGTATATTGTTTATTTTATTTATTTATATCGTTATTTAATAAACATTTGCTTAAGTTTAAAATATGTTAAAATGGGTTCAAATTTGTCGGTACGTATGTCAGTTATTGTGTTTCATAATTGGTCGTTAAATTAAAAAATCTGATTTGTTATTTTGTATGATTTACGTACATTGTAAATTTTACAATGTAATGAGTTTGGCCACCGCTGTCATAAGGCATCAGTGGTTGGTACATTTCTCATTTAACATTTATTGTTATTGTAACATTTATTTACACTTATTGGTAACATTTATTAACCCCTCAAATGAATGGCGATTAGCTCGGGTTGCCTACGGCAAAATGTATATAAATTTATATTTACATTTACATTTACATTTACATAGAGCGGGGTTTACTATAGAGCTATAGCATTACTATAGAGCGGATTACTATAAAGCGGCGCACATTTACATTTATATTTACATTTATATAAATTTATATACATTTTGTATACATTTTGCCAAGGCATCCCTTAAGGGACGCCTCACATTTGAGGGGTTAATGTCCAAATATACATTTTGTACATTTTTTTTCAATGTCACCCTAACCAAGTACTTGTAACGATAGCATTAGACTAAGGTGCAAACATCATGGACTACTAAATAGCTTAGGTACTGGGTGGTATAGCAATAATAATAACTAGTAGCATTGATTTTATTTTATACTGTATAATCAATGCTAGTAGTAAAATAAAACGTACAAGTACTTTTAACTAGAGCTGGGCCATCGGTTTTAGGCGACATTTGATTTCTCCGAAGCCATGGGCCTTTGCAATAGGCTTCCGGACTACTGCGCTTCATACCGGTGGGATGGAATGCCGGACAGGTTGATTCATTCCTTTGAACTGCTGCGAAATTTTAACAAGGGATCATTGCCTGTAGCCCGACTGGACATCGTGGTCGTCGACATTTAATTATTAATTTTAATTTAATACGAATTAAAATCAAACCGGTCAAATTCGAGTTTCGTACCTTAATAAGGAAGAAGTTCCTGGTATGAACTTTGATTATATAGGGTATTAGATTGCTCAATGCCATAGTACGTTTTGGCAGCTAGGTTTTTACTATGAAATGTAACGTGTAGATGTCACTCATAGTCCCAGACATTCTTTTAACTTGCTCAATATTCCGCGCACTATAGATGGCACTATAGATGGCGCTCTAATCACGCCTATATGGTATCCTATATCGAAATAAAATTATATTATAATAACAAACGACATTTTAAATCAAAACTCATATTATTTGAATATTACGATATTTAAATAAATAGGTATTTTTTTATTTGGTATACAGTTTTAAATACGTAATAATCATGCACTTCGAAGTTCAGAAAGACAATAGATGGCATTCTATCCCTCTGTATTATATTGTGATATAGTTAGCCTATATGAAAATGCTATAGATGGCACTAACAATTGAATGATATAGTGTTATCATTGGTTATTGTATTTTATTTTTTTTTACCCACAAGGCATTTGCCTTTTCGTGGAACCCGCCTTATTGCCTATTGGCACCATCTTCTGGGTGGGCATTTGTAGCATCACGCAGTCAAATACTCAGGCGGTCACCCATCCCAGTATTGACCGCGCCCGCCGCTGCTTAACTTCGGTAACAACGAAGAGAACCGGTGACAACGAGGCTTCAGGCGCTACGGTATTCGGTTTATATAATAAATAAATCAGTACTTTATAAAAAATCAATAATTATCAATGTTAACATAATCAATGCAAATAAATTTCTATTCGTTTTGCCGGACAATGCTATCAGCGTCATCTGCATGTCCTGGTGAAGAAGGGTTACCAAAACGTTATGTGGCAATAGCCAATATTCTAGAATATAATCAAAGCTATGGCTTAAAACACATTGACTAGAATATACAATTTAGCAGTGACCTTGATATTGATATGTTTAATAGATGTACGAAAAAACAGAAGAGTTTTAAAAAATATTTATAATTGAGCCCTTTTATATTACATTCGACAAGGTAAGGATTTTTTTTTAACACCTTTAGCCCCTTTCATACCAATATAATAGAATATTTTTCCACTTTGACTCTTGGACTAGGTGCGGGAAAGCAAGATCTATGACTGCCAAATTTTATATCGATAGCTTTATAACTGATCGAGTAAAACGACGGTTCCATATTACGTGCTTTTAGTGCGTACCTCTGTAAGTGGCCTTTTTTTCAAACTGTCCACTTTGCACTGGGATTACTTTAGTTTGAGTGTTGATTGGAAATTCACATAAAGAAAGTTCGAAATTTGCTTTAATTCGAAAATGAGTTCCGTAGCGTCAGCAACGCAGCAGAGACGGCGCACAATATAAATAAAGCTAGCGTGGATTAAACACCACGAATGACGGCATCCTGCGTTTGATCGCTTTCATTCTGGTAATTTCGACTTTAAGAACGGGCAACGTGAACGGCAGGAAAGTAAGGTTGATGATGATGATGAATTAAGGACGATGATAGAAGCTAATCTGTGGCAAACTACGGCTGAGCTAGCAGCAGTTGTCAACATATATAGGAAATTAATATTGAGTCATTTAAATAAATTGGAAAATAAAGAACCTCGAAATGTGGGTACAGTATGAACTACATGAATGCTAACGCAAAAACTCGCCGATCTTCATTGCTTTACTAAGCTAACAGAAAATTGGAATGATTCCGAATCGTCATTCACTTTCGACCAAAAATGGATTATGTATGATAACCGTAAGCATCCATTGTTCTTCTCATCCATTCTCCATTCTCCAGCATCCATTCTCAAAATTTTCTTTGACAGCTGTCAGCTGTCAAAAGCATTAGTGTTATTGACAGCTGACAGCTGCCAAAAAAAACCATAAAATCGTAGATGTTGAAATATGCTCTAAGCGGTGACAAGTCGAGACATCCGCGGGTGGCTTTATCCACGATGTATTTGAACGATTAATATAAATTTACAGCTATACAGACGTGCCCAAGAAACTGGAACCAAAATGGAAAAAAATCGACCTGAATCCTAGCTATCGCGAAAGCATTCCTACAAAAAAGCAAAGAAACAAAACTGACCTGTGTTTAACGGTTATTTGCACTACATTTTTTTTTGCACAGAAGGCCGAAACCCCTTTAAAAAACTTTTGTTCTGCCTTTCCTGGCCAAGAGCACCCCTGTGACCCCCGCCATCTTCGTAACAGGCATGAAATGACGGATGTCAGTTTTTGCCGACCTACCAACAAGATTGTCTAATCTATGATGGCATAAATTGTGGACTTTATGCCAAAAATGCAATTAAAAGTTTAATTTTATTAAGTGTTTTTTTACATGTTTAAATTAGGATTATTATTTATTACTTGAAACTTATTTAAATTAAGTTATTTATTTTTAATTAGGTTATTTCAATAATGGCAACACTAATTTTATTGACAGCTGACAGCTGTCAAAGAAAATTTTGAGGAATATCCTAAAAGCAACAATAAACACAGTTTTTGGACATGTAAATGTTATAGAAAAACCTGAAAACTAACCCTTTATTATAATTCGTGTGACAAACGCACTGAAAAATGGAATTTCTGTTACAACTCTATAGGAGTGTTTATAGGGCCATCTGCAGTGACTAGCCATAATTTTATGCCAATAAAGTCACCGTATTGAACATAATAATAAAAGAGTAACCGATGTTTGAAACTATGACTGCCATCCGTTGCGTTTCGTAGTAAAATCCTGGTTGCCAAATTGTGGTACGACGTTGATCAATCTAATACTCTTTTATTTTATTTTTTTCCGGGAAACAGACAGTACAAAAACATATATACACACAGTACACAAAATTAAACAGGCATAAAACTATTATGTTTCCACCTATTAAACGCTGTCGTTTACCTATTAAATAATCGTCTAACAAACGTCTAATAATGCGCCATGTGATTTAAAAGAAAAGATATATGAACAGAAATATAAAAAAAATAAAAGCTTTTTTTTATTTGAAGAGAAATTGATAAGGGTGTTTAAAAAATGCTTAATTAATTGCTAAGCTACTAACGTACCAGTTCAAGGTCTAAAAAAGTAAATATAAGAAAAGAGAGAGAGAAACTAATAATATATTTATTTATAAATAAACAAATGATTATAGTAATAAATGAATTTTAAAAAAAAATAAGTAATTATGTTATGTAACACCTTATGACAAAGAAAAGAAAAAAAGTTGAAAGTTATTTAAAAACGAAGATAATAGGAGAATATATAATTACATAATAAACAGATTACTTAAGTAGTATATTTTTAATTAGACTTTTTTAAATGTGTCTAGGGGCGTGGCAAATATAATAACATCCATAAGTACTGAATTGTAATGCGCTACTTATATGATCAATGTCTTCGTCAAAGAATTTACGACCCTGCGAACCTTTAAGGTTTCACAATATTTAATTTCATATACAACCTTAAAATCGGAAATGTCTGCAATCTTCCGTTTTGATCAGTTTTTTAACGATTGGTAGGTACTTTGGCTTTATCATGTACCTCTTGCTTATAGTTCACTCATCTTGAATAGCGGCAATCGAGTATGAAATGATTTTTTAAAACCGTAACTCTTTCATCGCCATCCATTTCGGCGCGATCATTCCTATCAATCGCCTCCAGCTTATCTTAATCTAGCTTCGCCCCCGCAGATCTATCTTCGACGGTGTGTGTCACTTGGCTTACAGCGATCTCCGGTTCTCGGAAGCAGTAAGTGGTCGAGGCGGTCGGCTCGTTTTGATTTCTTCTTTTTGGCATATCGATATTCAAATTGGTCTATTCTGGTCGGCGCACGCGCCAGCTGATAGCGCATGAGTCGGTATTCTGCTATTAATAGCATTAACAGTCAGTGAAACATTCAATAGACTCAGATTTTTATAGCTCTTTAGGGTTTTTCTTGGACGACCAACCTACAAGTGTTTCAACGATACAAATTCAATACAATATTGTTAACTTCTAAACTACCTTCAGAGTTTTAGTCAAGTTTTACTTCTTTAGTTATTTAATCACCTTTCTTCACTAAATCATTGTTTTTGGACAGTTCTATTTCGCAACCGATTTTTTTAAATCTTTTATGAATGCCCAGAACTACGGGCACGGACTCATGACGTTACGTATGGCTGACCTTCTACCAATTGTCATTTAGCTATATTTTTGTGGGTCATACACATTATATCTGTGAGGAGAGACCTTCAGAAAGCCCATTGGAATAGTAACTTCCTAAATTGAGATCGGGTCGTATTTTTTATACAGTTACCTGAAACAAGGGTCGTTCCTCGTCAATTCCAATAGTGGAAGTGCCGAATTGTATTTAAGGTCCCTTAAAATGTGTGGCCGTGAAATTTCGAGTGTGCGGCACGACAGCGATACATGGGAACCAGATTTTATTTGTAACGTCTATTGATTTTATTTGGCTCGGTAATGTCTATAACATTATCTATTTGTCACAATGGTTTTGGGAGCTAATGGGCCCATGATGAGGTGGCCACGATGACCCATGTGTTCAGGGTCGGTCACACTCACGGGTCAACACCCATCCGATGGCCTCCACGCATGGGGTGCGAACCTGGGTAGGACACTGGGTCAACCAGTCTCCCCTGGGAATCAAACCTCTGGCGTTCTTGGACGGTCTGCGCACCGAGCGGCGCAAGCCAATCGACTGTGCTCTCCGACTAACAGTCGGGGGAGTCTGGGAACTGTATAGTTTCCTATAGAGCGGGGGTGGTTGCCTACCTTACGGCGACTGCTCTTGAAATGACCATTGGCCATCCGATTCCGGTTCAGAGTCGGGCAAAGGACGCCTTGGTCCGCGATAGATTAGGCGCACACCGTTTCACCGCTTCGTAAGGGAGAGGACTGCGCAAGCGACCTCGAACTCGGAACCAATCGAGAGACCGGAGAAATCTGGTCACAATTGGAAGCAAGGGCGCGAGGGTCGGCCCGCCAGGTAACATTACTGGCTATCTCGCGGTAAAGGCGTTGGCTTCTTGCGAGTTGTGACGTAGCTGGACGTTGGATTGTTCTGTCCAAAGTCTTCTACGTTCACTGCAGGGCGACAGAACGAAAAAATCGTTAAAACGTCCTGTGGTGACGGGCTCGCCCGTTGTAGTTGACACCGCAAGTTGTCACAATGGTTCCCGTGCAGTCGCTGCCACTATGACCCACTATCTCGTTCATAGAGTCGGCTCAACTCACGGTAATATCTCCTATCGAGTAGCCTCCGCGAATGAGGGTCTACCCCGGGAAGGATTCCGTGTCCCAGGTTATATATGTGTTTTTATCCTTAATAACCCAAATACTTCAGCTTCAATAATAGGCGCTCTTCTATTTTTTATTTTTCTAAAACTTAAGCGTTTGCAGCATTTAAAAAAATTAATGCCTCACTAATTTATCGAAACTGTCCATAAAATGCTTAACAAATTAAAAGGAAACATCACTAAAAATAGAAATAGAAATCCGTTCGAAAAAAAATCAATGCGTGGGAGTTCCTCCTCAAATGAAAGTCTCGCTGTTGTTTAATTATATAATGTTATAACGACCCAAATAAGCCATTAAACTATTAAAGTAATCAATCATCATTGAATCATCGCTCTCCTTAATTCTGTAATTAAAGTAGTATAATACCAACACTTCCTTGTGGTAAGTCGGAAGTGACCGATCGCTCGCCGCGATTGCAGTCTTTTTTAGTTCAACGCTTATTAGATTATTTTAATTCGGCCATTATAAATTCGCAATAGCCTTCAACTTGATTGCTAACCGATTCTGCATTGATCAATGCCGTAATCGCTTGAGTTCAGCGCTAGTCAGCCTAACAGCATTCCTTGTTAGATTTCGGCCTTGCAAATGAGTGGCGCCTTGGGACTTTTAACAATTGAATGTGTTTTTGTTTGTCTTTGTCAATTGTCGTTGTCAATCGAGTTCCGGTATCATTCAGTTCAGTATATAAGATATATGTTTGCTGTATTGTACCTTATTGTCATAATCGAGTGCCGTCTCCTATAACTGGAAGTTACCCAGGAACAACCCTATCTACAACTAGATTTTTAATATTGTAGTAGTCGTTTCTGGTCTAGTGGGTGATGTCTTATTTATTTCAGCGATTATCGGCATCTTGCACTTTTTCTGGAAATCTTTCCTACCATGATCAAGGGTAGAGCTGACATCTGTGTATAAGGCCAGGGTATCGTAATTTCCTCTGGAGGATCTCCTTTAACAAGCCTTTGTTAGCATACGGTGGTAATAACACGTCGATATTTGTTGTGAAACTGTTCCTCTTGATCTTCGTGAATCTGTTCCACATCTCAAATACCTCCACCGTGAATAGCGTTATGTTTCAAGGTCCATGTTTCGCAGGGATACCATATGTAACATTTAATTAATTTAGGACGTAATTTAGGACTTAAGATGTGGCTGTTGAAAATATCACATTTCAACCTCTTAAAGCTCTGCATTGCGATCCATATCAGAAGTACTGCCGTGCCCGGGGTAACATTTTTTTACTTTTTATTGACCAGGTGGATGGATATTGTAGCCGTCGGATGTCTTGAGATTGGCATAATCTTGGTTTTATTTACTATGTTTTATTTTAGGTTATATATCTTGCTTCTTGTATCTTCTTGGGAAAATGCGATGATCGCTGCATCATATGTGTACTCTGATTGTGTATCCGAATGTATCCGAATATATCCGGATGTATCCGAATATATCCGAATGACACCTTCGCTTCTATCTTCTAACGCCCCTGTAATAATCTCCTAGGCATACATATCAAATAGTAAGGGGGAGGGGAGGGGGGGGGGGGGGGTTGTAAAGAAATCCATTTATTTTCCACTGCTTAAGAATTTTACTATAACTGCAACTAGTTTAGTAGTGTGGCTCTTGATACTTAACATTTTCAATGTAGAGTGTCTTAACTCTTCAGGCCTCGGCCCCTCAGCCGATTGACAAGTTGATATCCCAAAAAAAAAAATAGTAAAAAAAAATTATTATAAGACTGTCTCACCAAAAAATTAATGACTGCTAAACCACTGTACCCATAATTAAAATAAAACATATTAACATAAGTAATAAAACATAATAAAACAAAACAATTAAAATTAAAATTAAATTAAAACGGGGCCGTCACACTGAATCGTGTTGTGGCCGATATCGGCCAATTGGGGCTCTAGGGGGTAATCATAAGCATGGTTTTGCCATGGTATTTCTTGACCACATAGCTTGCTTCTGATATCGCTTTTGGTTATCAGCAGTTGCAACACTTCTAAAAAGACGGAATTAGGAGTGGTAGTTGTGTATAAATGCGTTGTTGTATTAGTGATTTAATTTCGTTTTGAAATCACTAGACCAAAATCGCCATTCAAATCTGGATGATGTTTCAATTAAGCGTTTTTTTATGCTGTGTCGTTAAGGCGTACTATTATGAGGTCCATTTCATAGTTTTTGACGTCTTCTTGGTTAAGATGACTCGGTGTTAATATATAATCGTATTAAGTATATCTAGGTAACTTAGAACGCTGTAACATTTTGTGCTCTGGAGAGTAAAGGTTTCCAAGCTGTAAATTAGATTACCGCTTGATAATTGTTTTACGAATATCTTCACCTCATAAAATATTCAATTATTACTTTGGTCATTATTTGCCGACAACTTGATCTGGTTTAGTAGTAGCTGGGGCAAGTGTATAAAACCCATCGTTGTCAGTCACAGGAGTCAACAATTCTCGTTGTAATAAATAATAATATTTCAAATTGAAAACATATATTTTCAACGTAAATATATTGCATGTTTATTCTGAAGACATTATTAGCACATTATATTTTATAATCTATTTTCGACGCATTCAAAGATGTCTTCTTCACCCTTTCCTCTAACAAGTGTTCGGGCCTGCAGCCCTGGTGGACAGACCTATGATTCTCAAAATGATTGTTAGTTGGTATAGTATGCAGGATTCTATACCAAATTCGGTATTACTAATTATGAAAAAAATGTATTTGGAAATAGACAATTACGAAACTTTGGTATTTGTTTAAAAATTTACGTGCAGTGGTTCTCGAATTGAACTTAAAAAGCCTTATAGTTTAATTTGAACTTTTTATCATTTTAACTCTAAAGCTACTGAACCAACTACGATACAGAAATAAACTGTTATTCATACAAGATAAGCCTTAATTTTTCAAATAAATAAATATTAAATTTCTCATGTAGTCAAAACAATTATTTTTATATTTCTACTACTATGTAGAAATACAGAAATAAATATTTCCACTAATTCTCCTGACAATATTTTTTTACAAATGCAAATAGTTTATTTACAAACAGTGTAATAATAAAATAGGGGCATCATCCATTGAAGCATTATCCAATTAATAAAAAAGTTGCGCTAGTGCTAGTAAGGTTAGGTCTATTTTATTTATTGACTTTAGAATTAAGTGCTGTGTTTATACCCAGCCTTTGTTCATTCTCTAACAATATTTTCACATGAACTGTTACATATTTTATAAAAACTCATACTTCCTAATCCATTGTCAGCCATCACAATCCGGTAACAAGATAAATGGCTGCAATCTCTCTTTCGCTTGTGACAAAATTACAATGTTTTTTGTCATCGACAAGAAAAACTGGCTTTCGCTTTTTAACTGTGTAAATTTCTAATCTGGCAGCGCGTTGGATCGAATATTCTTCTTTTTCATCTTCTTAAATAACTTGTCCGATAACCGACATAGGCGACTATAATTGCGATTCTCATCTAGGTAAGACATAGAAGGCGGTAACTGGACTGACGGGATTTTCAGCAATGGTGTTAATAGGAAAAAAATAGTAGGTATGGTGTGTTGGACTGTGGATCCCATGTCTGGTTATACCGAGGTTCCCGGTCTTTAGTCAGTATCCCGCTTCTATCCGGTTTGAGAAGCCAGCTGCCTCTTTCCAATATGGGTTTTATTGGGCTTTAATTCACTAAAAAGTCATGAGGAACTCATTAGCAGAGGAAACTCCTGTATCATAACCCGTTGTCTTCCCGAGGTGTGCCAGATTTTTAGTCACCTGGTCATTTGGCATCAGGTCTTCTCAGTATGAGTATTTAGCCAGAAACATAATTTCTGGATAATCTAGTCCCATAAAATTAACGCGAGGATGTGTCAAACTAGAAGAAACAGAAGTTGAGGAGTATAATTAGTACCAGATGTAATTAGTATCAGATGAGTAAATAGCCATCCAAAATTATGTCACGGAAACATTGAAGATCAAGTCTGGATTAACCCCTCAAATGAATGGCGATTAGCTCGGGTTGCCTACGGCAAAATGTATATAAATTTATATTTACATTTACATTTACATTTACATAGAGCGGGGTTTACTATAGAGCTATAGCATTACTATAGAGCGGATTACTATAAAGCGGCGCACATTTACATTTATATTTACATTTATATAAATTTATATACATTTTGTATACATTTTGCCAAGGCATCCCTTAAGGGACGCCTCACATTTGAGGGGTTAAACAAAGTAATCTTCCATGTGAAATTCAAACACAAATTAATGTAATTTCAATTATAAAGTCTAAAAATCGCAGGTATAAAGGACAAAAGGTCAAAATCGATCCTAGATTATACAATGGTATATTCCTATTGAATACAATAGGAAACAGTGACCAATGATGAAGTTGACTTCTTGATGAAAGAAGTCAATGAAACGATTTAATGGAATTCGCAATTACCGGTAATGAATAATAGTAAACACTAAACAGTACGAGTCTGCGTTTGGAATGGCAAATGACAACCTTGCTCTTACGAAGTCGCGGAATGGTCTTACTCAGAAATGACATATTGTTATCTAAAATCTACAAGACTGTCCCGTAGAAAAAGTTGTTAGCGGTGATATAACACAGCGATCTGGGCGTAAAAAATTAATTTGAGTTCATACTGTGGATTCTTCTGTAAATAATGTAGTTCTTCATCCATAAGTAGATTCCCTCTTCTGTATTTTATTAGCTTTTGATCTCGGAAATACACTTCTAAAAGGTTAGAACCTCGTTATATTTAGGTGTATTTCAACTAAAACCTTTTATTTTATTTTAAGAGATATGTCCCTTTATATTTTTAACCGATTTCAAAAAAAGGAGGAGGTTATCATTTCAGTTGTATCTTTTTTTAATGTTTGTTACCTTAGAACTCTGTCATTTATGAACCGATTTGGAAAATTATTTTTTTATTCAAAAGGATATACTTACAGATTGGTCCCATTTTTGTCAAAATCCTGTTCTGATAATGGGATCTATGAGGATTTGAGGGAACTCCTCAAATATTACATGTTGGTTCAATTCCCATTACAATGGATTTTTATTGTAAGCATGACCTGATTATACATCCTGGGTTGGCTCCCGACGAGGGGACTCCTCAAGGGTCATCATCACAGTCACGAAATTTTGTACATGCATTCAATTACGACGGCCCGTTGTAAGTTTCACCAAGACAGGACTGCGCCACCCAGGATTGGCTTCCAACGAGTGAACTCCTCAGCGGTCAACAGCACAGACACAAAATGTTGTACACGCATTTAATTATGATAGCCCGTTCTAAGTATCACCATGACAGGGCTGCTGCACTTATTAAAAATAAATAAGAAATACAAACGGAGCTGCCATGGAATTCACCGACCGGAGTCGGGCCCATCATAAGACTATTTTTTTTACACTTCTGGGGGGTGAGCAGTGGATTCCGGACTTACGAACCGGCTGTGGTAGGTTTAGGACAGCTGTCTTGCCACATGTGAGCGTTCACCTTGCCACCCATTCACTCCCCCTTCGAAGCCATAGAATTTGAGATGCGCAAATCGCAGTTTTAGATAATTTTTCTAAGAAAGAGTTGATTATTTTTCTGGAAAGGCCAAGATCTTTAAAGAGGTGAAATAGAGATTTAGCTGGCAGGCCACGAGCGCCAACTTCCACCGCGTGAAGGTGAACAGTGAAGCCGTTCCGGGTTACGGCATTTGCAAGATCATGGTATTTATTTAATTTGTACTCGTGGTCTTTTGGGATATTTGATTCCCATGGAACAGTTAATTCTACGATAAGAGCCACCTTCCGAGATAGAGAGTAAAGAGTTATATCTGGACGGAGGGCTGTGCATCCGAGACTTTCAGGGAATTTATACTGCTTAGAGACCGAATCAACCTCCAGAATCCAATCTGTAGCTTTCTCGATTATTGAGAAAGGTTTTGTAGTTAAATGTTTTTTGCCTTTAGAGCCATCCCGCACAAACTGTATTGGGGGTTTGGAGGATACTGTCAAACCCTTGTTGGCACGAGCCACTGAGAGACTAATTACCTCGCGAATAACAGCGAGAACTTTGTCATGGCGGTAAGTGTACCGTCCTTGATCTAAGGCCACCTTGCAGCCAGCTAGAATGTGCCTAGCTGTGCAAGGGGTATTGCTACAGAGGGGACAAGAACTATCCTCGGCAAAGCTCCAACGAGCGAGGTTACTGGGGTCTGGAAGTGTATGCTGAAAGGCATTCAAATAAAATTTCAGCATCTCTGGCGTCCAGTCATAGAGCATTACCTTCCAGTGCATTGGAGGCGGAATGCAAAAGTCACCAATTGTTGTCCAATCATTCTGGCATTGAAGGCCAATAGCATGAGCCATACTCTTGCTGTCGTAATCTCCCCGCAAAAGAGACTTCTTCAAGTCCACGTCGCTCGTGGTTGTACTGCCATACCCCAGACCAGTGCCATTCTGGCTGATTCCAGTAAGGAACCTTTTGTGGAAGTCTACGCGGGCTTGTAGTTCATTTGAATCACTACAGCCACTTATTACGTGCTTCGATATTGCCGGATCTTTGGAATTGCACAGAATCGAATTTTTGGTTATTCTGGAGTTGGCGTAGAGCAGAGAGGGCAGTTTAAGCGCTAGCCCAAAATTTTGTTTGATGTAGTCGGTTTTTTTTTATGTTAAAATTTTGTCTGTTATCTTATTTTTCGACGTAGGAACGACTGTCGGTTGACTATGCTAATAATATTGCGATCACTAGCTCTCGCGAATATGTCTACTATTACGCTACAGAGATCTAACCTTCCGCGATGTCATCCAGTAATCCTTGGTTAGCCAGATATCTCATGGTCGATTATAAGAAAAATATAGCTGATGGTTATCTATAACTATTCTTCAGAATGTTGTTGAGCCCAATTACTGTAGATGATTCCCAGGCAGCTTACGGTTCCATGCATATTGGGCCATATGACATGTTTATTACCTTGAGTCGGCTCAACTCACGGTTTAACTCCCATTCGGTAGCCTCATCGAAGAGGAATACACCTGGAAAGAACTCTGTGGCCATTATCACGGGAGGACGGACTAGACTGGAGGATAGAGAAATCCGGTCAAATCTGGTAGTAAGGGCGTGAGGTCGGCTCGCTGTTTCCACTTCCCAGCGTCTAGCGGTAAGGCGTTGGACTCTCACGGGCATGTTGGTATAGTTAGACGATGGACTGCCTTGTTTCTAAGTATCTGCGTTAACCCCATGATTGAAAGAATGCTCTGATGTCGTTATAATCTCCTGGGATGGCGGGTTCGGCCGTAGTAGTTAACAATTCTAACGTGTATGATTTCTCATCCCTAGGTTCATGCGTTGCTAATTAATTGAATTCCATGTTATAGCTATGAGGAATTTCATTTTTCTTATTTTTAATTTTGGCATAGTCATCCAATTTTAGTAGTCTCCTAGTATGATACTTTAGCTAACCAGTGTTTCTGCATAATATGCTGTCAACCGTGCTTCAACAATATGGTCAAACAATAATTGGTTGACTTTAATTGGCAATGTGGCATCGTGAGAAACTTTTCCGTCCAGTTATGGTCACAATCATTATAGCTTACTACCCATTATGCGATTATAATTATTTTTTAGGATCAACGGTAAAGAACATACCGTTACATATTTTATACCTGCGGTTTATGGCCCTAAGTGTGCTACTAGGCTGTAATTATAGTTAATATTGAGATCGTGAAAAAATGTTGGTGAATGAATAGTTTACTCTTAATTACGATTAAGAGGCAAACAATTTAAAGTAATTATATATTTAAACACAAATAATAACATATTAGATTGAATTAGATCGTATCACTCCAGCCAGGAGTCACCCTGAGCCCGTCCATCGGTCAACCAGGGAGCACATTATGGGTTTGTGATAAGAACGTCCTGCTCCAAGAAAGGTGGAGATGTTTGAATTAACGACCGGTATTAAACAACCTAAAGCCAATGTTGGAAATGTAGGAGAGTTAAGAATTAAAGTAAAGAAGAGCAGAATAATGTTTTAGTTTTCTTCCTTTTGTTTTCAATCGCCCTTTTGCGCAGCTTCACCTTCATGTAGCTTTCTACCAATTCTCAGATTTTGTGGCCTTCGTGTAGAGTTTCTTTTTATCCTGCTTGTACTTCTCATTTCTCCTTTGTTATATCGTACTTTTACATATATTTTCCTAGTTGTTGTGATAACGGTGTCTTATCTACTGTTAGGTGCTGACTAGTGCGATCAATAGTTATGGTGATTTTATTCTTTAATCGGTCAATAATAGCATTATACAGTAATGTTTCGGGAAAGCATTAAAACCACATATCGTCAGTATTACATTAAACATTTGTGTCGCTTCTAACTAGGCAGAGCCTGTTCCAAGAAGAACACTAATACTAATAAGTATAAAAATACATATCTTCCAAAACAAATTTTTGAAATTAAAATGGGGTAAAATTTACGTTAACTTTTAGTAGACAGTAATTTCAAAACTCTACATAAGTAATAATAAATAATAATTAGAAATAGGTAAAAATACTTCAATAGAATATACAATATATAAATAAATGTATGGCAAAAAAATATATTTTTTATATTACCTGCTCCTTCATCTTCGACCCAGAGACTCGTCTTCTCATCAGAGCTTTTGCACTATATGCTTGTTTCTGGAAAGTCTAATTTCCGAAAATTCGAGTTCCTAGCCCGTTGACCCTTTGATTGTCTTAAGTTTGTTCTCTTCCAAACCTATCATTTGTTCCAGTGCTGTAATTTTACTTCATGTAACACATGTAAGGTTTACGAGTATTTGGTGAATTTTAGTGCATTATTTGATTGGCGTTGAATACGTAATTATTATTATTGTTTATAAGCATGTAGTATAGCTAATCTTGACTATAAGTTTTTGTTTACTTGTCCATTCGGTTTTCTGCATTCACCTTACCGTCAGGCAGCTTGTTCCATGAGCCGAACACTGTTGCTAATAAAAACTTGGGCTTCGAGGCGAATCTCTTCTAGTTCAGTTTGAAGCAATATCCCCACAGATTATGGTTTTGGCTAAGAGGAAAAATACACTATAGTGATTGACAGTTGTAATGTCCGGTTAGTATTTTAAAGGTCTCGAGGAAATCTCCTCGCTCGCGTTCCTCCTCTATAGTTGGCACATTCGAGCCTTTCTTCGTAGCTATAATGTTGGAGTCCTTGTTGCTCGAGATTTAGTTGCTCTTCTTTGCACTCTCAAAAATTGTCTCCGGAATGTCTCCGGAATGCATACCCAGGTTGGATGTCTGCTCTCTTTGGGGCTGTATGTAGTAAGTATGCCCATGGCTACCACATTAGGCATAATCTGAAAAAAAAACACAGATTACCAGCTATTAAACATACTTTCACCTCTTTACTGGTATTACTGTCACTAGTAATTAATGAGCCGAGGTATGTGACTTCCTTAAAATATTTAATGGTATAGAGACTAACAATAAAATTAGCTGAGTTAACTCTTCAACATAGGCAGCCATTCCTGATTTTTCTTCATGCTCATATATTTTGTTGTTCTGTCCAATGCTAAAAGGGCTTCTTTACGGGCTTGTGGAGAGCGTTCAACGAAGCTGGCAACGTCTATCATCCCGCATCGCAGGTTCAATTTACTGATGATTATATCAAGAGATTAGCTGGCAACGCATCGCCCATTAGCACTTCAGGATTACTTGCACATATTATAAGACAATGATGACGAGAGGATCGCGATGACAATGCCACAATAGGATAGGAGCCAACAATTAAAGTAGCTGGGTTCACTGTTTTAACGTGGGCAGCCATATATTTGATTTTCAGGCCCATATATTTTGCTGTTCTGTCCTTAAGGACTTGTGGAGAGCGAGCGACGAAGCTGTCAACGTCCAATTTACTGATTATTATATCACGAGATTAGCTGGCAACGCATCGCCCATTAGCACTTCAGGATTACTTGCACATACTATAAGACGATGATTACGAGAGGATCGCGATCACAGTGTCGCAATAGTATATAGGAACCAACAATTAAAGAAGCTTGATTTATCTTCAGGCCCATATATTTTGCTGTTCTGTCCTTAAGTGCTTGTGGAGAGGGTGCGACGAAGCTGTCAACGTCCAATTTACTGATTATTATATCACGAGATTAGCTGGCAACGCATCGGCCATTAGCACGTCAGGATTATTTGCATATATTATAAGACGATGATTACGAGAGGATCGCGATCACAATGTCACAATCGGGCGCAGGGAAACGAGCGTGGATGGATGTGTCGGTGCCGCGGCTGACAAATAGGTCATTTGCCTTTAACGCGCTCTCGGTTAATTTTAACCGGGTGAGTTGCCCCAGCGGCACTGGCACTCGGGTGGCATCTAAAGTGCATACGAGGCGCTTTATAAATACAACGCCCGCGACGCTCTGCCAGACGGAATCGGAATTGGGGACGGATTTAGCAGGCGCGGGAACGCGGACAGCCCGACGGCCCACGGCGCGTACAAAACGCCGTCGCGGCTGATGGCGACGAGGAATCCATAGGCCCGCAGGAATCCGTGCTTCTCGCGCCCTGTTTTCACCGAAGGTCTTGTAGCTGTTCACCAGACTTACCTCTTAAAGATGTCATTGTGTAGATTCATAGGTAGAATTAACGTGTCTTTGGAAGAATAGTTCTTCGACTATCATTAGTGCGATGACTAACTAGAGTTGTCAACTACAACGGGCGAGCTCGTCACCTCAGCAAGTTTTAACGATTAGTCGTTCTATCGCCCTGGAGTGAGCGCAGAAGACTTGGACAAAACAGTCCACCGTCAAGCTCCGCCACAAACCCGTAAGAGGCCGCGGCCAGGAGTGTTACCCGGCGGGCTTACACTCACGCCCTTACTTCCAATTGCGACCAGATTACTCCAGTCTCTCGATTGTTTACGAGTTCGAGGTCGCTTGCGCGGTTCTCTCCCTTACGAAGCGGTGAAACGGTGTATACCGAATCCATCGCGGACCACGTCATCCTTTGCCCGGCTGTTCACCCAGGATCGGGTAGCCGATGGTCGTTTCAAGAGCAGTCGCCATAAGGTCCGCAACCACACCCCCGCTCTATAGGAAACAGTACTGCTTCCAGACTCCCCCGACTGTTAGTCAGAGTGCGCAATCGATTGGCTTACGCCGCACGGTGCGCAGACCGTCCAGGAGCGCCAGAAGGTTGATTCCTAGGGGAAACTAACCCTAAGGCCAGAGTCCAACCCAGGCTCGCACTTCATGCGTGGAGGCCGTCGGATGGGTGTTGACCCGTGAGTGTGACCAACCCTGAACAGAATGGGTCTTCGTGGCCAACTCAGCAAGGGCCCCTTAGCTCCCAAAGTACTAGTGCAATGACTAGTACAAGTATTAGTAATGTAATGACTACCTACAACTAGTAAAATTGTCAGTTCAACTCGGCAAGGCAGCGTTTGGGAAACTAAGCCATCTTCTCGTCACAAATACCGCATAGCCTTTATTGGTCGCTAACTATTGGCCTTATACTCAAGCTCGCGCAAAGAGCCACGAAGATACCTACTGTCCGCGCGCAAGCTCCCAGTAATCGGGGGCCGAGAAAGCGGATTACGCCGACCCCGACCGTCGCTTCATACCACCCACTCTCCCAGTACTGGTACTGCGAGAGTACTAGTACTAGGAGAGTACTAGTACTAGGGGAGTGCGGAGTATAAAGCGACGGTCAGGGGCGGCGTAATCCGCCTGTTTGCCTTGCCCCCGATTTCTCGGATCTTGCGCGCGGACTGTATGCTTCGAGCTTCACAGCGTGATAGAGTCCGGAACGAGGAAACCGGCAAAAACACAAAGGTCACTGACATTGCTTTTAAAAACATGCAACTTGCAATGACAATGGACAGGCCAGATATCTCGCAGACCCGACAACCGTTGGGGAAAAAAGATTCCCGAAAGGCGACCACGAATCGTCAGACAAAGTGTGGGTCGGCCCCCTACAAGACGGACCGATGACATTGCCACGGTCGCAGGGAGTAGGTGAATGAAGGCGGCTCAAGGCCGTTCATCATGGCATTCCTTTGGGGGCGGGGGGGAGAAGTGGGCTATGTCCAACAGCGGACGTCTACCGGCTAATGATGATAATGATGATGAAGTGTTATAAACACAAGCGGTCTCAACTGCACATGTAGACATAAAACTTCTTGAATAAATATCAATCTAGGTTGTTCAATTTTCTTGTGTCTTTGCAATGGTTTATTGTTTCATGAGGTTCATGCAGCCGCACGTCTGCCTAAGAGGCTACAATCCACGCGATTTCATGCTCGTAATTGTATAATCGAGTCTTCTACACCTGCCACAAATACGAATACAGCATTTAATTTCGTCTGTTAATCACTTTTGTTCTTGGCGGCACCAATCCACATGATGGGTTTTTTGGGCACAAACACAAACAAATACTTATATTGACTTTTGAAGCAACCTGTAATTGCACTCCCAACTGATTTCATACACCCGCCGATTAGTAGGGAAAACTCCCCGATTTATTTATTGGGCTAATCGCGAGATACTCGAATGAAATGAGTGTGGCGGTTTCGGAGCCAGTCCATCAAGGAATTAAGGTAGGTCTTGCGGTTACACAGGCCGGACTGTCTTAGTATCTTAGTAAGTAGGTTGCGAGATGAGTTTGCCGTCGTTAACACATGTTTAGCATAGATGCCCTTAGTCCTGGAGAAGAATGATAAAGAGGAATTTTAAAGCAGAAACTAGAGTTTGCCGCTAAGTTTTTCTATACACAGTTGCCATAGTCCATAATATACTCTTATAATATTAAGGCATTTACAATAAGGATTCTGGCTTTGATGTTGAGATATTAGGGTAGGGCATTACGACGAACCCGTGTAGGGCATTACGACGAGCAAAGCCTCATCTAACTCTTTTGATGACTTTTTTTTTCAAACTGAAAATTACAATTTTAGATTAGTTCTATATTTTTGGCAATTGATACTAGTGAAATCTGTTAGTTATTAGTTTAGCTAAAACTAGTTTTTATAAATCTCTTTTAATAGCGTTTTTGTAGACTAGTTTCGGCCGCCTAGATCAACCAAATACCCCCTATGTGCGTCGTGCACGAACATTAAGTCCCTAGTCACTCGTCAGCACTTAATGAAGGGCTTCACTTGGCAAAGACCTAAAGGAGGAGATAGCACCGGGATCCCATCTCCCCTATACCACTTCGCGTAGTCTCAACAGACTGAGGGTGGGTGTCACAAGATGCAGAGCCAATCTCGTCGGCTGGGGCTACACAGATAATCCAATATGCAACTGTGAAATGCTGCCTAGTAAAGACCTGCTATCCTGCCAGCGGTTGTCAACCCTGTGAGGGACCACCCCTTACTAGACTCCAATTTATTCGGTGTGAGGTGGTGGTGTCAACTTGCGGGTTATCTCCGTATTAAAAGTCGATTTTAAATATATCAGAAGGTGTTTATTGAAAGTTAGATATTGCCACTTTGTAACGCTTCTCGAATAGGTTATGTTGACGCGAATGTATTGGCTATCTGCCTGAAGTTACAAGGGTGTATGAATGAGGATTGTACTTGTGCTCCTAGTATCTCGTACTGGGCACTGCTCGAGTCTGTGGGAATGCAGACTGATGCTTCTCGCCTCGATAAGGAAAGGAAGGAAAAGGTGAACAAGAAGCCGGGGTACCGAAGTATGCCGTCGCTGTCTTGGGGGACGTGATCACTCGAGGAATGATACTTTGGTTGCTTTTTCGCCGTTTTATATAGGCCGGGAAATGATGCAAACCAAAATATTCCGATTAAAAGTATTGTTTCATTGTGCTGATTCATCGCTGCACGAGGTAGAATAATAGCTGAATTTGTGTCAGTGCATTTCGCTGGAAATCAATGCATTTGTTGACTGCATGTAACGATACTTAAGAGCCGTTACAACCCCATCACACAGCGGGGCCAACAAGAGGCAAACGATAAGGCGACCGTATATTTTTGAGCCCTAACCTGGCCCGGACGCGTTAACGAACGAACGAACTTGTCAGCTTCCAGTTCGACGAGATTTAATCGAGCAAGATTCCAGAAGATAATCAAATATTACTAGATAACATAAATTAACAGCCCGGTATCAAAATAAATAGCGCTAAATTCAAAGTAACTGTAAATAATTCCAGTAGCCATAAACGAAACAGCCAATTAAAAAAACAATAACAAAGTCTTCGTTCCTACCTTTTAAAATATGCATGTTTCCACGCTCGGTGTTTAACCGCTTACTGTTATCCAATTAGTATGTCCTAATAATGGACACGAATATTTTAAGCGGTTAAATGATTACAGTCATTTACCTATCTCACATCGCAATGGCGTAATTATTGATATCAAAACGTCATGTCGTTTCTTTAAAGAGCTGTTGGAAGCGGCACGCCTAAAAAACATGCATACATAGAAACAATGCCTTCGAATAAGTATGTTGATATTCATGACAAGGTCGAGGCTTAACCAGACAAAAATAAGATCACGGGTATTACTCAAGATAGATAAGTGGTCATTGTCTAAGTTGGCAACCTTTAACCCAACGTTCAGAATGTTTCGTTGGTGGATAATGATGTAGTTTGATGAAGTGGCTTCGTGGTTGTCTTAAACTTGAATTGATAAATGTAATCTATTATATATTATAAGCTATTAAAATAGTCCATGAAACAATTAAGTCTATAAAATAATAAAATTATCCAAGAAATAAAAAATATGCCTCATACACAAGTGTTGGTGAGCAGTAGTATTATTATGTAAACTTTTTAAACTTTGGAAAGTTTAAAAATTTAGGTACCTATATAGGTTTTATTTTTTTTAATAAAATTGAAAAATAAATCAATTTGGAGTTATTATTATTTTTTGTTTGTTTAATTTATTACAAAAAATAGGGTTTACTGCAGAAGGGCTTTAATATTCGGTATACGGTATTATAAATCGTTCAGGAAAAATGAATTAAACCCATAGCTAATGGTATCAACGTAATGCTGTAAAATTAAATACCTAGTCATAAAATAAAAGTACTGATATAATACATGAAAAGGGAAAATACGTATCTAAAATCATGTTACCATGGTATATTGAATAGACTCACATTGGGACATTCGGTAAAATCATTATAAAAGTAACAGAGTGGAATTAAAATCCGGAAAAAAAATCTATCACGTCAAGTTTTTTAGTTTAAGAAGGTGATTTATAACTGCTTAATAATTCGTGTTTGTAGCTAAATCTACTCAACTATTTTTTTGTGGGTTTTTTTAATCTTGGTAATCTGAAATATTATATATAATAATGTAAATATTATATAATACATTACATCATTTTTAGAGAAACGGTTATAAAATAATTTAACAAAAAGCTTCAATAAATTTAGTAAAAGTTTCAACAAAAACATTGCTTTCACTGCTAAGCCGAGAACTTTCCTTACGATATTGAGAAACCTTCTTCCGAGGAGTCGATTACTTGAAGCCGGTGCTCCAAGCCGTTGCATCTACCAGGTTTTTTACGGGTGGTTGGAGTCACTTCGTCCACTCTCACAGGGTTGAGTGAATTTAGCATAAGTGCATACAGACCAAGAAAAAGTGATCGTATGTATAAAAGAATACGTGAAATGGCTACAAAGCTCACGATAAAGAAACTGATTTTTCAGAAGAAACTCAAACCAAGAGAGCGATTGAAAGCCCCTGTGATGTTTAGATGGACAGAGAAGATGCATGGACAGAGAAGAAGTAAGAAGGATAAATTATATATAATTCGTTAGATACACCACAGACCCTGGCTGAGCACGCACGTTCGCACGCATCTAAATTGGTAACACGATTTAACGATTTCCATTCTTGCTACTTTCGTCTGTTACAGGTAGGTGGATTCTCCGAGCCCCAGTATTTAGAGTGATTTAGAGAGCACGGTAGCGATTTACCGGCCAATTACTACTCTCGAAATGGATCGTTCCTTCCTGTTTGGCGCCTACCCTCCCATTAAATTGCGATTTAACGAAGTAATCGCGGCATGAATATGCAAACGAGCGTCCGAACGAACGGCTGCACTTCTACCTTGGCTCGAGCAAGGTTGCCTCTTCCGGCTTTCTACTTAATCTTGCACTGATGATGCTGATTTGACTCATCAGACGATACCAGCTCTAGCTTGAAGAACTGGCGAGAACTGACGACTAACAACTTCGTGATCGCAAATTAACAACGAATGCAAATGCACAAAAGAAATAGCTCAATATCAATCAATTTATCAACCAAGTTTATTTCCATACCTAAAATCAAAGACATAGACGGTTGCTTGACATTATAAAAAAGATACGAATTTACAGCGTGAAATTTGTAGCACCGTACGTTTCGGCGATGTTTCAACCGCCGTTGTCCAGGGTCGACTGGACAATGGCGACATTTAACGTGGTAAATTTGTTTTATCTTATTTATTTCCATATCAATATTTTATGTCAAATAGGTGGAGTTTCTTATACGCATAAGCATTCCTCACGGTTAAGTACATAAAAGTACATATCCATAAGCACAGGTTATAATTATATGACGTGTTCTCGAACACAATATAATGTGTTTTTCATTAGAACACACTATATTTGATTAAATAAATATTTAAATATTACGGATTTGGTTACAGTGAGCCTGTTTGGGCAAACAAAAGAAATATACATGTCTAATATAAAAATTACATTTTATTATATATTAAACTACATAGATGACCCGGTGAACTTCGTACCACCTAAAAATTATTTGATTGTAACTCTTCATAAGCGTTTATTAATCCTAATGAACCTTCCAAATCTAATTCATTGAAATCTATAATATGGCCGAATCATGTACGGTTTGAGTTTCGTTTAGTGATTAAATGAAAGTCGTTTGTGATTGAAATAAATTCAATGTATTTAATTTACATGATAATATATAAATGCAGTTCATATTCAACACAAAACATTCTGGCAAAATTTGTTTTTCGTTTTGTTTTCCGGCGCGTAAATAAACAAAAATGATGGCTTTCCGACCGATGGCTTGGCGAACACGGGACATACAGTTGTCCATGCGCGAAATACGGAAATTCCAAGTTAATTCCGCAAACTTCCAACACGCGTGATTTGTCATCGTGAAGGCCAGACGCACGGGGAATCTAAATTCCGCTTTCCAGAATTACCAAGTGTACAACTGTAGATTGTCTTTCGTATGTCGCAAAGGAAAAGATGCGCCAAATCGCTTCATTGCTGCTGACATAGCGACACGTCTGATACTGAGATACAACTCTTTTGAATTCCTCGCAGCGAAAACAGCCATATCGCTTTATTTTACGTATTTGCATATGTAATTTATCGAATTGATGAAGTTACTATCGAGCATACAGGGCGAGATATTCTTAGGCACCACTGCAAGCAATTTCGGATTAACAGCTTCATCTTGTATTTCGGCCGAGATGATGGAATCATCTCACATCAGTGCGGTTTGCACTTGAAATTGCCGCTTGCCGAAAATTTGACTGACTTTGTCGACCTATGTTATCTCTTCTTCTCGACATTGTAATAGACACTGTAAAACGACACGGATTCTTTTCACGCTCAATCACATCGATCGAAATTTCCATGAGGTCTTTATAGTATTGAATCCCCAAACTAAGTCCAAATTCGTGGTTATGTCATTAAAAAAACGGTTGTGTCACCCCAAGACTTTTCTGTCAAGTAGCCAGGAACGTAATTCATCTGAATATTAATATCATTCATCCTACAACAACAACCCCTCCCCACCCACCCCCAACCTAGCGACACCCTTTAAAACTCGAAAATCGGAATCGAAATCGACTGACTTTGACTTCCGACTTTTTGACTTTTCCGACTTCTACTTTTTCGACTTTTTTGACCTTTTCGACTTTTTCGACTTTTTTGGCTTTCTCGACTTTTTCGACTTATTCTACTTTTCCGGCATTTTCAACCTTTTCGACTTTTTCGACATTTTCGACTTTTTTAACCTTTGCGACTTTTCCGACATTTTCGACTTTTTTGACTTTTTCGACTTGTTCGACTTTTTAACTTTTGCGACTTTTTCGAATTTTTCGACTTTATCGACCCTATAAACTTTTTTTACTTTTTCGACTTTTTTTACTTTTTTTGACTTTTTTGACTTCTTTGCCTTGTTTGACTTTTTTGACTTATTCGGCTTTTTCGACTTTATCGACCCTTTCGACTTTTGCGACTTTTCCGACTTTTTCGACTTTATCGACCCTTTCGACTTTTCCGACTTTTTTGACTTTTTCGACTTTTTTTACTTTCGGATTTTTACCTTTTCGACTTTTTTGACTTTTGCATTTTTTGACTTTCCGACTTTTTGAAATTTTACACATTGTACGGAATGAATAACAGTTAGGGATAGCGCAGCTGTCAAACAATACGATCGCCGCGATCGCCATCTAGAAAGTGGCTAATGTTTCCAAAATGACCAATTTCGACTTTTTGTACTTTTCCGACATTTTCGACCATTTCGACTTTTTCGACTTTTCCGACTTTTTCGACTTTTTCGACTTTTTCTACTTTTTAGACTTTTTTGACTTTTTTGACGTTTATGACTTTTTTTGGCTTTTTCGCCTTGTTCGACTTTTTTAACTTTCGACTTTTTCGACTTTTGCGACTTTCCGACTTTTTTGACTTTTTCGACTTTATTGGGTCGCATTTTTTGTCTTTTCGACTTTTTGAAATTTTACACATTGTACGGAATGAATAAACGTTATGGATAGCGCAGCTGTCAAACAATACGATAGCCGAGATAGCCATCTAGAAAGTGGCAAATGTTCCCAAAATGACCAATTTCGATTTTTTCGATTTTCAGTTGTTTCTTTGAGTTTTTCCTAAATATTTTTTTTTGTAAACCACCGCTGAATCAAGCCAAACAGAATAAAAGAAAAATAAATCAAATCGGTCGACTCATTTCCGAGATCCTGCGAGACTAACGCACGGCGATTCATTTTTATATATAAGATATGTCAAAAGAATGAGTAGGTCCGGGTGGTGCCTAATGTGGTTTTTCACTACTGTTATTTTCAGAGTACGCCCGTCAGCTGATAGAGCTTTTTAAACCTGATTATCAGATATCTCGGAACGTTTTTCTCCAAAATTCTGTATAGCAAATAGAGAACTCTTGTATCTCTCTTTTCCCGTGTCGCCTGCAATTGGTCTTCTAAATCTGAAGCTCAATTAATTAAGTAAAAAGGGAGAAAATAGATTTCGAAGACGAGAAATTCAAAAATATGATTGACTTCAATACTGCCGTCGTAAATGAAAACACAGTAACTTGAAAAAAGACGTATTGAGAAAAACGCGGTCAAAGTTCAGTTGTTAAATATTTGTTTTCATGAACAAAGTAATCAATATAGATTATTTCTTTTAATCTTTACTGTTAAAAAATGTTTAGAACTTCAATTCTCCGTAAAAATATATATTAAATTATAATTGTTTAATTAATTAAATAAGATATTGTGTTTTAAATTAGAAAAATAATATGATAAATTTTATATTTTTAAGCTATAACACCGTAACTGAGTGGTTACTGTGTTATAGGTAAATTTTACCCATTACTGTGTTCTAACCATGTAAAATAAATATATATTTTTTAAATAAATAAATAATTTCAGGCACCTTAAACACAGTAATTGAGATACTGTGATTAATTCGTGTATTAATAAATTAACTTTTAACAAAATTTTACCTAAAACCACAGTATCTGAAGAAGCCGTGTTGTAACCAAACAAAAATATTTCTTAAATGCTTATAAGTATTAAAAAAGATCACAGTAAATAATAGGTTACTGTATTTTAACTTAAAAAATTATACATACTGTCTTTTTTATTAAAAATATTCTGATTTTTTTAAAAATATCTAAAAAACTATCCATCGACAGACAAACCGAAAAATTTGCCTTATAGTACACCAACTCGTGATTTTAAAGAACCAAATTTGTATAAACACAGTAAATGAAGTTACTGTGTTTTCATTTACGACGGAGAATAACAATAATCATAAGATAAAATATTTGATGTAGACATCATATAAAGAACACATAAAACGATCGTTAGATTTCCTTGATTATGAAAAGTCCGGATATACATAACCTACATTAATAACCTAGAAGTTAAGGCTCTAGAAGTTAATGCTCTAGAATAGAAATTAAGGCTCTGTCGGCATGTCCAGTGTATACATACATATGTACATAATTACGTCTCCGTATTGTCAATACAATCCATGGAAATATTTAAAGAATGTGAAGATTACCCGAAACGGTGCCACATATTCGTGTCCTTGGAGTCTATTTTGACTCCAAGCTCCACTTTAACATACCCATCGAGAGCATAATTAAAATGTATAAAAATTGATGCTTTTGTTCATCAAATAACAAATAATTTTACTTAAAAGGATCTAATTTCTGCAATATAAGACTCTTAGAACTCTCAATCAAAGTATGCCTTCTCAGTATGGACTTCTTTTTACTCTAAATACTCCAAAAAGCTGAACACGAGGCAGAAACAGCTTTTTCAAATTGTACAATTTGAATCTGAGGGATAGACGTGTTCTTCTCGACATGATGACTGTAATAATGGCTTTGACTGTCCCAGCCACACTAAACAGTTTAGCTTAGCTTAGCCTCGTGTTCCAGGAGGGCGATCTCGTCAGAAATCTTTCTTCAGCCTTTTAAACCACGCCAGCGATTCAGGATACAGAGCGCCGCTCTAAAAGATGTGTAGCGGATAAAACAAGATTTTCGCCGATAGCGTAGGGCTACAAAATATCACCTCTCCTCTACAACTTAAAGCAGATTTCTATATAATCGTGGATTTTGGACGATAAGAATTATACGAATTATACGAACAGTTGAATCATCGAATTACCTCTACCATATTTTTCTAATGATCATCATAGATTAAAATAATGGTTTTATGCTGTTTTTATTGCATTACTGTTTTCATAAACGCTCAGTTTCAATGAAGAAAAGACTTTTTGCAAGAAAACCACAAAATGATATGAACTGAATGAAAGTCACTCTGAACAACTGCGACTGAAATGACCTAGAAATGTAAAAGTATAACTCATTGAAGCAAAAACAAACTGGACGATGCGGCTACAGCGTGTGATTTTGTGAAGCTTTGATATTTTCTTTTTGTTTAATTTTATGGGTGCTGAACATGAAATTGTCGTGCTTTTGTGAAAACACATTGTTACATTTAAATGCTATAATGGCCAAATCAAAAGAAGAGAGTCACCACACTTATTATAGGCAGCAACAAGCTAGGAGACCCATATTTGGGTGGAATCACTCACTGAAGCATGACATGAAATACTACGACGTAACGATGGAAAAATAGGAAGAACTGACGAAGGATAACGAAAAACTATACAAGAAAGATACAGCCATTTACAATATGGAAGAAAGTTAATTATAATACAACGATACTCAAGAAAATAGCGAAAAAGACAAAAGAAAAGAATAACATATTTATTATAGAAAATGTTAAATTCTCCTATCCTCATGTCATGGAGCAAGTGTTTCTATCCTGCACGTACATAATGTGGACTCTAGTATACCGGTGAACCGGTCCTGGCGACTCTTAGCTGGAGTGGTACAATTTAATCTAAATAAAGCCCAATAGAACACAAATGTTTTATTCCTACCAACTATTTTTCTCTTATAAACTCCTACGCTATCTATCCTTTTCCACGTTCGAACATAGCGGACAGTTGTTTATTTTCATTGAATATCCTCTTTTCTCTGCTCTAGGTCGTCAGTATAATTGTCACCGCGCCCTGAAGCGACGACGTTAAACATTGGCGAGTTGACGCACTCTGCCAAAACCAACAATAAACGCATTCCGACGCTCATAACTTCGCAAGGCGCCATCTTATATTTATACTTGCATACCGCTCTAATGAACATACGAGAAACGCGGATGCAAGGGCTTAGTTTAAGATCGTAAATTTTGATGCAACTTTGACAGTTGCATCAAAATTTACGGAGAGAGATAGCACAATAATTTCCTAGCCTTCTTCTTTTTGAGGCGGTATCTCTTGCTGGCTGTTCTATGTTTTATGAGAGCCACTTAAATTTTGTAATTATGAATGCAGTACTTTCCTTTGTGGTATTTAGTATCTTATTTTTTTTATATTTTGGTCAGTTCAGCTAGCAGCTAGAATATTCATCGTAAATGTTCATGATTCCCTCTTTAATATTTTAGCTACGTTTTATTGGTTTACTTAATTATTTTATTGGGTTTTTATTTTATTCGTGTCATGCCCTTTTATACTGTTTATATATACAATGAATATAAATTGCGTTACATTTTTTAAATACTTAAACGAAAAGTCGCTAAAAAGTATTACTTCGTCAGGATTACATCATCTCACTTGTGTGTTGGTGTGGTAAATAGGAAGTACTTATATGTTTTCTGAGCCTTGCCTGCTGTCTTACCTGCTGTCCTTACGTCTCACAAGAAACAATACATGTATTAGCAGGATATCTCTTTCTTCTTCGTACTCTCCTATTCCCATTATTTGGGGTCGGGTCTCCTCACTTTTCTGCTCCAGGTCAAACGATCTTGGGTTGTCGATTCGGACAATTGGGTTTTCTTGAGGTCTCTTTCGACGTTTGACCACTAGGTCAGTTGCAGGCGACGTCTTCCTTTCTTTTGCTCAGGTAGTTTCAGAGCAATTTGTACCACATGGTCGTCGCTTTGTCTTTTGGTATGTCCATACCAGCGTAGGCGGTTGTTGGTGATCTTATCTGCGATTCGTGCAACCTTGAAGCTACCTCGTATGTGTTCATTACGGATACATAACATATGTATCCGTATATGTAACAATACAAATAATGAGCCTTTAAACGCATGTTTTTATATTTTAATAAAAATATGGCCTATTTATCTTAAATTCACATTTTTTTCTAGCACGTCAGAAAGCTTTATAATTAATTATTAAAGTTCGAGAAAACTTTGCTACAGTCCGCGGCCCCAGGCCATCATTTCATTACGTTTATTTCTGTCAACGTCGTACTTACTAAGTAATGTTTTTAAAAAAGTGTATTAAATGAATAATAAATGCTGCATTGTGGTTATATGTGCGTATACGGAGGTTACAACACCAAGCACTCTATAAATGTACCTAGAAGTGTCAAAATAAAAATAAATGGTGCGACCCGATAAAAGTGATAACAAGTAAATATATTAAAAAGAATAACGTGATATATAACGTGAGAATAACGTAATAATAAAGTGAACTATTGTATTTATAATTATTTTTATTACGGTTTTTATATGAAATATACGTGGTTTATTTATTTATTCATATAGATCATAGGTTCTTAACCCTATTTTGCCCACCGCCCACTATAGGATTATTTTTTATTTTTCTAGAGCCCCCAATATTTTTTACTTACCATCTGTCGCTAATCTAATCCGTTTTATTTTTCCCTGTGTCTTCTACCGCTCCCCCCCCCCCCCTCCCGAAAGTCTCAAACGCCCACAAGGGAGCGTTATCGCCCTCGTTGAGAACCTATGATATAGATACATGAATATTTCCGGAATGTACTGTTATATATTTATTTACGATATGACATTTGGACATTTATACATCTACTTACTTCATATTTGGGCATCTCCCTATGACACTCGGGATAACGTAGCGATTCTAACAATACCACACATTTCTAAATCGGTTCAAGCATTTAGAAGTAATGGCGGAATAATGAAACGGAAAACATACATAAAGGAAGCCTGAACACATTACAATCCTTATTTGTCGGGCAGTCGTGTAAAAATAAAAACTGAACTCTTTCCACTATGTCTTGTCAACATTACTGTGAAGATCATTTCGCAGTAAGATTTAAAACTTATACCTAATGGTTTATATCAGTTGTAGTCTTCTTATTGTTATGCTTCTGCTATTATGCGGCCGGAAACTTAACATCAAGCTCCGAATACGATTTTTCCATTGCTATGAGTGGCCTGTGGTGTTTCGTAGTAGCGAAGTGTGTACCCTGAAAGCCACACCCAGGAGCATCTCAAAGCATTTGGGATGTGGTGCTACCGTAGAATGCTCCGTTTTAGCTAAATCCAGAGAGTTCCCAATGTTAGAGTACTCTAAGTTGTCGGTAGAGATCACGAACTTTTACGCATAGTCAAACAAAGTAAAGTGGCGTACCTGAGCCACGTGCTGAGACATGAGCGATACCAACTGCTTCAGCTCATTATTATGGGGAAAGTTTGCGGTAAACGACGGGCTGGAAGAATAAAAAATCTCAGCCCACAACATCTGAGAGTGGACAAACATCTCAAGCGTAGAAGAACTATTTCCCTTGGACCAAGACAGGGATTAAATCACAGAGCTGATAGCCAACCTCATGTAGGAGAGGCACTATAAGAAGAAGAAGAAGAATATGTTTCTGCAGTATTCGCCGTAGGAAAACCAAACTCGCCGTGCAAATATTTAATGCATTTGTTGTAAATCGCATGATAGAGAGAGTGAGTGCCGCCTTATCTTATAGGTACATCTATTGAGATCACTTAAAATAGACCGAATGGAAAGCCATCTACGTCGATTCTTTGTTCGTTCTCGTTTCGGAAATGCAGTATAGCTATTACAATACATAATTATTCATGTTTCTTCCGCCTGCCGAGCCCAAACAGTAGCCTAATGGCGGTTGTCGGTCAGGTGCGCAGCGCGGCGGCGAACGGGTCCTCCGTTCTCGGCATTTCCATCTGATTAAAAAACAGTATTATCTCGATTTAGCGGGACGGCATTCCGTCGACGTCATGCAAGTAACTATCTTCTCTAGCCGAGAGAGAGTGAGCGAGAGAAAGAGCAACTGCGGATATCTCAGAATCATCGGCGATCATTATTGTTAGTCGTGGTTTTCTTAAGTTTTGTGGTAAATCGCAACATGAGTCGAGAGAAACGTTGATTATAATAATAGACAAAATAAAAAAATAATAAAAAAAAACAAAACCGACGCCATTTTTTTAATAAGTGCAGCCATGTCATGGTCATACTTAGAACGGGCTATCATAATGGAATGCGTATACAAAATAGTGTGTCTATGCTGTTGACCGTTGAGGAGTCCGCTCGTCGGGAGCCAACCCTGGGTGCAGCAGCCATGTCATGATGAAACTTAGAACGGGCTATCATAACTGAATGAGTAAACAAAATTTCGTCTCTGTGCTGTTTACCATTAAGGACTCCCCTCGTCGGGAGCCAACCCAGGGTGTAGAATCAGGTTGGGAGTTAATGGGCCCTTGCTGAGTTGGCCACGAAGACCCATTCTGTTCAGGGTTGGTCACACTCACGGGTCAACCCCTATACGACGGCCTCCACGCATGAAGTGCGAGCCTGGGTAGAAATCTGGCCTTATGGTTATCTTCCCCTGGGAATCAACCTTCTGGCGCTCCTGGACGGTCTGGCTAACAGTCGGGGGAGTCTGGAAGCAGTACTGTTTCCTATAGAGCGGGGGTGGTTGCGGACCTTACGGCGTTTGCTCTTGAAACGACCATCGGCTACCCGATCCTGGGTAAACAGCCGGGCAAAGGATGCCATGGTCCGCGATAGATTCGGTATACACCGTTTCACCGCTTTGTAAGGGAGAGGACCGCGCAAGCGACCTCGAACTCGTAACCAATCGAGATACTGGAGTAATCTGGTCGCAATTGGAAGTAAGAGCGTGAGTGTAAGCCCGCTGGGTAACACTCCTGGCTATCTCGCGGTTTTAAGGCGTTGGCCTCTTACGGGTTTGTGGCGGAGCTTGACGGTGGACTGTTTTGTTCAAGTCTTCTGCGCTAACTCCGTCACCTTAGGAAGTTTTAACGACTAATCGTTAGTCGTTAGTGGCGATGTTGCAAGTTTTAACGGGCTAGCCCGCTGTAGTCGACAACCCTAGTTGTAAAATCAGGTCATGCTTACCATTAAAAAAATGTATATTTTCAATTTTACATGATAATATTTTAGTAGTACCCTCAATTCCTCAGGGATCCAATCAGAACAGAATTTGGATAAAAATGGCACCTATCTGTAAGTAAGTTATATCCTTTCAAATAAAAAAGAATTTTCCAAATCGGTTTATAAATGGCGGAGTTCCGAGGTAACAAACTAAATAAAAGATGCAACCTAATTGATAACTTCCTTCTTTTTTTGAAATCGGTTAAAAATAAGTTAAATGTAAAAACACATTCTTTAAAACAAGCTTTTATTAAAATGCTCTGTCTCGAGCCAACTCTGGGTGCAGCAGTCGTGCCATTGTGGAACTTAGAACGGGCTGTCATAATTAAAAGCTATACAGAATTTCGTGTGTGTGCTGTGCTGTAGATCGTTGATGAGTCTCCTCCTTGGAAGCCAACCCTGAGTGCAGCAGCCCTGCAGCAGCGGTGAAAATTAGAACGGGCTATCATAATTGAATGCATATATAGAATTATGTGCCTGTGCTGTTGATTGTGAAAGAGTATCCTCGTCAGGAGCCGATCCTGGGTGTAGAATCAGGTCATGCTCACCGTAAAAATGCAACATGTAAAATTTCAACTTCATAGGATAAAAGGAGTGCTTCTAATTCAGCTTGCAAGATACGACCTAAACAAATATACATACATACAAACTAATATATATTACATTGCAAGGTAAATAAAAGCTTGTAAAAAACAGTGTTATCTCGATTTAGCGGAAGCGGCATTCCGTCGACGTCATGCAACTAACTATCTTCTCTAGCCGGGAGAGAAAGAGAGAGAGAGAGAGAGCCATAGAAAGAGCAACTACGGATATCTCAGACTCATCCGCGATCATTATTGTTAGTCGTGGTTTTCCTGAGTTCTGTGATAAATGGCAACATGACTCGAGATAAACAGTTGATTAAAATAATCTATTTTGACACGGTATGTAATAGCAAAATATCAAGAAAGTCATATCCAAGGATTAGAAACATCTAGGATATGTTACTTGAATTATCCTTTTGGTAACATTTAAATACATACATAGACCAAAATCGTTTCTCTTGAGATATGTAGGTACGGGCAAGACGGTAATATGACTATGCCAAAAATCCAAACAAACAGTAGATATCATCAATAAAATCCATTTGTACCTACGCTTTGGTAAGAAATCCTTAAAATGCTACAGATATTATAAAAGGTTTAAAACCGAATTTATCGCTTGAATTTTGTAGCATCCGACGTTTGGCGATGTTGCAATCGCCGTTGTCCAGTGTAGACTTAAGAACCGCCAATCCATTGAGAAGAAACCGAATCAGTGAACAAACAGTCAACCACCTTGCCACAAATCATTAGCAATATTTTCCTTATTTTTATCCCTTTCTCTGAAAGCTTTTATAAACTTACCATTGTTAATTGTTTTAATGCCTACCAACAAAAAGAGTGCATCGCCAAGCCACACGTAGATAATCTGCCGTTTAACCGTCCTTACTGGAATTGCAGATTCCTCATTAGAGCAAAAAAAAGGTGACCGGATGCGACTCGCAATGCAACGAATAAGACCGAAGCCCGCCAGCCTCTCCTAATGGTAAGGAAAGAACCGATTTATTTTACGTATTCAACAGTAAAGCCTTCTGTTGTTTTATATAAAAAAACTAATAGTAAAAGAAACGAATAAGCACTTTTCAGAAAGCTAGCTCTGGGCTGGGATCGGTTTCTATATGGCAGCTCTAATCAGCTAATCCATAAAACTAAATAAATTCGAATATTTCGTTTACGTTACGGCCCCTTAAGACGTAAAAAAAGACGGCCCTTAAATCAGCGAACACTAGGCAACGTTCTGATGAGACAACTGTACTTAGATTATAAACCATTAAGTAGAATAACAAAGGCCCAAGTTTGATCTTTAGCTTACTTCAGCAGATTGAGTTTTGTATAGTTTGAATCATAACCGCCAAATTTAATGATCTGTTACCGGCTCCTAAGTAATCTGCTAAGAATTTCAACAGTTTAATTGAAAACCCGGCAGCAGTCAGTTCTCGGAGTAGCGCAATGTTATCCATTTTGTCAAAGGCTTTCTGGAAATTCAAATACACAACAAATACATAATCCACCTGTCCTATTGAAATGCTATTCAACTTACCAGTCACAGTGGAAACGGAATTCTTGTTGGGCATTTGAAAGTGTACGGCATAGTTGGTTATAAATTTCTCGATGTAGAATCGTCTCAAAAAGCTTAGGGAAGGCCGACAACACTGCAATTATCGATCTGTACCTTGTCGCCACTTTTGGTACCAGCTGGAGCTAATCTAGATATTTGCTGTTCATCAGACTCCAACGATCTGTTAAACGTATCCATGAGGGGTTGTTTATTTTTTTTTTATTGAAAGAAAACGGATTCTTACTGTATGGAACTAGACAATAGTTTTACCGTCGTTTCGGAAAAGTTACAAATGCCGTTTTCACTTGGAAAATAATACTGAGACTGTCACGACCGTTGCTTGCCGGCACTCTGCGTTCTTTGTGTATTGGGGCGAATAGTTCAATTTCTACCCCCGCGATGGCAGCAGGTTCAGATCTTTTCGATGAATATTTTGGCACAATTTTTGAAAATCGTATGTGCACACATAACTCACTGTGTCCTGCTTAACGTTCCTGTTGTCAGTGGTTGGCAACGAGAATTTCTTATTTAGAAGGTTTGATGTGATGGGAAGTTTGAAATCTCGCGATTGAAAAAAATCACAACAAGCCTGATAATAAAAGGAGGAACTCTATCAGGTGCAAAGGTGTCGACTGATTTCAGCTTGCGTACCTACCGAATTCATCCTTAGTGATCGGGATAGTAGCGAACGTTGACGCATAAGAATTTCTTTTGGAAAGAATCAGCTGTCATATTGCTATTATTGATAGATTATTACATGGTGAACTCCTTCAGTGTGTTAGGTTTTTAGGTGTTCGTATCCAGTTACATATATGCAACTATCCACATTTTAATTATCATATCACTTTTAATTTAATTTTCACATGTACGCAACTATCCACATTTTAATTATCCTATCCACTTTAATTTAATAACTATCCACATTTTAATTATTTTTTTTGTTAAAGAGCGAAATGTGAAATGAACGGGTGTCATTTGTCCGCAATAAAACTACCCACCGAAAATAAAATGGCTCTATCTAAGGCCCCACCAATCTTGTTCAAATGTTCAGGATGGCTATACGAGCAGCAGGTACTTTTGATCCTGGAAAAGAGTAGATAGTTCATTTCATACTTCGCTCCAACAAATTGCTGTGTCTCGTTCGCATGAACTTATTTACAATTTTCGTTAACAAAGAAATTCGGCCCTTCGAATAATCGAAATGGTGAATATTAAATATATTAAAAAATAGAAGCAAACACCGAAACATGTATTTACTATGAACACAGTAAATTGAAATTCATTTTTTTTATTTATTTACATATACATTCAAATGCATGAGCTTAAAAGAAAATGATTTTACAATTAAGAAATGCCGTTGCATGATTCTAAAGTTAGATACACATCTGTCTGAGCCCAGGTTACATAACGCATACATTAAACGCAAATGTTTATCTTTCTATTATGCTAAGCCAAGTGCAGCCGAGCCCGCCTTGCTAGACATCCCTGTGTTAAAGCGAGCTAACTTCAAGAGTCCCACTAGTGCATCGGTTGTGTCAAAAGAAAAATTGAAGAAAACTTTTTTTTCTTTTTGTTCATTGAATCAAATGACATATTGACAGAGCTGAATGACGTCTTGCAGAAAATTCAACCTCGCTATATATCATGTCTTGCATTAATAATGACGCAGAAAGAAAAGAAAATCTACAATGATTTGGTTCTACAGTCAATGAATCTACAATCTGCTACAATTAAAATCACCTATTAAGTTGAGAAAATAATTAAGGACTTAAGTTGAGAAAATCATATGTCCTGGAGAATTTATATCTGAAAGTTTCATTAGTAATGCCTGTCAAGACAACTGACCTTCAAATAGACGATGAACTTAAAGATGAACGTGAGATGTCATCAAGGGCAGGAGCGAAGCCGCCTTCCTAGGAATGTCGTCTGCTCGTTTGTGTCATCGTACTGCGAATCAAGAAAACACTTGGAAAGCTACCGTCTTCGCCGATTCCAGCGAGACGATACGACAAAGTTGCTTATGAGCGTTAGATGCTAATCTTGATATAGTGGCGACTATTAATTTTAATTCTTGTCAGTGGTTATTGCACGTGTTTGCGGATGATAAAGAGCTCAGCGGGCGGTGACGCAAACGAGGCGGGGTTGATGGAACACACAATATGTGAATTATTTCCTTGTATAAACAAGAATTAAACGTATTTGTCCAGTTTACCACACCCGCTGTTATTCAGGGTAGACATCGTCCGAAACTTCGGGTGCTACAAACTTCACGCGATAAATCCGTTTATCATGTAAACAAAGCGATATTCATCGCTTTTTTTCTACTGGTTATTTTTGAAAATTTATTTTTGTTTATGCACACATTTTCAAATATACACTCGGAAACAATGAATCCGAGTCACCAATATAAACCTTATTGGAGTCGGAAATTAAGAATGCTAGCTTATTCAATTATTACCACAATATTGAATAGGTACCAGGAATGCTTCTTCTAAAAAAAATACGACAACAGAAACGAAAACAAAACAAATGCAGTGAATTTGTAGATTGATTTTCGTAACATCTATTATTTTGTTTTTAGCCTATTTGACGGTATTGCTTTACACTTCATATATGTCGATAATAGGTAACGATAGACATAATATTTAGTTTAAATTTAAGGTAATTCACAAAATATATGATTCCGCTAGCAGAAAAAGTGAAATATGGGAATATAATAACGTGGGGATATTTTGGAGCAAGTACATAAAAAATCTCCAATTTTGACAATTTACATGAAAAGTTAAATGACACTTACATGGCAGTTTGACAATTTACAGGACAGTTACATGACACTTATTTATTATTCATTTCATAAAAAGTTAACAGCTTTTATGTTTCCATATTTGTTTATTTTTGTATTAAATAGGGGCTCGTCAGAGTTTCAGCCTGATGCTGAGCCGCACTTAACTTCTTCGCTTATCGAATTTTAAAGATTCTTCTATTTTTTAAAAACTGCGATTTCTTCTGTGACAATATCTTGATATTAACATCACATCTTCTGCGAAAATATCTTGATTTTGTAGTCTTCGCCTTGGTGAGGACCACAATTTCGTCTCTTACTTTCTCGGCTCTCAAACCGACGAGGAGGGAAAGGATTGTGAACGCGCTGAAATTATTTTTCGATATGAATTTCTTTTTCGATATGAGCTCTCCTGAGGATTCAGACCATTTCCAGATAGAATTATGCCTGTGTATGTGTGGATTGCTCTACGATAGCGCCCAAACACTTGATCCGATTGAGCTGAAAGGCATGCATGCATCATTTGGTAATGGTAGTTGAAAATATTGTGGTCGAAATCGGTCCACCAGGGGAGGGGCTCACTAGTCATATTTCAATCTCGAAATATTTGACTTAGAAACTTGAAATATGATACACAGTTGTCTTGTCGGGTTGAAATCACATTGTGAAATTTTGGTGGTAATGTCTCATATACGAGTACATATATAGAGTTGTCAACTACAACGGGCAAACCCGTCACCTCAGGAAGTTTTAACGATTAGCCGTTCTCTCTCCCGTGACGTGAACGCAGAAGACTTGGACAAAACAATCCACCGCCAAGCTCCGCCACATGCCCGCAAGAGACCAACGCCTTAACCGCGAGAGAGCCAGGAGTGTTACCCAGTGGGCTTACAATCACGCCCTTGCTTCCAATTGCGACCAGATTACACCGGTCTCTCGATTGGTTACGAGTTCGAGGTCGCTTGCGCGGTCCTCTCCTTTACGAAGCGGTTAAACGGTGTATACCGAATCTATCGTGGACCACGGCATCCTTTGCCCGGCTGTTCACCCAGGATCGGGTAGCCGATGGTCGTTTCAAGAGCAGTCGCCGTAAGGTCCGCAACTACCCCCGCTCTATAGGAAACAGTACTGCTTCCAGACTCCCCCGACTGTCAGTCAGAGTGCACAGTCGATTGGATTACGCCGCACTGTGCGCAGACCGTCCAGGAGCTCCAGACGGTTGGTTTCTAGGGGAAACTGGACCTAAGGTCAGAGTCCTACCCGGGCTCGCACTTCATGTGTGGAGGCCGCCGGATGGGTGTTGACCCGTGAGTGTGACCAACCGTGAACAGAATGGGTCTTCGTGGCCAACTCAGCAATTGCCCATTAGCTCCGAAGTGAGATTATATGAGTACAAACTAAATATATCAGTACAACTCCATATACGAGTACAAACTAAATCAAAAATATTTAAATGTATTTTAATCAAATAATAACGCTATCTGTTGGCGCTTGGACGGACCCCGCCTGCCGGCCGAGAGACTCAGGCCGGCTCATGGATTTTATTGATGAAATTGATACTCAGATGAAATCTGTCCTTGTCTACTTGTCGGGAAAGTTTCGAGGTAACACAACCGATTTTTTTCCTTCTATGAAATTTGCGATCGATTTTATATATTTAATTGTTGCGTTAAAAACTTTAAAATTCGTCGATATATGAGCACCCTTATTAAATTCGATCCCCGAGCGGCTGACTAACAAGTTCCGCACGCAGAACAATGTGAGACAAGGTCGGAGTTTTACACCTCCGGCAATGGCCCAAAACAAACAATTTGTTAATCAAGTCGTAGGCGCCGGCAATTTGTAATCGCGTCGATTGTGTCGTTCGATAAGGCGATATTTGTGTGCACAGTTGCGTCAAACATACTCGATCACGTCCAAGTTATCGCCGGGCGATCGCTTTTGTACTGCTGCGATTGACCAATTAGATTAATTTTCCGCATTATGCTTCAGCGACGCCCGCACGCAACTTATATATACTTGTAGGATCCAGCAGCAAGGTATCGATAATGTTCCGCTATTTGAAGTTCGAGGTAATACAACACAGAACATCTTAATTCTGACTGAAATGTTTGTTAAAAACCTAAGTTTGTTAAGAACCCTAATCTTTAATTCTTTCAAATGATACACATCATTGGCGTTGTAAAATACCAGGTATTATATATTTTATGAAATTTTGTTGGTGGCCAGGAAGTATCCATTACTGGAGAATATTTATCCAGGAAGTATGGTTTGGGAGATATTCATGGACAGTAACAGAGTATTCCTCCTCCAAAAACAGGCGATGCGTACGATAGCCGGTGTTCGGTGGGACATACTGGGGGGTCAGGCACGTATTCAAACTTTAGGTTCGGTGGTGGGGGGAAGAGGAATTCATTGAAACAACGCGCGCGGAACCCACCAAAAGTATGGAATTCGCCCGTAAAATTCAATGAAAATACGCAGGATTTCGGGGGAAGAGGGGAGGGGTGATAGATCTCAACTATCATCATCCCTGGACACGTGTCTGCTGGGGGTGTCAAACATAACCCGTCAGCCCTGGGAGTTATACCGGCATCGTTGATCTCCCATCGATTGACCGTGAAAGAGTCAGGAACAAACAGTCCATTGTCGACGTACATCACTCGGTCGACGTCACTCGGTGTAGTTACACCGACAATCCATAAGAGTCCAACGCCTTACCGCGAGGGAAGAGGACCCTGCGGGCTATCCTCGCTCCCTTACTTCCAGATTTGGACGGATATCACCTGCTTCCAGTCTAGTCCTAGATTTGAAGCCACTTGCTTGGCCTCTACCTGATGTTAACGGTAATTCAGTTACCGTGGCGCCCTTTGTTTGACAATCTCATATGGGATCGGTTTACCAACATACCGTTTTAAATGTGGCTCAAAAGATCAGGTGCAAAATGGGCCACTGACAACACCTGTCGAAGATTCTGGGATAGGCCTCCTAGACATCTAGTTGAATAAACTATACAAGAGGTACTTAAGCAACCAAAAGATACAGGTGAAGATAAACCACAATGCTCCCAAAAGTAGGCCTCTAAGCACTGGTAGCCAAATGATCAGCTATCTATTCCCTCAATATCATCATCATCTTCATGTACTTCGATTAATTAGAAGTAAACTGTAGGATTAATAAGTCAATGTCACGTCGATAATGAAAGTGAGTTCAACGCATTCATCTATCTCAATCGTCCAATCAAAGCCCGCTTCGGTTGATTCAAATCGCTCCGCTGTGCGCAGGTGGGTTTTGCATATCGAGTGTGTGGGTCATTGTAAAAATGTCCCACATGTGCGGTTCGCTCTCGTAAGCCAACCGTGAAAGTGTATTTGCATGAGGACCCGAGCAAAAAACCAGGCGACGTAATTAAAACGGTTGATATTGATTGGACCAGTTCTGTCACTGATTTCCCTTAAGGCGCTTCGAAAGAAGTTGCACCCATAAATTACAAAAATTAAACGATAAAAAGAAAGTATGAGTCATGGAGGTTAAAGCAATACTAATTGAAGTTGAGGAAACAACACAACCAATAGAAAGAGAATACAATGACAGTTAAATGAAAATCAAAAGAGGCTGCTCTGTAGAAGAAGTATAGATATGACTTAAGTGAATTTTGGAAAATATAAGCCCCATCCGAGGCCCACTTTTCCGGTCCTCAGTCTTTCTCATTCAGTCGCTTCCAGCAGTCTTCTACTTTTCAGGCCGGAGGACTCGGTCTCCGTTCGATGACCTTTCATTCTCAACGGTTGTCAGCTCTTCGGTGGACTATCCAACAACTGCCTCTTCTGAGCTTTATCTACTATTTTCATCATTTAGCGAACGCCGTTTCGTTTTGCATAAATATATTCCGATTAAAGCTGTTTCCATAGCTCGCGGAACGATTTCAAACACGGAGTTTGAAATTTGTAGATACTGTAAGAACAGCACCTTCTGAGGCGTTTGAAGTGATGCTGGATTCACCTCCTCTAGACTCTCCCTTAAATACACTAAATTGCAACAAAGGTAGACAATCAGCGTCGATATTTGACACTTTGGAATATGGAGGAAGGAACCATATAACGCAAGAAAATCTTAGACCCAATCTTCGAGAATTGTCCACTGTTAAATTACTAGGCGCTTCTCTTGAAGGGTCGCCTTCGTCGAATCCCAGTCATTTGAATGGACAGCCGTTTACGCACGTTTAGAATGCCCGGTGGCATTCTAAACGTACTTCCGTTACCTCGAGGTCTCACTGAAAGCGTCTCTGTCCTTAGGTAGCGAATGGTTTCGTGCAGCGTGAACCATAAGGGTTGCTTTGTTCTCGGCTCGATCCAATTCACGATTCAGCTTCTATTCAGTAGCCTCGTCGTGTGGAGTGAAGCACCCTTTCCCTTGGGGGAATGCCTCCTCATGCTACTGGACGGTTTGCGCTCCGTGCGGCGTCAGCTAATCGGGTGTGCACCCTGACTAATTGCTGAAGGAGTATGGGGACTATGGAAATATACTGTCTCCTGAGCAGCAGAGGTGGATGTTGACCTGTTGTCATTCCACACTTAAAACGACCTATAGGCCACCCGATCCCGTGTGGCACTACGGGCAAAGGGCACCCAGGTCCGCCATAAATTCAAATTGAATTACCGCTGTAATACACAACAGGTAGAGGCCACGCAAGCAGTCGGGGGACGGAGGTATCCTGAAGGTTAATTTCAGACCATCCGTCGGATACCTCCTATCCTTCCAAAACTGGTAGGTTGTTTAAGGGGACGAAGCTGCCTTCTGGGTACCTTTGCCTGTGCCTCGCTGTAACGCGTTGGCCTCTAATAGGCATGTTGGCCCATATAGGCGGTAGATTTCTATCATTTTTATCGATTTGTAGATTTGTTCATCCCCACGGCTGAAAGAAAGATCACATATCGTGATACCAGGCTGGGGGTGACGGGTTCGCCAGTTGTAGTCGACACCGCCCAACTGTCCATAGGTAGCGAATAGTTTCGTTCAGCTTGAGCCATAAGATCCAATGTGTGCTCGGGTCGGCCTAACTCACGATTCAACTCCTATTCAATAGCCTCCTCGTGTGAGGGACTACCCCGGGAAGGACTCTCGCGTATCAGGACTCACGGTTTATGTATCGGTTTCCGCTGGGGGATTGTCCTCCGGCGCTACTGGGCGGTTTGCGCACCGTGCGGCGTCAGCCAATCAGCTTTGCACTCTGACTAATTACTAAAGGAGTGTGATGATTATGGAAATGTACATCCCCCACCCCCTCCGTTGCTTACAGCGGAGGGGGTAAGGGATGTTGACCTGTAGTCACTCACTCTTGAAATGATCAATTGGTGGTAGCCGTCCTACATTCTTGCAAGGGAATTATAGATTTATCGTAAATTTTAGAACTGTGCGACAATTTTTTTCAATACTCCACGAGAACGAACAAGTTTTGTTTTGTAGGTCAGTTAAATAGGCATTTTGCTTGTCAGTTAAATTAAGCGCTATCAAAAATGAAACAATTTTTCCGACGCCCAACTTATCGTGAAGAATCATTTGAATCTACTCATATATGTCACACGCCGATCTTACTGTATTAGCTGGCGTACAACAGCGACGTTTTATGTGTTACTATCATGATTGACCTGTGAGACTAAGAGACCTGTGGTTCTAAGAGAGTAACAACCAGGTCGGAATTATGAACATCATCGATATTCTGTTGTTTAAGCGATTAAACGTACTAAATAGAAACAATCTCAGTGAGACTCAAGTAACCTCTTTGAAAGTCGCTTAATTTCCTCTATTGACTCCTCTGTTTTTATGTGCCATTGTAGCTTAACTATCCATTTTATTTTTTCTGTAAACGGTGCTAAGAAAATTAACAACCAATAGTCACGCAGCAGAATGATTTGTGTTACTAGTTGGTTCTGGCGTGGTAAATTCCCGAGGGTTATCGTAGAAGATACCCTCATCGAAAATATGTATCCTTATCAAAATCGGGCAATACTTTAATTTCGATATATTTTTTATTTTACATATTTTATCTGAGGTATCAAGAAAAATATAATTACTTTCTAATTACAATAAAGCAACCAATTTAATCATTTTAATCCGATGCAATCAGAGGCATGTCACAAATCTAACTGGGCTTACGCCTATACCTAGATGTGCGATTTACGACTTATTTTAGGTTGAGAGCTGACATATTTAAAATAAATATAGGTATTATAAGAGAATAATTATAAAGTAATACTAAGCAGAGATTTAAAAACAAAACTAAACAATAATAATAATAATAATAATAACAGATAACACTGTTAAGAGATAGAATATTTTAAACAAATTAAACGTTGAATTGACAGTTCTTTCTCCGATCGAGAACGCCCCAACTCTAATACCCAATTATTCATTATAAAGAACGCTTCAACACCAATACCCACATATTAATTATAGTTTTAAAATTGTCAATAATATATAATATTTTAATATGTTCCACTAGTTTATTGTACATTTGAAGTGCAATGTACCAAGTCTGTCTTTGTTCGAATGTCGTTCTTACCCGGTTATATCTGATGACTGATACTTCCGTATCAAAGTGTTATTATAAACCAGGCACTCAACAAGTAAAAGTATCTCCACAAAACCCACTCCAAATGGAGCGAGTTGTCTTACCTACGATAACAGTTAATCTTTTATGTCTGTACATTACGAAACATTTTCCAAGATAGTAAGACATTCCAAGTCATCAACACAATAGCGAAAATTATATACTCGATCAAATGATTTCATATTCTGTAATTCGAGATAATGTTGTGAGTAGATCCGCCGCCTCGAGATAAGATACAGACACACAGCCTTGTAACACTTTAGACATAAAAAGAAAAACATTCAAGGCAGATCAACTGGCTCTAAGCTGGATCCGAAAGTGAAATACGAGAGCGTTGGTAGGTGCAGTCGGAGTTGTAGTTCTCTTTAATTAATTGTCAGATCTTGTAAGAGTCATTAGCAGTTAATGAATGCATACGATACCGGTAACTGCTTCCTGATGATGGTAGATAGTTTCTGATTTGGCAATAGTAACATGTTACTTGGCCAGTTAGCGATATTTCATTTAATTATCCAAACATACAACTTCGACAAGATTAGTAAATTAAAACGTTTTTCCTGATTCTACCACCATAATAGATATACATATCTCGCCTGTATCACGGTGGCAATTAATTTATATATAACAATTAAAATAAAATTGTTAATAAATAAGAGAAGAAGTTATTAGTAAAATATTCTAGTATAGGCCTTGTAAACACCATGTCACCAATTCTTTCAGTCGAGGATAAGTTAAGTCCATGTCCTATAGATTAACAGTCAGTAAAATGTGATTTTTTTATTTTAAAAAACATGAAATGTCTCTGTCCGTAAATCTTGTTCAGGTTGGGCACTGTTTATTGGTTGCACTATCTTGTATTAAAATTATGTATCTTGTATCTTGGTCTGTATTTTAAATCTAAAAAAAACACGGCATCTTACCGTCACCTTATAATTATAACTTGATAACTCGAATTTAGTAGTTCTGAGATAAACGCGTTTTAATGTTTTTTTAAAGTTTCAACACGTCCACCATTTTAGGTTTTTATCTTTTTGAAATCGTATTCTGTGCTGTATCTTCCCCATCTATCCAACTATCGTATCATCAATTTGATTAACGTTTTTTTATCAGGGCTGGAGAAAATCAAAATTATATTTTAAAATAACCGAGTTATCTAGTTATTGGAAAATATAAATTCTCTCCATGGGCTTATTTCTCAGTAAGACACAATGTGATATTTGAACTTTTAAGAATCATTTTTTATCATGTTATAGTTTTTAATAATGAAAACCAGTCAAGAAAACTAACAATATTATCTCAAAAACAAAAAATACAAACAGAACCTACATGAAAGGAATACAAACAAAAAATACACAAAAACCTGCTTCAAAAAGTACAAATAAGTTTGCAGACACAGAAAACCTAGTCATTTATTTCTTTATGCTCATCTATAATTTTATCCATATTTTCAGTTTCTTGATATGGTAAGACTGAATTAAAATGGTTTATAGGTATCGCCCACAGCTGGAGGTTTCCTTGTGAATAGCGATATCAAATCCTGATATTATGGTATAGTAATTGTAAATGGTTTTTGCAATGCTTTTTGCAAAGCCACATTTTAAATTATTAAATGCACTATTTCTTCTATTTAGAATAAAATATGATATCCCTGCGGGATTTTAATGAAAGAAAACTGAATGGGAAGAAGAAAATAACCAAAATAGCAACAAAAAAAACGGCAGAACACCACCTTTCAAGCATACTCGGTGGCGCATTTGACCTGTCGGCGCCTCCCTTGGCGCGACCCTTGGCGCCTGTCATTTGACTAGTTTTCCGCGCGCTCAAACTAAATAAGTGGAGATATCGAGTTTTTGCGCTACGATAGCAGACAGTGCTGCGAACTTTCAGCTAGATAAGTCTACATATCGATGTTTAGTAGTATAGCTGGAGCTGACTTTCAACTTATCAACCACAGTTAACTCCTAAGGGCGGGGGAATTTCAGTCATCTCGTTTTAAGAGAATATAGAGCTGATATTTTTACCTCTTCTGGCATACTTACATCAAAAATACAAGTTATCAAGTTATAATTGTAAGGCGACGCTACGACAACATCGGCAGTAATGTTACTTCCAACTACGTCGGTAGTTAGGAGTGAGTTTATTGACCGATCCAGAACATGATAAAAGACTCTTCTTGCAGTGAATCATCCGAGAAATCGATAGCTCGACAGAATTCCTGAATAAATAGTACAACTGGATCATATGCGTTGATATAACTTGTATAACAGTTATACAGCTATAATCAGAGGCACAAAAGTTTTGTACTTCGCTAATGAGGGTAAAGTTCAGGTATGCTCTTGAACCAACTTTAAAGTCCGCAGAGACATTCAGATAGAAGGCTCAATCTGTTTAGGGCCTTTTGGGACTTTCTCAGTGAATCAACATTAGTTTTGGCTGCACCGCCCCAGCCGACCTATCCGTTACTGATAACAGACTGAGCAATGTTGATTTATGCATAGTTGGCATCAACGTACATGTATTTTCTTTAAAAAAAAAAACTCAGTGTCGTTGCCTGGTGTCGATTTCTTTATTACTGTCTGAATTGTCTATTTGAATTCCTAATATTTTATGGATGAAGTTCATTCTATTAGCTAACATAAACAGTATATTTCATCGAAGTCTCCTATTTACAGTCCTTTGTATAGTTTTCTTGCAATCATTTCTCTTTTGCCCATGTAGCGCTTTGTAAATTTCGTCTATTTGTATTGCATTATCATGTTCTATATTCTTGAAAGTTACTTTATCATCGATAAAAACATAATTGGATTACAAAAACCTAATACTATCACTTCATTTTGTTTGTTTTTTAACAAGGTCGCATTGTCAATTTCTCTTTTTGTATCAGTGTGTCAACGGCGAATAAAACCAACCGCGGACTTCATCTCTACGCTCCATTTGCTGTGGAGAGCTCAAAAATCAATCTTCTATTACAGGCATGATTGCTCCGTGTTAAGATTGGACGGCTTGTCGTCGTCGGTTTTAGATAGATTGTAATGACTGATTATGAAACTCAATTTACAAAATCATAATATATTTCATAAATCAATTGAATTAATTCTGTTTCAAGAGTGTATATTTCAAGAGCATATATTTAAACTATATATTATTACACTGGTGATTTTAAACAACGAATTAGGTAAGAGCAAGGCTCTTAAAGTTTTCCTCGAAGAGAAGGAACAACTATACAAACTTGAAGGTAGACTTGATCGACAAAGTCAAGAAAGGAGATGTCTTAAATCTGAACAAAAATTAGGGAATATCAAGAACTATTAAAACGCGCATTATGAAATATTGTCATATTACTCAAGACGAATTACTAGTAAGAATAGATGAAGATAGAAAACAATAAGTAAATGATCCAAAATATAAGGAAAATAGTTATGAGTTCATTGGACTTGAAATAATAATTTACAATGATCAATATACCTTGACAAGTTAAAATAGCCGATCAAAACGGTTTTATTCGACGTGAATTTTACAAGCCTTTTAACACATAAAAATAAATAAATTATTTGTGTGTCGTACCATACCTCGTTACCGCGATACTGGCAGCGTTGCCCTACGCACAGGCAGATGAAAAGAAAACAGTAACAACACTAGAAATTATTCGTAAAATTAAGAAACGAATTTAGCGATATCCACGCCGTAGCGGCAGACAAATGGCTGGTGAGCTGAACATATCTCGAGAACTGATGCATCATATATCAAAAAATGAGCTTTATATAAATCCATTGAAGTTCTGAAAAGCGCATAAAATTACACCAGCTCAAGAAAAAGTTAGACTCGACAGAGTCAAAGAGTTGCTTCGTTTGGCCGAAAGTGGTGAGCTGCAGAATTTGTATTTTCCGATGAGTCATCATTCTTGATTGAACAGTATGTGAACAAACAAAATGACCGAGTTTACGTGCCAAAGAGATCAGCTGAAAATGTACATCTACGAATGGCCCCCAGAGAGCAAGCGCCATCGACATGGTGATGGTTTGGGAAGCCGTAACTGCTGATGAACGCTTTCCACTCGTATTCATCGACCGTGGGGTCAAAATCAATGGGTAGAATTGTCGAGAAACTATCTTAGAGGCAATATTGAAATCCTGGGCTATCAAGCATTTCGACTGTAGACGTTGCACATTCCAACCGGACCCAGCACCATCACAGAAAGCACGCATCATCCAAGAATGGCTGAAAAACAACGTTCCGTGATTCCTTTCATCGACATAATGGCCACCGTGTGCACTAGATGCAAACTCGTTGGATTTGTCGGTCTGGCGTATTTTGCATGACAAAGTTAACGCTAACAAAATTAAATACCAAAGTGTTGACCATCTCAAGAAAGCGCTTTGCCGAGAATGGGCCAAAATACCGCAAAACCACTTGCGGGTAGCGTGGTGGCCATATTGAACTGAATTAATTTTTAAAAAATAAGTTTTTTTCGACCATTTCTATATTTTTTCAATAAAGTTCTAAGAAAAATAAAGAAAATATAGCCTGTTACTTTGTTGCATGTGTATAAATTACCTGTATAAATTATACACACTACTTCGTATAGGATTTGTTTATGGTCCATGCAAATCACAGTGACCATAGACAAATGAATCATTCTAAATTTAACAAAGAACGCCCCTCCGCGCAAAGGTCTTTTCAGGTATTTCAGCATGATATTATAGTTCAAATATGATGGAATGGTGAGGAAATTTGAGAATGTATTAGATTTGTTTATAGTCCATGTGAATCACAGTGACCATAGATAAATCAGTCATTCTAAATTTTACAAAGAACGCCCCTCAGTGCAAAGATCCTTTCAGGTATTTCAGTATGATATTATAGTTCAAATATGATGTGAGTTCACAATGAGTTCACAGTGACCATAGACAAATCAATAATTTTAAATTTAACAAAGAACGACCCTCAGCGCAAAGATCCTATTCCTAGTCTTTACATTACTTTTATGAGCGTAGATAAAAATAAATAAGAAAGTGTTTCGCTAATTACTCGTATCAATAAAATTTTATATAACCCACCAATCGCAATATAACCCACCAATCGAACCGGACCCTTTAAATTTCCTCCCACCCGACCTTTCCCTAAGGTCGACAGTGATTTAACTTTAAGATATTTAAAGACTTGATTAGCAACGTGCCTTCTCCTTTTGTGCTTCCATTATTAACAGTTGATCTTGTATATACTCTAATCAATATCAACTGAGAAGTTAGCATTTAAAATCCGATATGACCACAAAAGTAAAATTTCACAAGGTAGGCGAAAAATTGGCTATAGAGGCTTTTTTTAGAAGTAGATCTCGATTCAATCATCTCATTTAATTTTGTGTAAAATAAAGTTATATTTAGAAAGTTATTTGATAAACATAAATTTCGATATCCAGTTTTGTTTAAATATTAAGGACATATCTGGCTGTGATTGTAAACGAAGTGGACAAATCCTGATTAAGTTTGAAGATTTTATGTACTACATCGAATCTTGCCTTGGTGCCTTAAATAATAAAATCTTCGAAAAATTTTTGGAAAAAATACCAACTTTAATTATAAAAATTAATGTGTTTTAAAAACAATAAGATATTTTACAAAGCGTTTTCATACCATCATTAGCTTTGTATAAAACAAAACTCAGTGTTGATTCAAAAATAGTTGAAATTAAGTAGTATATATTTATTGATATGCTCTTTAATTTCAGAATGGCCTGTACCTAAACGGACCCCACACAAGTGATTAAGGTAAGACGATATTTTAATATCAAATATTAAATTCGTATTAAGCCCTGACGGCGTCTGGAATGCGCAAGATGACGGAAGTGCTGCTCAACGAGGCTTAACCATCGACGATTACAATTTCGTCTTTTTATTCCGCCTGAGATGATGTCGAAGATCATGCCGCATCAGACGCGTTGATGGTCGAAGCTCCACTAAGCTAACCTACATTTTAATCCAGAAAATAGATTTATTTTCTTTTGTTATCGTATGTTTTCGTTTCTGGTCTTTTCATCGACTATCTAGCTTTCATTTCTTTCAGTTTTGGTCTGTTTTTATCGAAGATTTTAACTCGTTAGTTACAATGATTTTCAATAAGCATCAAATCTTTAGTTGAACACGTTTGTTGTCTTCAGTTATCTAATTGCGTAGTTTATTAACAATTTGCACATTTTGTTAATCTAGAACTGTTTAATTTGATCCTTTGGTGTTGTGTGTTCGATCAATCAATTAGTTCAGATTCATAAGTGCAAGTTCGTTCAGAAACGTCTTTAAACTCTTGCCATTTGATCATTTCGATCATTTATTTGTTTGTAATTTATATAGTACTGCCTTGATGGTATATTTCTTGTCTCTTTCAGTCTTTTATATGGCGCAACCGTAGCCATATACATTTCGAAAAACGAAACTACTGCAGCCACTTACTGGGCGTAATTGTGTGACGTAACTAATTAGATGAACTTTCTCGTTTGGAAAGTCCTTCAAATATTGATTTTCCTCTAGTTGTTTTACCGTTTTATGTTTTGTTTTAGGTAGGAATCAAGTGTGCGGTAGTCAACCATCGAGTCGCCATTGTTTTAGTTAAGTATATAATTACCGATTTCTCGCATTGGTTACTTTGAACTTGGATAAGCTCAGTTGAAGTTAGAATATCTTTTTTTTTATGAAAGCAATGTTATTCCTTTCATTTAAAAAAAAACGATTCCAATTCCTCAATATCAGTTATTCATCTGCAGAGTTGCGGGGGAGAACGATCAATGTCATTTTCTAATTTTTCGTAATTCCATTTTAAAAATTTGGTAACTTAAAAAATTACCTTTTTTATCCAAAGTTTGTAAGAAAAAAAATAGGTTTCTCTTTAAACCAAATATAATTCAGTTCCTAATAAAAATATACGTTTTACCCTAATTTATACCTCATAAAATAGTATCTCCTCTTAAAAAATAAAATTCACATTGGCCGTTCTTCCCTGTATTCCGCTTCATTTGTTATTGCTATCTTTTGTTATTGTTCGAGTATTTCTGTGTGTGCAATCATGAAAAAGTTATATCAATAATGTTTATGGACCAAACACCACGAATGAACGCAATGTGTGATTTGGTTTTATCAAATACATTCTGCTAATTTCGACTTCTAGAGCGAGCCCCGTGGTCGACCAGAGAGTAAGTTGTTGATGATGAATGAAGGGCGATAGCGGAAACAAATCCATTGCAAACCACAGTGAAACTAGTAACTCCTTTTCACTTAAGTGATAAAACAAAATTAGGTCCTTTTAGTACAATCGGCCAAGAAAATAAACTTGAAAGGGTGTCCGTATGAGCTAAATGAATGACAGCGACACAAACTTACTGATTCAAGCCCACAATGAAGGGATCTGAATCTTATTGTCACTTGCGACGAAAAATGGATTTTCTATGATAAAAGTAAGCGTTCATCAAGGCGGATGGATATCCTGAAGATGTCACTAGAAAAATGTCCCAAACACAAGATCAGCCGGGAGAAACGCATGGTAGTCTTTTGCCGGTGCTATACATTACAGCCACTTGCGGTCTGGCACTATGGTTAAGAGCCGTATTACAAAATAGCGTAGGTATTCTTTTAAAATGAGTTGAAAAAATGAACGCATTTTTTTTTGGATGTAACTATAAAAGATAGGATAAATAAATAAATAAATAACTATTCAACCCTGGGAGAAAACCCGCGGCACTGAGCGCTCTTCTCTTGCGCAAGCAAATATATACACAATTTCTAATTGTTTTTTGCAGTGTTTTCTCCTTTCTAATGACAATAATTTATATTATGTCGTATTGCTAAAAGAGTGAACTTTAATATAGTATAAGTGTTATATAAGAATCTTATTTTATTTCTGAGAAAATTAGAATGATACAGGAAGATTTTTTTTTAATTTTGTGTAATTGTAAGTAATGTATACCTTGGATATGTGGTCAAAAAACGAAAAAATAAAGCCGTAGTGTACATCAAGAATACATGACGGACATAAAAAAAATAGTATACGGTTTTCGTTGTAGTGATATTACTGTATTAAGGAGCTCAAAGTTTGCCTTCCGAGCGTTTTACGAATAACGACTTTCGGAAAATGGGCTGAATAAGTAAATAATATTCGTTACATCTAAAATTAAAGGCCGCTATGGTCAACATCAAGAAATGGTCCAGGTAATTCAGTAATTAAAGTTTGTAGAAATCTCTTTATTTCTTGGAATTAGAACGCCAAAAATCCACTTTTCTTGCCTTTCTGGAAAAAATATGTGAACGGGCTCTTAACACAAACGTGTACTGTCGAGAACTGCAAGCAACGATGGGGAGGCTCTTGCAAAAATAGTATCTATAAAAAACTTTGGAACGTACTAAAAGTTATTTATTGTAAAATATTATTACAAAACAAATTAAGGCTAAAATAGTAAATAATTCCTAAAATTCTTAAAATAGTAAATAATTCTGATGGCTACCTAATAAAAGCCACTCAACACAATAATTAAAATAGTCAGTAGAAAGTTGAATAATCAAAGCCGAAGCCTAACAATTATACAAGTCAATAATTCGAATATATACGTACTAAAAACTGTACATAGTAACATTTAAAGTAGTAAGTAAAGTGTTAAATAATTAAAACTAAATCTTACATTTAAAAACTAAAAGTACAAATATTATTATCATTCAAATTGGTACAATATTTGCAAAGTCATGGTCATCGAATTCGGTCAGATTATAGAAAGGGTGGCCTTTCAGCATCTCCTTAATGTTTTTTTTAATTGTATATCCTCGAGCTGTTTGACGTTCAGTATGGTGGTGAACGGTTTCGTGCACCTTGGGCCACAACAAGATCCATTTTGTTCTCGGATCGGCTCAACTCACGATTCAGCTCCTATTCAGAAACCTCCTCGAGTGGAAGGCTACCCCGGGTAAGACTCCCGTGTCTCAGGCCTCAGAGCTGGTGGATCGGTTTCTCCCGGCGGGATTGCATCCCGGCGCCACTGGACGGTTGCGCGCCGGTCGGCGAAACCAATCGGTTATGCATTCTGACTAATTGCTTCAGGGGTCTGGAGACTGGGGAAATACACTGTTTTCTAAGCAGCGGGGGTGGACGTTTCACCTGATCTCATGCCACTCTTGAAATGCCCTTGGGCCACTTGATCCTGTGTGGCACTACGGACAAAGGACGCCCAGGTCCGCGATAAATTCAAGCTGAATTACTGCTGTAATACAACAGGTAGAGGTTGCATAGGCCACTTCGGACCCGTAACCAGTCGGGAGGACGAAGGTATCCTGAAGGTTAATTCCAGACGGAGATATCCTGCCAAAACTGGTAGTTAAGGGGTGAGGCTGCCCGCTGGGTACCTTTCCCGGTGCCTCGCCGTAAGGCGTTGGACTCTAACGGGTTGCTGGTGAACTAGACAGTAAATTGTCTTGTCCCCAAGTCTTCTACGCTCATCCCACAACTGAAAGAACGATATATATCGTTATACCAGCCTGGGGTGACGGGTTCGCCCGTTGTAGTCGACAACGCCATCCTGATGTTCAGTATATGTACGTACTGTATTTACACCGAATTAAAACTAAATCTGAACTGAACTGTGAAAAGCAAAGGTTCCCAATCCCAGCATCGTCCGAACAGAGATTACATATTTACCTTGTGTCATGGCGTCGTTCCGAAAAGTGGTTCTTTCTGACGGCTCGCGGTTATGTTTGTCTTATTACACGAAACGTGTACATAAACACGAAGCTTTTATTATCTCATACCTACGCTTTATCAACATAAGTAACAGCGAGATCTACTATAATTATGATGCAATAATATTTTTTTTTTTTGTCTCGCCTACGAAAAAATGGGGTATACTACCGTGTCATATCGTCTTTATATTAGCCATTTATGATATATAAATATAGACAATTTAGGTAACATTATTGATTATATAGCATACTAGCTGCTGCCTGCGGCTTCGCTTCGCGTAAAGTTTCGAATCGATTTGTTAATTTAAGTAGGGTAGCGTTTATTTGCCTTTTTAGACCACTACCTTTAGATATATAGTGAAAGACGTCCCCCTCACATGCACGCTACCTATCTCGTAGAAGTACGAGTCTTATTCCTCGCCACCCGTGCCGCCTTCCGCTGTATGCTGACCAAGGTATTTCGAGGTGCTTGCAAGCGTCACTAGTTTCAAGATATCTCTATAACTATACCACCTTAAAGACTTACAGTAAATGGCTAATTTTATCTCTATTTAATATCAGTGATAATGTAATAATTAATATTGATAATGATTCTTATTTTATTGCTAATGTATTCAACAAACACTGCCTAATTATTTTTTGATACATAAAAACAGTTATTGTAGCTGAAATATAAAAGTTGGATATATGTTGCTGCCGACTTTTTTATCACATATTATTTTAACATATATCCAACTTTTTAACATAAAGCAACTCACCAGGTCGTTTTTCTCCGACTTGATTTACAAATATCGTGATTTGGTATTGAAAATCAGAATTGATCGCAATAAAATATAGCCTATGTAGGTAAGACTAGTCGGTAATGGAGCTTTCCAATAGTGGGAGAGTTTTTGAAATCGGATCAGTAGTTTCGGAGATTACCCCTACATACAAACTTACACACATTACTTCTTTATAATATTGGTATAGATTAGATTACTCAGTGCAGTACTACGATTGGGAGCTACGATTTTACAACCATTGCAACGTGTAGATGGCACTCCTATGTAGTATTCTCTTATATTCCAAACGGATTTCTAAATCATAGCTTTTATTATTTACCTAAATATGCCATTTTTAAATTCGGTATACAGGTTTCAATACGTAATAATTATGAACTTTAATGTTCAGATAGACTAATAGATGGAGTTATATCTCTCATTATTATTTCTGTAATGTAATGTAATCAGCCCATATGTAAAATTAAATGTTATTATTTTTATCATTGGTCGAAATAATGGCGTCTTTATAAGCTACTTAAGCTGCAGCCTATGCGCACTCCTCACAAAATGGCCCGCAACACAAAAAAGAAAAGCTTTATTGCAACGAATTGCCAAAAGATGACGAGGACAATAAAAAATCATCAATCAATGAGAAATGGATGTAAAAACTCCTCGAAAAAAGTCAACGATTCTTTTTCTATGACTTTCTACGGGCGTTGTCGTGAGTGTGTGGTTTTAATCCCGCTTAGTTTTGCGGCGTGTTGCAACTCGAAATTCCGCGGTTCGCCATTAGATTTGTCAGTTTTTGCGATCGCCCAGAGCGTGTATGCAATTTTCACTCGCATGGCTGCCGATCTGATAACGCTTACCCACTCCAATAGTAATACGAATCGTCTAAAACAGAGGCAACTAAACTTTTGGATCGGTTGGCCATTTTTTTTTTTTTTCGTAAATATCCTGGTTTTATTTTTATATTTCGATTTTGTACAGCGCATGTTCATATTAAAGCGACCACGACCTTGAAGTACACGCATTTGAGAAAGCCATATTTACCTACATATGTAGCACCATCTCGCTTTGTCATTTGTGACGCATCTATCCTACTCGTTTGGACAGACATCGGTTGAAACGTCGCTGCGTCTCTCTCGTAAGTGCGTCGTCACAACGTAGGTACGAGTACACGCCGCGGCCGCGCCAAATTTCTTAGTCCGTCCCACACATGCGCATATCACACTTATTGCATCTATTGAACGCATATGCATGCAATGACATCAAAAAGGGATATACATCTTTTAAGGGATTAGGATTTCTATCCTCGTTTGGTTTCAATACATTGGTGTTCAATAATTGCAATACGTGTAATCTGAGTATGTGGGCAGGGGACCGAGAAATCTGGCGCGGCCAGTACTCACTTGCTCGTACCATCCCTCGTTAGTCAAACGTGCGTTGGCCTCCTCAATCGTCTAGTGATGCAATTTGAAAGTGTCGATTTGCTTCCTTGGAAGGGACAGTTGCGACGCGCTCATTTGTTTATTGCGATTTATATAAGTTTAAAACACGTCGGGGTCACCAGTGTGAGAGTGGCCACCCTTAAGTAAAAATTAGTCAAAATCATTTGAGTTTTCCGCAAAAATTTTGCTTATACCACATTTCCAATTCCACATTTAATTTTGCTTATAACCCCAGGTAGGTACTTGATCTTGTCTGCGGTTTTGAAGCATCAACAAACGTAAATGATTTTAGAGTTCGCGTCAATTTGGATGGTTCAAAGCTGAAGTGCGAGCCGGGGTAGGACACTGGCTTTGGGGCCAGTTTCCCCCAGGAGTCAATCTTCTGGCGCTCCTGGACGGTCTGCGCACCGTACGGCGTAAGCCAATCGATTGTGCATTCTGACTGACCGCCGGGGGAGCTAACGGGCCCATGATGAGGTGGCCACGATGACCCATGTGTTCAGGGTCGGTCACACTCACGGGTCAACACCCATCCGATGGCCTCCACGCATGGGGTGCGAATCCTGGGTAGGACACTGGGTCAACCAGTCTCCCCTGGGAATCAAACCTCTGGCGCTCCTGGACGGTCTGCGCACCGAGCGGCGCAAGCCAATCGATTGTGCTCTCCGACTAACAGTCGGGGGAGTCTGGGAACTGTATTGTTTCCTATAGAGCGGGGGTGGATGCGTACCTTACGGCGACTGCTCTTGAATTGACCATTGGCCATCCGATCCCGGTTCAGAGCCGGGCAAAGGACGCCTTGGTCCGCGATAGATTCGGTGCACACCGTTTCACCGCTTCGTAAGGGAGAGGACCGCGCAAGCGACCTCGAACTCCGAACCAATCGAGAGACGAGGGTCGGCCCGCCAGGTAACATACTGGCTATCTCGCGGTAAAGGCGTTGGCTTCTTGCGGGTTGTGATGTAGCTGGACGTTGGATTGTTCTGTCCAAGTCTTCTACGTTCACTGCAGGGCGACAGAACGAAAAATCGTTAAAACGTCCTGTGGTGACGGGCTCGCCCGTTGTAGATGACACCGCAAGTTGACCGCCGGGGGAGTCTAAAAACAGTACTGTCTCCGATAGAGCGGGGGTAGTTGTTCACCTTACGGCGACTGCTCTTGAAACGACCAATCGGCTACCTGATCCCGGGTGGACAGCCGGCCAAATGATGCCGTGGTCCGCGATAGATTCGGTAAACACGGTCTCACCGCTACGTAAGGGAGAGGACCGCGCAAGCGACCTCGAACCCGTAACCAGTCGGGAGACTGGAGTAATTGGGTTGCAACTGGTAGTAAGGGCGCGAGTGTCGGCCCACTTTATGACTTACCTGGCTATCTCGCAGTAAGGCGTTGGCTTCTTATGGGTATGTGGCGGAACTTGACGGTAGACTGTTTTTGTCCTAAGTCTTCTACGTTCACCTCACGGGAGACAGAACCAACAATATCGTTAAAACTTCCTGAGGTGACGGGTTCGCCCGTTGTAGTCGACAGCTCTAGTTGGTTGAAAGCTGATATAAAGTAAATGCTATTATAAAATGAATGCCAGGTTTATTTTAAAATTTAAAATAAAAACACATGCAATAGCTCTCTCAGGACTACACGCTAGCTCGAAGTTTTTGCCGAAAAATCGAAATTACGCCACCATTTTTCAAGATGGTTGCAATTTTTCAAGATGGTTGCAATCGCATTTTTGGAAGGCTCGAACACAGGTGTGGGACTATAATTTTAGACATTACACCAAAGGGGCCGTCCACATATTACGTAATCACGTTTTTGGGATTGTCAACCCCCCCCCCTCCCTAATGTCAACAGATGTAATCAGTGGCCTAACCCCCCCCCCCTCCCCACAAGATTACTTAATCAACTGAATTTGCGGAATATGTGAAGTATCGTGAACCCAGCGTTTATAAACTTCGGATCCTTCATGCACTTTTTGTATTTCTTTTATAATTGCCCCCACTCCTCGTCGGCCCGCCGTTCAGCCACCGGTACCGAGAGGAGTAAAAACGCTTTGGCGTAAGTACCGAGAAACTCCATGTGTAAATCCGCCATAGTTGATGTGCGGCACAAGCACGTTAATCTTTCCGCGATCAAGTTGGAGCATGCAGCGGCGCGCTAGTCCAGAGTTGCAGCGTGACGTGCCGCCGCGACGCAGAGCGACCGGGCGCATTATCTACGCATATCGCGCGTGCGGGGTGGGGTGTATCTACGGCGCGGCACTGTACTATTTCAAAAAAAAATGCGATGCGGTGACCAAAGTTCATTACGTAATCAGGACGTAATCAGGACTCCCTCTCGGTGATTACGTAATATGTGGACGGCCCCTAACTGAACAACGGGGAGATTTATTATTCTCAAGTTTCTTTCTATTCATTCCAACTAAAATTCTTTGGCTATCATGTTTTAACGATCTTGCCATGGCTCAAGGTTGAAAGCATTCCACTAATACAGTATTCTCAAATTTCGGCCATTTAGATCAAACAATACCCAATTATTTCCGAGTGGTTCTCATTATGCGAAACGCGTGCTTTACAAATACAACGCTGGCCATTCAAGTCACGAAAAAGCAGCAGCAGAAATTCGAAGTTGAAATGGGCAACATCGTAAATTTGCCATGGCTGTAAAGCATATTTCGGCTTGTCGATGATTACAGAATTTTTATAGGCGACTCGTTCCCAGTCGGCTTTATTATTATAATCGCGGCGAGAAAACGTTTTGATCACCATAAAAATCAACAGGCATCGCCTTGTTAATTTTCGAAGAGACGCCTGCGCATCTAAAGAAGCTTTATGCGTGAAGAAAATGACAAGGTTAAATTTCCGAATAACAAAGTATACGTGGAATTTCTAAATAAAATCATTGCAGACAAAAACCTAGGGCCTGAGGGGCTCTCTAGATGATCAATCATGCTTGTCAAGCATGGCGTTTGCCGAAAATTTACCGAAAATGCCTAATTGTATAGTTTATACCAAGGAGTAACGTTAATTAGACGTAATTGATTGATGCATGAAGTGACTCCCTGGTATAAAACTGCAAAATTAGGCATTATTGATAAATATTTAAAACAATATTTGCATATTTCCAGCGGTTTACGATCCCCTCCCAGCCCGCGATGCGATGCTTGACAAGCATGCTTGATCGTCTAGAGAGCCCCTTAGAATGAATATAATAAAATAATAGGAACAAGTAAATATAATAAAATAAATTAAAAACACGACTGCCGTTACAGAAAGTGAACTTATTTATTTTTTTTCATTTTATTATGGTTTTAGAAGAAATATTTGTGGTTAATGTATTTATCCATATAGATACATATATATTTCTGAAATGTACTCAATCAGACCTTTCATTTCACACTAAGCACTATATATTTGAAAATTTGGACATTTAGACACTTATAAATCGGTTCAAGCGTTTAGAAAAAGGGGTAGAATAAAGAAACGGAAAATATACATACATGAACCCTGAACACATTACATTCTTTTTTGCTTGAGCAGTCGTGTAAAACCTGCAACCACTTTGTGAGTAAAGTTAAAGAATGGAATTAAAAACTTTAAAAAAGATATAGCCCAAGTTATTATAAATAAGATTAAAATGAATTTACCGCTTGAAGATTGTAGCACCCGATGTTTCAGCGATGTTGCAACCGTCGTTGTCTAAATAGACTGGACAACGATGGTTGCAACATCGCCGAAACATCGCCAACATCTTACTTATAATGCCAAACAATCGCGATATTCTTCGATTCCATACTTTAAGGGATTGCTAAAAATAAATTCAACAGTGAAATTAAAGAAAGGCAGGCGAGTCAAATGCAATAAGACCGTTACCTGCTCTATCAATATCCAGTTCTTAACCATAGGTTAATAAACGTTTGTCTCACGGATACCCTTATCTAACAAAATCTATTTAGCGCGGCGTGTGAAAAAGGTAATAATATGTGCGTCCTAGTACCTAGGCTTTTAGCAGACGTAATAAAAATCGGTTGTGACACCCCAAGACTATCCGGCAAGTAGCTAAGGACTGATTTCATTTGTATATTAATTGCATCAATAAAAGCAATGAGCGCCCTCTCTCGGCCGGCGGATAAAACCGCTTGGGTGAATCAAGCCTGGCGGTGGCGGAGCGCGCGAGGGGCGACCGCCGCTTAGGTCGCCCAGCTCGGTTTGTTTCTCGGCTACTCGCCAACAGGCAACGTTAATATTTGATTACAATTATATTATATTGATTATATTTGATTATATTATATTGCTTATATAAGATTTTTTGTTTTGTACTAAATTTCTTGAGATCCCAACTAAAATTTAACAATGTGTTTTTAGCCAAACAAGGCTTCTGTTTACTAAATTTCAATTCTCTAAGTCTAATATTTAAAGATTGTTATATGACTATTGCGCCCCCTCCTCTAATGGACCGATTTCAATCACAACTTTCGAACAGTTTCAATGACCAAAGGTGATATCGTGGAGTAATACACAGTCAGACAGACATACTTCAATCTGGAAATGGTCTTAATCGTCTGGGGATGGGGTTGGGGGGGGGGGGGAGGAAGGGGCTTGAAATGGATATTTCCGTCTTCAACTCGAAAAAAATTAAGCGCATTCACAAAACTTTCCCTCCTGGTCGTTTGATGGGCCGGGAAAAGTCATCCATGTGTCATCCATCTTCATGCACCAAAGCACGCTTCTCACGCTTCATTTTGTTTAGACTAAATAAAATAATATGGGAAATTTTTGAATAGTCTACATATGTATATTGTAACATTATTTTTCATTTGTTTATAAATGCAACTAGAGCTGTCAACTACAACGGCTGAACCCGTCACATTAGAAAGTTTTGATGATATTAGATCGTTCTGTCTCTCGTGAGGTGAGCGAAGAATAGTTGGGACGAAAACAATCCACTGTCTAGTTACGCCACTAGCTTGTAATAAGCCAACGCCTTACCGCGAGATAACCAGATTACTTCGGTCGCAACCAGATTACTTCGGTCTCACGACTGGTTACAGTTTCAAAGTCGCTTGCGCGATCCTCTCCCTTACGTAGCGGTGATACGGCGTCTATCGAATCTATCTCGGACCACAGCATCCTTTGCCCGCATATTCACCCGGTATCGGGCAGCCGATCGGTTGTTTCTAGAGCAGTTGCCGTAAGGTTAACAACCATCACCGCTCTATAGGGGACAGTACTGTTTCCAGATTCTTCCTGCTGTCGGTCGGAGTGCACAATCGATTGGTTGACGCCGCACTGTGCGCAAACTGCCCAGGAGCGCTCGAAGGTTGACTCCTAGGGGAAAATGGCCCGCAGGCCAGAGTCCTACCCGGGCTCGAAATTCTGCGTGCAGACCGACGGATGAGTGTTGACCTGTGTGTTTGACTGACCCTACAGATGGGTCTTAGTAGCCAAACTGTTTATAAATGCAGTGCTGCTTTCCTGTAGCACCTCATTGATATTCACTCTGAAATTAACTTGACTAATTATGATTTTTATTGATCAGTACGTCAAGTGCCGGTAATCTTGACACATAATATGCTAACGAGGATTCCGTAACGGCAATAAATAATTGACAAAATTGATAAATTTCCTCGATAAACCGGTGGGACGACGCCATCGTCGAAAGTCTTATAAATTTCACTTAATGGCATACAGACGGTAGCAAATCTTTCAAATAAATATTCATGCGTCGAACTAACCGAGACCATGCATCGTGCCCTTCGAAAGCGAAATGCCCAAATTTATACGAGGCATATTTCACCCAGAGGGAGGCCTCAGGCGACATGGAAAAGTAAGACGAAATATCGAGAAAATACGATAGTAGAGAAACATTTTAAAGTAAGGAAGTAAAGTAAGGATTACTACCTTTCTAAGAAGTAACCAGTTCTTACCTTTCTCTCCTCTTCCTCTCCCTATTTCCTCTCCTCGGGCATTATTAGTTTTAAATTCTTCCACTTGTCTGTATGTTATGCAGACGGTCTGTATGTTATGTAATAATACGGCCTACTCAATGACTGAAAACTAAGTGTCAATAGCGTGCGGTAAGCAAAGATGAACTGTAACTAAGGGGCTCGTCCAAAAAGGATATGACATTTATATGTGACTGTTTAAAAACTTGGAGAGGAAATACAGCAACTAGACATATGCAGATACAGCCATGCGGATCTGATAGCACTTAATACCAGAAGAGTCACTACTAAAATTGTCTGGGGTGCCTTCTAAACCCTCATTGAACTATCTTCAATGAACGTTGTAGACCTCTCGTGAGTACTGGGACAAGAAGATGCAAGATAAGGGTCATCGAAACGCCTCATTAACACAGAACCGGTTATAGATGCATCAAGCTGCCTCCTAAAACTCGGCACCAAAAGGTCGCTAGAAACATCAACACCCCCTATTATTCTTGCTTGCATTTATCGAATTTGAGACTAAAATATAATGTAGTTCGATAGTAATTTAATTTAATTTAATTCAATTTTGATAATTTAACGTAAAAGAAATTACTGTAAGACGCTGCTGGAAACAATTAAAAGCCAGTGAAACATTGTACCAAGATTATTTTTAATAATTAATGAAGTGAAGATTGTTTCCCGAAGAACAAACAATAAATTAAATAAATAAATCACCTGCAAACCTGAGACGCGGGATATGCCGTTACGTTATTCTAATAGCAACTATATGCAGACGTCTTTTTACACTACTGCCCAACAAAAAAAGTGTAATGTGTTCAGGGTTCATCTATGTATATTTTCCGTTTCTTTATTCCATCATAACTTCGAAGCGCTCAAACCGATTTAGAAGTTACTGTTAGAATCGTTGTCATCCCGACTGTCACAGGACATGCGCCGAGTGGCGACGACCCCTTGCTCTCACATAAGAAGAAAGCAGGGTCTTCGATATAAATCGCCGTGTTACGTGTTAGTTAAATGACAGTCATTTGAAAGTTTATTGTTTTTTCCTTCTTCTAATGAATAATACCTATAGGCGCCAGAAATAAAACCTGTAGGCGCAGTAATGAATACAAGTTTTGGGAATATTATTTTTGCAAAATAATTTATACAAAGTGTAGGTACCTTAACTGGCCAAATATAAAGTAAGTAGTGGTCTAAATGACCAAATGTCAACAAATTAACAAAAATATATTGTGTTTAGCGTCAAATGAAAGGTCTGATTAAGTACATTCAGTAAATATACATGTTGAGAATCTACAGTCTCGATGAACAGTCAACGACTGAATAAACAACACGATCTGAACGACTGCTGCTGTATGACTTAATTTAAATTGTGTAGCGCCTGGTGGTATATATGCTTTCCCGAAAGTAAACGTCAAGCGGGCACATGGCAAGTGGAGGAGTCATACCAGTTCTGGCAAAATTAAATAAAAATTCCATATCACTTAGGCAAATGATAATTAGCAATTTTTGAAAATGTGTAAAATTGACTCCCTCGATCACATCCTTAGGTATCACATGCTGATTTATTTAAAATAAGCTTAGTTTTTTATGAATCGCGGTTTAAAAAAAATATGTCCCTTAACATTGACTTCTTATAAATAAAGAAAAATGTATTAAACTACCCCCGGCAAGTAATTTCAAAGATGGCCCATTTAATTAGGATTTTAAAATAGTACAATACTTGCTACCAACCTTTTCAGAGGCCGGGCCAAATTTTTGAAATAAGATATCCCGCCGGGCCGAACAACCAACTGTTTGTTCGTAATTTAAAAGCAAACCAGATATATATATATATATATATATATATATATATATATATATATATATATATATATATATATATATATATATATATATATATATATATATATATATATATATATATATATATATATATATATATATATATATATTTAAATTGAAATTATGTTTATCACTAAATAAATGAAATGATAAAATAATGAAAGGGCACTTATCTGGTCTGTGGTGACCAGGAGTGACTCCACGCCTTCTTCTTCTCCTCACTCAGTGTTTGCTGGTGCTTCCTGCTGTGGCACTAGAACCCGATCAAAATGGCAGTCTTTCACAGCGGCACACAACAATGCGAGACGAGAATGAATGCTGGAAAATAATAGGCGATTAGTGTTTCTTAAATATTAATGATTGTTATAAAATGTATATCAATATTTCGGCTCAGCCGTCGTCAAGATATGTGACATTTCTGAAATCGAACAATTCGTTGAAAATTTAAATTCAAGGAATCGAACAAAAAGAAATGGATTAATAATATTTTACACGATTTAGTTAAGGTACCGAAACCAACCGTGCAAAACGTTATTTTAAAATGAATGATAAAAATTAAAATAAAAAGCATTTGATGATTATGATAATATGATAAACCTTATTAATTTTGCTTATTGAGACCGGAACCTTTGCAAGCGCCTAAAATATAAATATAAGCCAATTCCCAAGATTTGACGTCCCTTTCTTGTGCATTATCACCAAGGCATTTTATTATTTTAACTTTAAAACATTGATCAAAAGATAAATTATGTGCCCTGGCATGCAAAGATATTGGGAGTTGGCTTTCATTTCCTACACTAGCCCTATGATTATTTAGTCTAATATTAAGTGGTGTTGTTGTTTCACCGATATAAAAGGCATCACAAGTCCTGCACAGAAGTTGATATACTATATTTTTTGAAATACAACTGCAATGAAAGGGAACTCTGTAACTATTAGTAGTATTTGGACTGGTAAAAAAAGGACTTAGATCTAACAGAGGACAAGTTTTACAACGTGGACGACCACAAGGTTGAAGACCATAAGTATTATTACCAATAGAGAAATTTTGATTATTTTTTGTTTTGTTTAATATTGATCTAATATTAGGTGGTCTGCGGAAAGATAAAATTGGCGGTGAATCTAAGAGATCCTTAGTGGATGCATCATTAGAAATGATGGGGAATAAATCAGATAATATATCTCGCAGTTTCTCAGCACCAGGAAAATAAGTGGTGCTAAGAAAGATTTTATTATTATTATTATTTTTATTTGAAGTAATTTTAAGTTTTGGTATATATTTTACTTCAGAGTTTAGAATATGTTTATCCAATAGAGGAGCAGGGTATTTTCTTTCAAGAAGAGATTGCTTTAGATTATTGAGATATTTATCTAAATTTTCTTTGTTGTTAACTAAACGGTGTCCGCGAATGGACATTGAATAGGGAATGGATCTCTTGGTGTGAAATGGATGACAGCTATCAAAGTGTAAATATATATATATATATATATATATATATATATATATATATATATATATATATATATATATATATATATATATATATATATATATATATATATATATATATATATATATATATATATATATAAATACACAGAAAGAAACGTACATATTTATTTATTTATTACGCATAAGAAAATTAAATTTTATAAAGTGAATGTGACATCTTGAAATCGGATTTGAAATTCGAGGTTCAACTTGGAAATCAAAGAAGCGTATTTATCCTCCGCCGTTTGTGTTGCTCTGGCAGTGTAGGAAAGTGAGTAAAGTTTTTTTTTGTAGCTGTTGTTCCCAAAGCCCAAGTTTCATTTGAAATGCGGATATTAGATCATGCATGTCATTAATTAAGTGATCTTTCCCTTGTAGACGAGTATTAACGTCATTTAGGTGGCCTGTTATATCGACCAAAAATGCAAACCCACTCCTTATCTTCAAACTCTGGGATTGTTTTAGCACGAGTCAGCTATATTACTTCTGCATAAAATGTAACGTCATCATGCTCAGAATTCAAAGACTTGAGAAATTGTTGGAACTGACGGTGATTCAACCCCTTAGACTTAATGAAGTTCACTATTTTGACGACCACATTCATGACATGGTCCATTTGGAGGTCCGTCGGCGGGCCGCAAGTTGTCACTCGGCGGGCCGCATGCGGCCCGCGGGCCGCGGGTTGGCCACCGAACGCACAAGGCAAATTAAGTCCAGAGAAACAAAGCCACAGTCGTCAGCACAAGCACTATCAAGTCCAGGATAACTCAATCCAAAGTCGGCAAAACGAAAGTTACACGATTACGAAGAAAATGCACAGTAAACGAAGACAAGTAGCGTACTGACCGATCGCATCATTTAACCTATGTTGCGCTGCCTAAGAGCACAGTAAACCCCAGACAGTAGCTTCTCTTAGAATAAAGTTAAAATCAAAGCGAATACAACACGAGTCGTAAGGGCTAGGATATGGTCAAAAGATGTTCCGCTACTCGGCCTACGCAGATATCCGAATGCCCGAAAAGGTCGTCAGCCTTTACTTGCTCGTAATGTTAACCGTTCGCGTTCGTCGGGACGTACCCCTCTGCCCACATTCCTCGCACCTTCTTCCCGAATTACGCTGTAGCTCGAGAGTAAAGCTGCTGGCTGGTATACTGTGGTAAGAGTAATAATACAATTAAAAATCACTAAGCATCGGCGTCTCACTTACTCGTGTGGAATAGCATCACCATATATCTCGCTCTATTACATCGCTATAACGCTGTTGTTGTCGCTATATCGCTGTTGTCATCGTTATAACGCTAATTCATTGTTTCATTTCTCAGAATCTTTAAGCACACACAAATATTCTTATGGAAATAGAATTTTAAAAAAGATTATTTGTTTGCAAAAAAATGCCTATAATTGTTATGAATAGAATAGTAGCACGTATTGCTCTATTTTGAAATTCTAATTAAATGGGCCATCTTTTGAAAATACTTGCTTGGGATAGTATAGTATGTTTTTTTTTTATTTAAGAAGAGTCAAACTTAAGGGACATATTTTTTTTAAACCGTGACTCATACAACTACGTTCATTTTAAATAAATCAGCAAAGTTTTTTGTTCGATTTGTGATTGCGATTAATAGCACGGTTAGTTAAGACCACGTTAGTAAAGAAAAATACTGTAAAATTGTGAAATTTGTGGTCAAAGTACCTAAGGATGTTATCAAGGGAGTCAATTTTCCACATTTTCAAAATTTGCTAGGTATCATTTGCCTAAGTGATATGGAATTTTTATTTTATTTTTGCCAGAACTGGTATGACTCCCCCACTCACCACGTGCCCGCTTGACGTTTACTTTCGGGACAACATATATATTCTACGATACAGGTCATAACTTACCCGTTCCCTTCGGGCTTGCATATGGATAAATACGTAAACTACAAATATTTCATAAAAAAAAGTAATAAAAATAATTATAAATACAATAGTTCACTTTCTGTAACGGCTGTCATATATTTACTTGTTCCACTATAACTTCGAAACTGACGAACTGATTTAGAAGCATGTGATATTGTTGGAACCGTTATGTCATCCCGAGTATTATATGGTATCAAAATATCAAGTAATTAGTTGTGTAAATGTCCAAATCTCCAAATGTCAATAAATCTACATAAACATATCGTGCTTAGTGTCAAATAATTTCTCTGATTGAGTACATTCCGAAAATACAATATATATGTAGGTACCTATATGGATAAATACAAAAACCACAAATATATCATTAAAAAAACGAAAAAAAATGTTAATACAGTAGTTTACTTGTTGTAACGACAGTCGTGTTTTTAGTCATTTTAATATATTTACTTGTTTCAACACTGGTGACCAGTTTCTGGATGATGCCATCTGGAAAAAGAGCAAGAAAGTAGGTTATTTTTCTAGTGTTGAACCTCCGTCGAAGGCAAAAGGGCGTTGAGATAGAAGGCAATGCATTATCACGACGCGCAGCGGACCGCGAACCGGTCTCGACAAAGCGGTCACCCACACAACACACAGTATTGCGGTGCGCTACCCGTGACGCCGTATTACACTGAGTAATCGATAAAGAAGCTCTTGATGTGAAAATCTGTAGTTCAGGAGGCATCAAGCAACTGGACCTGTTGCGATAATCTTTCGGAATCCTTACTGGAACAGCTCTCTAAGGCAATAAGTGACAAATGACAGAAAAGGCTGCTTCGAATGAGTGTGGCTGGTTATGAAAGTTAAAGAAGAGGGTTCCTACTAAATAAATCAGGATATTACACAAAATAACCCACATCACACCAACAAAGTGCTTTTCTTGACAACTAGGGTTGTCAACTACAACGGGCGAGCCTGTCACCTCAGGAAGTTTTAACACTCCAGGTAGATAGTCGTTCTATCTACCTGGAGTGAGCGCAGAAGACTTGGACAGAACAGTCCACCGTCAAGCTCCGCCACAAACCCGTTAGAGGCCAACGGCTTAACCGCGAGATAGCCAGAAGTGCTACCCAGCGGACTTACACTCACGCCCCTACTTCCAATTGCGACCAGATTACTCCAGTCTCTCGATTGGTTACGAGTTCGTGGTCGCTTGCGCGGTCCTCTCCCTTACGAAGGGGTGAAACGGTGTATACCGAATCTATGGCGGACCACGGCATCCTTTGCCCGGCTGTTCACCCAGGATCGGTTAGCCGATGGTCGTTTCAAGAGCAGTCACCGTAAGTTCCGCAACCACCCCCGCTCTATAGGAAACAGTACTGCTTCCAGACTCCCCCGACTATTAGTCAGAGTCGGGAGCTAATGGGCCCATGATGAGGTGGCCACGATGACCCATGTGTTCAGGGTCGGTCACACTCACGGGTCAACACCCATCCGATGGCCTCCACGCATGAGGTGCGAACCTGGGTAGGACACTGGGTCAACCAGTCTCCCCTGGGAATCAAACCTCTGGCGCTCCTGGACGGTCTGCGCATCGAGCGGCGCAAGCCAATCGACTGTGCTCTCCGACTAACAGTCGGGGGAGTCTGGGAACTGTATTGTTTCCTATAGAGCGGGGGTGGTTGTCTACCTTACGGCGACTGCTCTTGAAATAACTATTGGCCATCCGATCCCGGTTCAGAGTCGGGCAAAGGACGCCTTGGTCCGCGATAGATTCGGTGCACACCGTTTCACCGCTTCGTAAGGGAGAGGACCGCTCAAGCGACCTCGAACTCGGAACCAATCGAGATACCGGAGAAATCTGGTCACAATTGGAAGCAAGGGCGCGAGGGTCGGCCCGCCAGGTAACACTGGCTATCTCGCGGTAAGGCGTTGGCTTCTTGCGGATTGTGACGTAGCTGGACGTTGGATTTGTTCTGTCTAAAGTCTTCTACGTTCACTGCAGGGCGACAGAACGAGAAAATCGTTAAAACGTCCTGTGGTGACGGGCTCGCCCGTTGTAGTTGACACCGCAAGTTGTTAGTCAGAGTGCACAATCGATTGGCTTACGCCGCACGGAGCGCAGACCGGCCAGGAGCGACAGAAGGTTGACTCCTAGGGGAAACTGGCCTGTAGGTCAGAGTCCTACCCGGGCTCGCACTTCATGCGTGGAGGCCGTCGGACGGGTGTTGACCCGTGAGTGTGACCAACCCTGAACAGAATGGGTATTCGTGGCCAACTCAGCAAGGGCCCCTTAGCTCACAGGCAATATGTCAAATGACAGTGTCAGTAGTGACAAATAGTGACAAATAGAGACACAATAGTGACAAATGACAGAAAAGGCTGCTTCGAATGAGTGTGGCCGGTTATGCAAGTTAAAGAGTAGGGTTCCTACTAAATAAATCAGGATATTACACAAAATAACCCACATCACACCAACAAAGTGCTTCTCTTGAGATAGTGTCGTCGCTAGGAGAAAGTGACCCGGAGTCCGAGGAGAAGGGTGTTTAAGAAGTTGCATGCAGAAAACGGTCCCAAGTTGCCGCCGCCCGATAGAGACAGGAATATTAGGGAATTCTGAACTCAGAGAATGCGTCTGCGAAGTGCCATATTTGCGATCCTGGAATATATTTGGAAAGAAAGAGCCATACTTCGCTCATGATTAGGTCAATTTTACGCAGACTTGACATTGCAATTTTAGACAGACTTGACAAAAACTTGACATTGACGCCCGTTCCCTTTAGCATTTGAGATCAATAATAAAAATAAATCACAAAACAACCCGCTGGTTGGGATAAGAACCATTAAATAAAATTTCACTCTTTATTACCTATTTGCTAATAAGTTTTCCTTATGTGGCATTAATATAGAATACTTACAACAGGCGTAGACAACGCATAAGCCAGGCTTAGGTCCCTGCAATTTTTAATACCAAATCAAGATACAGCTTTACATCGAGCTTTCCTTTCCGCGAAATATCACATCAAATATATTATTAGAATATATTATCACATCAAATAATAAAAGATACCCGTTTGAAATAATAGTTGTAAAGAAATCAAACCCTAATTACTCGCACACCTAGTCACATAAATATCGACCGTGGCTTAGCGTTTGGCTATTCGGCTTCGGGTTTATTCGGCTTCGTCGAATAGGGTCCGTTCCCCTTTGTTCTGTCTGTTTTTTGTACGGATTTTTTTTAGTCGCGACAGGAATTTCCCAGGCGACAAGGAGATCACACAAACTGTTCAAGCGTTCAAAAATAAACTTAGTAGTTGTTAGTAGCGTTCCAAAATCAAATTGACCATCAATAACTGAAGCTGTCAACCACCACGGGCGTCACCTCAGGAAGTTTTGACAATATTAGGTCGTTCTGTGTCCCGTGAGGTGAGCGTAGAAGACTTGAGACGAAACATTCCACTGTCTAGAATCCAACGCCTTACCGCGAGAGAGCCAGGTTAGTCACGCAGCGATCCGACACACGCGCCCTTACTTCCAGTTGCAACCGCAGATTTGCAGATTACTCCGGTCTCCCGTCTGGTTACATGTTCGAGATTGCTTGCGCGGTCCTCTCCTTTAGGCAGCGGTGATACGATGTCTACCGAATCTATCGCAGCGTCCTTTGCACAGCTGTTCACCCGTGTCGGGTAGTCGATTAGCACTTGGTGTAAGGTTAACAACTACCCTTACTCTATAGGCAATCGGCGGTGATACGGCGTCTATCGAATCTATCTCGGACCACGGCATCCTTTGCCCGGCTGTTCACCAGGTATCGGGTAGCCGATTGATCGTTTCAAGAGCAGTTGCCGTAAGGTTACCAACTACCCCCGCTCTATGGGAGTCAGTACTGTTTCCAGACTCCCCCGGCTGTCCGTCGGAATGCACAGTCGATTGGCTAACGCCGCACGGAGTACAAACCGTCCAGGAGCACCCGAAGGTCGACTCCTAGGAGAAACTGTCCTGCAGGCCAGAGTCCTACCCGGACTCGCACTTCTGCGTGGAGGCTGCCAGATGGGTCTTGACCTGTGAGTTCGACTGACCCTAAAACATGGGTCATAATGACTGCACTGGGCTCATTATCTCCTTAAATCTAATATATTGACGATCGATAGTACGAAACGCCCTGGATGCTAGGCGCTTTAAGGAAAGAATTTTTGTTCAAACATATGAACTAGAATTAGGCCTTTAAACTGCCACCCGGTGCAGGTACACCGGTTTACCCCCGCAATATCATCCCACCTTCATCTCATCCCACCAACCTTCAGAGCAAGCAACTTGCCTGTGTAATCCGCGCCGATACATCGGTACTGAGCTGCACTCTTGCATAACTGTACTCGGCCGTTGCTGTGTGAGTCCGTACTCCGTCCTAAGTGAGCGCGGCCACCGTCGACCGGTACCTTTATAAGGCCTTACCTACAATGCTCGACAATTTCATGTTATTTTAATTAAGTATACGAGTCGCGTGGCTCGGCCCATTATGCAATAGTGGCCGGGAAGTCTACTGCGGCACCGGTGCCGCCCGGCACACTTATCCGCAAAATTATTATCACCTTTTCATAAGCCAAGGCTTATTTGTTTCCTTGTCGGCCGATCTGGTGAACTGTGACATTCTGGTGGGTGCAGACTAGGAAGGGATTGCGCTTTCTCTTAAGTGTGCGATTAGTTAGAAACATACTTTTGTAGCGTCTCTAGTAGCGTTTGTAGCGTCTCTAGTCTTTGAAGAGTCTCTAGCGTGCGCGTGGGCCCACCGGACTCTTACTTGCTGCTCGATCTTCGCAGTCTTTGGCTCCGTAGATATTAAGATCTTTTACATTTTTACATGAGACGATTACGAAATAGGTATATAACAAACATATACGTAGAGTTTGAAAACGAACAACTAGGGTTATCAACTGCAACGGGTGAACCCGTCATCCCAGGAAGTTTTAACGATAGTGCTCGTTCTAGCTCCCGAATATTTACACTCGATATATTTCTCGTTCCGAATATTTACACTCGTTCTAGCTCCCGAATATTTACTCCCGAATATTTAAACACTATTTACACTATTTACACTTTTGATATAGGGTATATCAAACACTATTTACTTCCTATGGACACAAAAAAATCTCTTGCACAGTCTCTCCTCTTACCTTTCCTTGACTATGCAGATGTGGCTTATCTCGATATATCAGAGGAACTGTTCAACAAACTTGAACGTTTACAAATTGTATGCATACGATTCATCTTCGGTCTACGTAAGTATGATCATGTGTCCGACTATAGGGCACAGTTAAAGTGGTTGCCAGTACGCCAAAGAAGAAATGTTCATATAATTGCTCTCCTATGTCGTGTACTCTCTCAATTAATTAAACCATCCTATCTCCACGAGCCTTTTGAACCACTAAGTTCCCACGGTCTCGTACTTCGGTCAGCCTCTGACAGTTTGTTAAAAATTCCGGGTTATAATAGTGATTTCTATTCCTATTCTTTTTGTGTCCATGGTGCAAGACTCTGGAACGATCTCCCAGCAAATATACGAAACTCGCCTTCTTTACCATCGTTTAAGACTCACCTTAAGGATTACTACCTTTTCTAAGAAGTAACCAGTTATTCCCTTTCTCTCCTCTTCCTCTCCCAATTTCCTCTCCTAGGGGATTATAAGTTTTAAATTCTTCCACTTGTCTGTATGTTATGTAATAATCTTTAATTTCACAATGCGCGCATGTACCACTATGTTTAGGTTAGTTGTAAGACATTGCCATGTGGCAATAAGCTCGCCTTTTTGTATACTAATTAAGTGCAAATAAGGAGTTTATTATTATTATTATTAATAATATTAATTTGATTTAAAAAATTTATGAGCACCCTCTCTCGGTCGACGGACGAACCCGGTTGTGTTCTGTTCCATCTGCTCGCCCTTAACCGAGAGACGAACCATGACGCCCGAGGCGTTAATATTTGATTAAAACGTATCGCGTAGTTTAAATATTATTAATGTAGCTTGTATATGAGATATTCCAACCAAACATTCACAATATGATTCCGGCCCAACAAGGCATCTGTGTACAAATATTCAAGTATCTAAGTCCAATATTTCGCGATTGAGATATGCTTAGTGCGCCCTCTGGTACACCAATCACAACTACAACCTTTTCAATTCTTGGCATGACCAAATTATGCCTGCCTACTAAATAGCAGCTCAATCGGATGAAGCGTTTGGGCGCTATCGTGGAGGAATACACACAGTCAGAGAGACAGACAGACATACAGACATACTTTATCTGGAAATGGTCTTAATCGTCTCACGGGGCCTCAAAATGGATATTTCCGTCAACCACAACCTTTTCAATTCTTGCCATGACCAAATGATGCCTGCATACCGAATATTACCTCAATCGGATGAAGGGTTGGGCGCTATCGTGGTAGAATACACACACATACATACACATACATACACATACATACATACATACATACACACACAGACAGACAAACATACAACTTGGGTTGTCGACTACAGCGGGCGAGCCCGTCACCTCAGGAAGTTTTAACGATTAGTCGTTCTATCTCCCTGGAAGTGAACGAAGAAGACTTGGGGACGAAACAGCCCACTATCTAGCTACGTCACAAGCCCGTAAGAGACCAACGCCTTATCCGCGAGATAGCCAGGAATGTTACCTGGCGGGCCGACACTCACGCCCTTACTTCCAATTGTGACCAGATTACTCCGATCTCTCGATTGGTTACGAGTTCGAGGTCGTTTGCGCGGTCCTCTCCCTTACGAAGCGATGAAACGGTGTGTACCGAATCTATCGCGGACCACAGCGTCCTTTGCCCGGCTGTTCACCCAGGATCGAGTGGCCGATGGTCATTTCAAGAGTAGTCGCCGTAAGGTCCGCAACCACCCCCGCTCTATAGGAAACAGTACTGCTTCCAGACTCCCCCGACTGTTAGTCAGAGTTCACAGTCGATTGGCTTACGCTGCACGGTGCGCAGACCGTCCAGGAGCGCCAGAAGTTTGATTCCTAGGGGAAACTGACCATAAGGCCAGAGTCCTACCCGGGCTCGCACTTCATGCGTGGAGGTCGTCGGATAGGTGTTAACCCGTGAGTGTGACCAACCCTGAACAGAATGGGTCTTCGTGGCCACGTCAGCAAGGGCCCATTAACTCCCCAGACAGACATACAGACAGTCTTTATCGGGAAATGGTCTTAATCGACTCACGGGGCCTCAAAATTGATATTTCCGTCAGCAACAACCTTTTCAATTCTTGCCATGACCAATTGATTCCTACATACCAAATTTCAGCTCAATCATATGAAGCATTTATGCGCTATTGTGGAGGAATAATGCATACATACAGAGAGACAGATAGACATACAGACATACTTAATCTGGAGATTGTCTTAATCGTCTCACGGGGCCTCAAAATGGATATTTCCGTCTTTATCGCGAAAACGTTTTTAGCGCGTTCACAATACTTTCCCTCCTGGTCGGTTGATGAGCCGGGAAAGTAAAAAACACAAGTGACAGACAATCCTAACCTAACCGACAATCCCTACCTGTCACAACTCCCTTTACTTTCAATTTTCACATTTCGGTCACTTCGTTCTGTAGGTCAGTGGTGTGGTGAAATTAATTATTGTTAGAAGTTGCAGAACTCGATTTGCGAGCCGAATTACTAGTTTGATGATTAGCCCCAGGCCAATGGTAGCAATGGCCAATTACTTTTTTGTTTGCAACAATGTTAATTTGTCAAGTCTTAACGAAGAGACATACTATCTCAAAGCGAAGTGAAATCTTAATCTGTGTGTATGAGTAGTTTGTCAAACTACATTTCAATTTCCGACTATTATTAAGTGGAGGCGACTATCGCAAACCACTTGAGCCAGCTTTCTCAAAATCTAGAGGTCTTCGAAATATGGTTACATCATAAAATTCTTTGATTATCCTGGATACAAATTCACCAGTAGATATTTGCCATTGCTGCGGGCGAGCCTGCCATCCTAGGATGTCATAACTATCTTGCCGCCTTGTCACCCTGAGATGAATCGCAAAGACTTAACGACGAAGACAATGTTTTGATCCACTCACAGCCTGACAGAGACCTTCCTCAAACAGCGACGTTACTGGCAAGCCAGTACCGGCACTGGCAGCCTCGCCCCCTGTCTGCTACTTTCGGATGGATTACTCCTTCCACAAGAATGGTTACACTTTCGAGGTGTCATCTTCTGCTGGCGAACCCGTCGCCCCAGGAGGTTATAACGATGTGTAATCGTTCTTTCAACGTAGTGAGCGTATAGAGACTTAGGGTCCAAGCCCCTCCAAATTTTTTGAGTAAAAAATAAAGTTGAGAAAAATAAGAATCAGGGAGAAACCGCGACTTATGTGCCTTGTTAGGATTTAGGATTTAACCCTCCGAAATCCGGCGTATTTTCGTTTCTTTGTAGGGGCAAATTCAAGTTTGTTGGGTGCCGCGCACGTTATTTCAATGAATGTCCCCCCTTCGAAACTGAAGTCTGGATACGTGCCTGTTAGGTGCCTGCTAGCTCCGCCTTACCACAAGGTACTGGGAGTGAACGCAGAGGTCCAGCCTCGCACCCTTACTACCATATTTGGCTGGATTACCTCGTCCCCCGGTCCATTGCCCGGCCATGGTCACTCCGAATCGGGTGGCCGACGGATCGATTCAAGGGTTGAAAACGTCAGGTCGACAACTACTCTCCACTGTCATAGAAAACATACAGGTCTCCAGTCCCCACTGGTTATTCACCGGCTGGGGCTTTCTTAGTTTTTTACTCAAGTACAGACAATGCTGCAACCGCCCAGTTCCGCCCGATGTATTACCCTGAATCCGCGGTCTTCTGATCCCAACCGCCTCCGACTGCAGGATTATAACCGTGTCAGAAGCTCACAGCGGCCCTGACAGGGTAAGCTCCTCTTCGAGGAGGCTTCCAGACAGGAGTTACGCCGTAAGTTGGGCAGGCCAGAGGACAGAAAGTTTGGGTAACACCACCCAATCTACACGGAACCATTAGTAACCTAAACCGCAACCCGGAGAGTGCACCAATCGCCCATTTTCGCCCGACGTATTCCCCCGAATTCGTGATCTTCTGATCCCAACTGACTCCGATTGCAGAAAGCTCACAGCGGCCTGGCCAGGTTAAGTCCCTCTATGAGGAGTCTACCAGATAGGAGTTGAACCGTGAGTTGGGCAAGCCTGATGACATTTGTAGTTACTTGATGTTAGCGGTAATTTTGTCGTGAACCTGTGGCACCCTTTGCCCTCGGTAATCACCGGAATCGGTTAGCCATCAAGGTATTTTTATGGATAGGTAACAACGACATCAAGATCATCAATGACAACATCTATTCTGCTTTCGTAAGAACCTTTCCGTTTCCAGAATCCCTTTGCCATTCGCCGGATTTAGCGATACCATTGTAAGTCCTGGCAGTGATGTCCACCCAAATCCCACTACTGCTTACACATGCAGTACAAAAGTGCAAATAGGGTAATTCGTATCTTCGATGAGGCTACCGGATGGCAGCTGACGCACGAACTGGGCCGATCATCGAGACAAATTAACGATCGTGGCCCAAGCTTGGAAGTGTTCAAGCACCAGATACAAATTCACCAAAAAATATGTACTGTGCAGTGCAGGAAATTTGTATGAACGGATTGATTTCATCAATACAGTACTAAATGAAATATATGTTAATCTAGAAGTGCCCGGTACAAGACGTCACTGTTGAATCAGAAACATAAGATAGTAGTTTCGTAGAATAGTCACATTGGGGAAGAAAAACCACTGTTGTAGATTCTTCTCACACTATTAGACGTACCATGCATCTTCGATTAGGTCCGCAGTAAGACAATAAAGGTGTAGTAGTAAGTCAAAACGCTCCTTTAGCCAACTCTCACCATTATGCATAATTTGCCTATTACTTTTACTCAATTGTGTATCAAAGTGATCTTTCCCACGCCTATGCGAAGATCGATTTTATTTACAACAAGCTGCCAATTGTTAGACTCGACAAAAAGCGTAATCAATTATTCATAAGAACATAGCGCCTTCAACAACGTTATGTTTTTCATCTCGATGGGTGATCAACCTCGGTTATAATAGCACCGAGATCGCTTATGCAAAATACTTGCGAAATCTTAGTTTTGCCGCAGTTTTCATTGTCTTCATTTCTCGAGGTTCTCGAGTGCGTACTTTAGCGTCTTCTTGCATTTACAGTTCTTATCTCTTGTTTAAGTTACTTCGGTCTTCACTTTTTCCTTGAATAATTGAACACAGCTCGGGAATACCTATTTGAAGAAATTTTATTTTTTTGAAATTACTTTATTAAAACATTTTCCCTTTCGCCGTATTTCTTGCCGAACTTCAGAATGTAGTCTTCTTATACCTTACTATTTAACCAATAGTCATCCTTCAGAAGACTGTCCTTTTTTTGTAATTTCCAGTTACAAAAAAAACCTAGTAGCAAAAGTTACAAAAAAAGACTAAAAAAAGTTGCATCATCAGCTAATCTAACCTCGTGATTTAGTTTATTCCTTTGATTTCCTATACGTCTCGTTTCATTTTAATATGATCGCTGAGTCCATGGAGTTTAGACATCTGGGTTACGAATTAGTTTTACGTATCGGTCATCGATCCTGTGATTCTTAAATAAGTCCGAACTGTTCCAATTTCAATAGCAATAAAAACCTTATCGATATCGATAAAGATTATATATGTGTTATGCTGGACTCAAACGTCGTTTTAATTTAAACATCGTTTATCGTTAATATCTACTAATTATTGATCATTTCTCGCTAAGGTCCTTAATGATTATATTGTATTTCTCAATATTTTGCTTTATTTATTATTCATGAATTCAGTAATTTCACAATATTAAAATTGTTCTTTAAGTATTACTCTTGCTTATATGGGTGTTTTCTTTTCTATCTTTAACAACAGAGTTAGTATTCAAATTGCAAAACCCAGAATCGTGTCAGAAATGACAAACATATGACCAAAAGCAGTTACACGCAGCACAACTGTAACCAAAATCAGAACACACAGAGGTTGGCATTTAGGAATTGTTTATGCCCAAACGATATGCTCTGTATGCCGTTTTCGTCGAGTGCGTGTGAAATTCCGGTGCATAACGTTCTCCATTGTTTGGATTACATAGCGGGTACTGCGTTTGCCGGCTCCCAGTGCAACGAACTCTCACATACACTTCTGGTCATTATTATGTTTTTTTTTATAGATATGTGCATATTCGGAAATCGGCATACCTAATACCAACATAATACCGCTGATTATATACACTATATAAGCAATGATAATACAGAAAGCTAGACGATGAAAACTCCTAAATTAGACATATTCGAACTGATGACAATGTAGAAGATGGTGATACATTAAATCTTGAAGCTGGAGGAGGAAAATCCTAAAACTATGGCCAAGAATCTAAATGATATTCTGTCGCATTATACGACATTGAAGTTTGCGTTGAATGTCCTTTGGTTTTGATACGGGATTTTCTTGTAACTGTTATCTCATCCAGCTAAGTCGATGGAGTCTGCTTACCCGTGCTTTGCGTCACATAAATGCGCTATGTTCGAAAGCGTCAGACTTAGATATTTTTACAGCGAGCCCGCATCTCTTCAAGGTGTGGGCATTGCGCTACTTGTTTATGTCAGAATAAAATAAATTGTTTTCACTCTTTATGCAACATAAGTTTGTAAGTTTTTTAAAAATTATTAATGCCTGTATTTCTATTTAATGCTTATTTAAACATGTTGTGTATTTACTTGTAAGAATTCTATTAATTTTTTATATTTATGTGTATATTGCATATCAACGGATTGGTATAAACTGCATTAAGTTGATTTGCTAATGAAATAAATAAATAAATGCACATTCTTCTTCATGTGCCATGTCCACTACCGAACTTTGGCTATCATACTGGCAACAACAACTTTATGGCCGCTGCTCGAAACAAGGATGTTGATACTGCCGTTGTCCAAGGAGGACTGACAGAGGCTATTTGACATTCTACCCTGAACAGCGGCGGTTCCAACATCGCCGAAACGTCGTGTGTTACAAACTTCATGCAGTAAATTCGTTTTTATCATATTTATAACATTTATTGTTAATTATGATGGCATTTTCTTTGAAATTGTATATAGCTAATTAAGTATTTTAAAATTAAATACCAACGATAATGTAGTATTACAGATTTCTCAAGATGAAAATAATTAAAATAAATTGTTCGCCTTAGAACAGGCGGCAGTCTAGTTAGGTTATGACTATTGTGAATCGTAACTATTGAAAGTTCACGTAATAATTAATAAAGTCAAAGAAAGACGCTTTCGGTGGTACGGTCCCGTCCAGCGTCGCTCAGATGATCGCATGGTGAAGCTTGCCGTAGACATGCCAACGACGAAACGTGCTCTTGGAAGATCATTCGCTACCTAGTTGACGACGGTTGAAAAAGACTTGAGAGAAGTTCAACTCGACGCCGACACAGTACAAGATCGTGCTCAGTGGAGGAGAAGGACAAGGAAGGTCGACCCCAAGTAAATGGGACAGGGCCTAGGAAGAAGAAGAAGAAGAAGTAACTATTGAAAGTTTGAAATGAATAAATTCATTTGAAATTTGAAATAAAACGAGACTAAGTGTCCGCTGTTGCTCGCTATCATTTTAAATTCTCTATTATTATTATGGATCGACGTTGAACCTTTACCCCGATGCGCCCCATTATGTAAATGCAATTTTAGCTCCCGCAGAATAATTGCGGCCTTTTGCGCCAAGCACCGGAACAAAGATTGTGTTTTATGGCAGTGATTTTTCACTGCATGCGATCGTTTGCCCGGCTTACGCCAGTGAATTTGTTCAGCCAACAGCCAATTGTTTACCCGTTGCGAGTTGAACGCCCGCGCATTAGTGATACAGTTTGTTCGAGTTTGTTCACTAGACGCCCGCTCTTCGGTCTCTTTAAACGTGGGTGTGTGTCCGTCTATGATTTGTGGGCACTAATAATAATGGTCATTTACTTTTGTCACTGGTTTTCACACCAATGTTAAGGTCGAGATACTCGGTGTCGGTTGCTACCGCATCTAATTGGCTTTAAAAAAGCGCGCGTTGAATGTCACGTACTGTACTGTATGATGACCCTTGGATAATGCTAAATATTTTAAGTCTACAAATGTCATTGTTGTAAATCGTCGATATAATAAGTTAATAGTAAAGACACATTTTTAACCCTTTTCACACGAGGCCTTTTTCGCATCTTAGAAAATACTACATCACATTTGAAAAATATCATTTTTATACCACAAAAATACTTTAAAAACAGTATGAAAATACTACTAAAATACTTAAAAAAATACTACTAAAATACTATACAAATCTTATAGGGGCTCTAGACGATCAAGCATGCTTGACAAGCTTCGCGTCGCGGGCAGGGTGGGGATCGTAAATCGCAGGAAATATGCAAAGATTTTTTTGTAATATTTACCAAAAATGCCTAATTTTGTAGTTTATATAGGGAGTCAAGTTAATTAGACGTAATTAATTGATGAATGACGTGAATCCCCGGTATAAAACTCCAAAATTAGGCATTTTTCATAAATATTGTAAAAAAATATTTGCATATTTACTGGGGTTTACGATCCCGTCCCAGCCCGCGACGCGATGCTTGACAAGCATGCTTGATCGTCTAGAGAGCCTTTAGAATGGAGGTGACCCAACTGATTTTTTATGAACATCGTGTTGAAAAATACCATAAAATACCGGAAAATACTACAAATATAGTACAAACATACTGCGAAAATAATAGTGGGGGTAGTAAACTGACCGGGCACCGAGGCGGTGGCGCTCGAGTGCAAAGGGTTAAAAACAAGCTTTTATTAAAATAATCTGTCCCGAGCCAACCCTGGGTGCAGCGGAGCAGCCAAGTCATAGTGAAAATTAGAACGGGCTATCATAATTGAATGCTTTATAGAATTTCATGTTTGTGCTGTTGACCGTTGAGGAGCCCTCTCGTCGGGAGCCAAACCTGGGGTCAGCAGCCATGTCATGATGAAACTTATAACGGGCTATCATATTTGAATGCGTATACAAAATTTCGTTCGTGTGATGTTGACCGTTGAGGAGTCCCCTCAACGGGAGCCAATCGAGGGTGCAAAATCAGATCATGCTTACCATACAAATGCATTGTCATCGAAACTGAACCAACATGTAAAATTTCAACTTCATAGGATAAGGGGAAGTGGTTCTAATTCTGCTTGCAAGATTTGACCTAAACAAACATACGGAGAAACATTGCAAGGTAAATAGAAGCTTGTAAAAAACGGTTGTCTCACCGTAAGACATTCCCGGCAAGTAGGCAAGGCCTGATTTTACCTGAATATTGATTTCGCAAATAAAAAGGATGAGCGCCCTATCTCGGCCGACGGACGAACCCGGCTGGGTTCCGTTGAAATGCCTCGAGCGGCGCAATTCGTTTCTTGGCTAAGGCATGGCTGAGCCAAGCGCCAACAGATGGTGTTAATATTTGATTAAAATGAATGGCGCATTTTAAATATACATAAGTGTAGCTTGTATGTGAGATATTCCAAGCAAAATCCCACAATATGATTTCGGGCCACCAAGACATCTGTGAACCAAATACTCTATATATCTAATATTTCCACCAGGGGACTAGCGCATCCCCTGGTGGACTGATTTCATCCACAATCTTTTTAACTGTATAAGATTTTTTTTATAGGTCGCGGTTATTTCTTCAATTTCTGCGGTTATTTGTCATTTTTTGGTTGGTGGGGACTAGTCCTTGCCGTTTGGACTAGGACGATGAGTTTTCCCGGCAAAGTTATATTTTCGGCAAAAATACATTTGTCTTTACATTTCTTCAAAGTTATGTTTACAAACGCGTCGGGGAGACTCGTCTGTTTCCGCGCGGTATAAATCCGTTTTCTCTTAAGTCATAAATATTTACGGAAGTATTTTGTTTCATAATTTAGTTTCATAAAATATTTTTTAAATCATTTCGAACGGGGTAAGTTAAAATCGGCATAAGAACATTATGTATCTAATTATAAGTTCATGATGTTACCTTAGCTAAATAAATAAAATAAAAATAAAAACTCTTGCCATGACCAAATGATGCCTGCATGCCAAATATCGGCTCAATCGAATTAAGCATTTAGGCGCCACCTTGGAGGAATACACACAGACACACAGACAGACAGACAGAAAGACACACAAACAGTCTTTATCTGGAAATGGTCTTAATCGTCTCAGGGAGGCTCAAAATAATCATTTCCGGCTTCATCTCGAAAGAAAAAAAAATACACGTTCACAATACTTCCCCTTCTCGTTGGTTGGTGGGCCGGAGAGATGAACGGTTTCGTGCAGCTTGGGCCAAAGATCCACTTTGTTCTCGGATCGGCTCAACTCACGATTCAGCTCAGCACGATTCAGAAGCCTCCTCGAGTGTAAGGCTACCCCGGGTAAGACTCTCGGTCTCAGGCCTCAAAGCTGGTGGACCGGTTTCTCCCGGCGGGATTGCATCCCGGAGCCACTGGACGGTTTGCGCACCGGTCCGCGACGCCAATCGGTTGTGCATTCTGACTAACTGCTGAAGACTAACAGTGATGGAAATACACCGTTTCCTAAGCAGCGGGGGTGGATGTTGACCTGTTGTCATGCCACTCTTGAAATGACTTTGGGCCACCTGATACCGTGAGGCACTACGGGCAAAGAACGCCCAGGTCCGCGATAAATTCAAACTGAATTACCACTGTAATACAACAGGTAGAGGTCCCGTAAGCGGCTTCGGACCCGTAACCAGTCGGGAGGACGGAGGTATCCTGAAGGATAGTTCCAGACGGAGATATTCTACCAAAACTGGTAGTTAGGGGGTGAGGCTGCCCACTGTTTACCTTTCCCGGTGCCTCGCCGTAAGGCGTCGGTCTCTAACTGGCTGCTAGCGAGCTAGACAGTAGATTTGTCTTGTTTCAAGTCTTCTACGCTCATCCCACGGCTGAAATAATTATTATATATCATGTTCGATCACCAGTACGGAACAGCTATTCCGGAGGGTGCAAGACCGACAAAAGTATTCAGAGCCGACGGCCAACTTCTGATAATGGAGAGGCACTTCGAGAAGAAGAAGAATACCAGACTGGGGTGACGGGTTCGCCCTACTGCTGCTTGAACTGATTATATACTATACGCTGATGATCTGAAAATTTGCCCTGATGTGACTGGTATTAAAGACTGTAAGTCTATTGAATAGGCCCTGTGCCGTTTGGTCGATTATTGTGACATAAATAAGCTAAGCCTGAATGGCGATAAATGCCGAAACATCACTGTCACACGAATTATACATACCACCCAATATGACGGTAGGCAATAATTATTGTGTCTGAAGTCCAGAGTATTAGCGATCTTGACATGATATTGAACACCGGGGACTCAGATTTTTTTTATTTATTTATTAAAAAAAATATATAGGAAATCTCTTTACATAATTATTTTGCATCACCCCAACTAGGCAGTACCTGTTCCAAAAAAAAAACGCCAATTTTGTACGATATTATTTTTTTTTGGAAAATAGCTTTATGAAAAAGTTGTCAGGAAATTGTTATAGCAAATTTACAAATAAAAATATTAAAACTAAAATAAAATAAAATCCACAAAATAATCATTAAAATATCAAAATAATCGATAATTAAATGGAGCAGTGGAAGATAATAATCCGGGGGCCACCTCGCCCCCTGGCTACCAGTTTTGGTAGAATATCTCCATATGGAATTACCTTTCAGGATACCTCCTTCCTTCCGACTATTTATGGGACCGAAGTCGCTATCGCGGCCTCTACTTGCTGTATTGTAGCGGTAATTTAAAAAAAATATCGCGGACCTGGGTGCTCTTTGATCGTCATACCACTCAGGATCGGATGGCCAATAAGTCGTTTCAAGAATGGCATGGCTTAGGAGACAGTATATTTCCATAGTCTCCAAGCTCCTTCAGCAATTAGTCAGAGTGCACAAGGTCGCCGAACGGCGCGCAAACCGTCCAGTAGCGCAGGGAGGCAATCCCACTAGGAGAAACCGATCCGCCTGAGACGCGAGAGTCTTACCAGGGGTAGCCATCCACACGAGGAGGCTTCTTAATAGGAGATGAATTGTGAGTTAGGCCGATCCGAGAACAAAGTGGATCTTATGGCCTGATACATTCGCTACCAGGTGCAACTGCAGCAGTGTCTTTCGCTAAAAGCACAACGTTGTCGTGACCTCTGGGGGTGCGCAGCGCAAGCTGGCAGCCAGGCAGACGAGTAAATTGGCGAGAATCACGGTCGTACGCGACAGTTTATCGTGTTTTTATCGTGGCGCGGGCCGTGCACTTATTATGTGGACGCCGTCGCTGGCACGCTGACCCACTTGCGCCACTTCGAAAATTCCTACGAAACGTCGCCGGTTTTCGTGCCGGCCAACCGGTCCCGCTCTGGCTAACGGGTCCTCGGCGACGCGCCGCGCAACGCGAACGCCAAGGGACCGCCCCGGACAATACTATCGACGCAAACCCATCTGCCATGCCAATGTGAATGTATGCGCCTCAATGAACGTCCACGCCCTGCAAACCACAGCCAATTTCAATAGGCACTAATTCGCTCGTCATCGACTATCGCGGAACCTACATCAACAATTGCTAAAACAACATTTGAACGAAGACATTAAAGAAGTTTATTTCCAAAATTTAAATAATAGATCTAGAGATTACATTTTTAAAAACAAGCTCTGTCCCGAGCCAACCCTGGGTTCAGCAGCCATGTCTTAGTGGAACTTCGAACGGGCTATCATATTTGAATGCGACAAAATATACAACATTTCGTTTCTGTGCTTTTGAGCGTTCAAAGGTCCCCTCGTCTTCCGACAAGGGACCCTTAGTGCAGCAGCCATGTCATGGTGAAATTTAGAACAGGTTATTATAATTGAATGCGTATACAAAATTGTATGTCTGTGCTATTGACCGTGGAATAGTAGCGTCATCGAAAGCCGATCCTGGATGTAGAATCAGATCAAGCTCACAATAAAAATGCATTATCATCGGAACTGAACCAAAAAGTAAAATTTCAACTTCTAGAGGAAGTGGTTTTAATTCAGCTTGCAAGATTTGACCTAAACAAACTAACATACATACATACTAGCAAACATTGCAAGGTAAATTAAGCTTGTGAAGAGATACGTAGCGGTCATAGTACTTATAAGTCCATGTGAAAAAGACCATGAAGATAGATAGATATATATAAAAATAGATAGATATACATAATAAATAATTTATTTATATGATTTTAGCTTTAGATACGCATACAATGCATTATATTTGCTGTAATTTAAAATTTCATTTTATACTTTATTGTAGCATATCGTACCTACTTTAACTTTCGCTTACCATTCTTTTCACATCAGCATGGTGGTCGAGTAGAAGATATTGTTATGTAGCAATAAGTCCGCCATTGTACCTTCTACTAATTGTGCAATAAAGAGTTTTTCATTCATTCATTCACCATGAAATTTGTCATTTTTTCCGATATAATATCTCTTTGCAAAATCGTAACTTTTCCCAAGTACATTTATCTAAAATAAATGCGTTCGTAAAATGTCAACACCAATACCTATTTTAAGAATTTTAGCTGGAAACAACCTGTTACTCATTCAATTCCTCCTGATCTGATTGTTGCAGATCAGAGGCAGTTAATTCTTCAACTTTTCTTTCACGGCAGGCAGCTGCACCTCGTAAATGCACCAAGCAACGGAGGATGGATTCTTGAAAATGAATTGATTCTTTTCTTGTTCTTAAACAAGATATGGTGTTTAGTGGCTCTTAAGAACTAATAATGGGTTAACAATATGATCAAATTGCAATATTTGAGATCAAGCCGTTGTCAAGCTATATGACATATGTATGTGAAATCCAACAAATCTTTGAATTCAATAAATCGCTCAAAGAGAAATTAATTTATATAATACCTTACACGAACAAGTTAAAGTACACTATAACCAACCCAGAAAAACATTATTATTAAATGAATGCTTTTAATTATTATGATATCTGAAGGAATGAGCAATTAGTATATTAATTTTTGCCTATATATATAACCAGTGGCGTAACTAAGCCGGTTTACGATAGTCCAGGGTTCCAAAATGAAACTTCTGTCTACGATTGACATTCTAATCAACTCTGCTAGGTCTAAGGAAGCCGAAAAAGGTGGATGTCTCAAAACTAACTGATGATTTTGCATAGTGCAAATCAAGACAAAAACCACTTTAGAAATATTTGCTCATATTTTTTATAATACAATAACTACTAAATTTAAATAGTAGATATGCAAAAGTTGGTACATCTGTAATAATATTATGTTGGCATTTTTTAATCTTACCAGATTCACACTTATAGTTCTACTCCAAATAAGGTAATGAAAACTGTTTTTTTTTAATTTCTAATTGACATTCAAAGGTGGAGAAACATAATTCAGTAAATAGGTAAATTAACAGTAAAACATCGTTTTCCGCGTATTCCGCGAAATCACATAGAAACATTGTAAATTTGTTGAACCCAAATGAAAAGTTTGACAATATAAATATCTATTATTTATATAAATATATTATTATAGATTTCTCAAGATAGTTTAAATAAATTGTCTACCTTGGAACAGGCGGCAGCCTAGTTAGGTTAAGACTTTTGTATATTGAATATACTCATAATTTGAACTCATAATTTAATTTGTAATTAGTAATTTGTAATCTAATTTAGCTAGGCATACAGTAATTGCATCTTTTATGCCACATTGAATGTAAATAAGTATGAGGAGGGGCCTATTGTTCAATTTTTTCAGTTACGCTACTGCCTATAACGAACTAAACCTTTACACGCGCCTAAAATATGAATGGCATTTCCCAAGATTTTACATCCCTTTCTTTAGCGTTAATCACCAAGTCAATTAAATATACCATATCTACATATATAGTGCCGGTATAGATTTCAACATTGCACACATATTTTTTTAGAAGTTGTTTAGGATTCTAGGTCTACTTCAAGTTGTCGACTGTTATTTCTTTCAATTAAAGTAATAAAATGAAAGATAATGCAGTGCTATCCTCTTTTCCTAATAACCCCTCTTGCAATGTAGCAAATGACACGGCAGCTGTACTTCTCTGCGCTAGAATACGAGCCACCTAACATTTTGCTTGAGTCATTTTCTGTAGTGTGCGTCATTAAAACTCCATCTTCAACCATATTCTCCTCCTTCTTCACGTAGTCTGTCCTTCTTTCTAGATAAATTGCTGCTTCACTTTGTATCTCACGATTGTTTGTGGTTTCTTTAAAAATATTTGTACTGCACATTAAGACCGTCATTTGCAAAGTGAATTGTTGCGTTACTTTAGAAACGTTTATTATTGCTATGCCTTTTAATATCTTTTGTATCCCGTATCGAAGGCTTTCTCTAGCCAGGTTGACGAATGTCTATATTAATATGTTTAATTATGCTCAATCCTATCTTCTTTATGTAAATTATTATAGGGTATCAATTGCTTATTATTCTATGCAATGAATAAAAATGTTTGTAATAAATAAAATATATTATATTTAAGTAGATAAATATATAAATAGGATAGAAACGAATTTACCGCGTGAAATTTGTAGGAACCGACGTTTCGGTAACGTTGCAGCCGCCGTTGTCCAGGGTAGACTGAAAGAGCTATCAATCCGTTGTTTTGCGGGTAGGCCGCATACCGCTGCCGTCACTGCGTAGGTTATATCGGTGGTGGGGGGCCAGGCTCGGAGCGCGCGAATTTCGCAAATCCGTCTTGCACACAACACTCACTGTATCCTGTCTTACGTCCTTGCGATCGGCGTTCGGCGGCGGGAACATCAGCTGTTAGAACATAAGCTAAAGAAATGTTCCAGAAAAGAATTGAGACCAACGCCTTACGGCGAGGCACCGGGAAAGGTACCAGCGGGCAACCTCACCGCCTAACTACCAGTTTTGGCAGGATATCTCCGTCTGGAATTAACCTTCAGGATACCTCCGTCCTCCCGACTGGTTTCGGGTCCGAAGTCGCTTACGCAACCTCTACCTGTTGTATTACAGTGGTAATTCAGTTTGAATTTATCGCGGACCTAGATGTTCTTTGCCCGTAGTGCCACACGGGGTCGAGTGGCCCAAGGTCATTTAAAGAGAAGCATGACAACAGGTGAACATCCACCCCCGCTGTTTAGGAAACAGTGTATTTCCATAGTCTCCAGACCCCTTCAGCAATTAGTCAGAATGCACAACCGATTGGCTTCGCCGACCGGTGCGCAAACCGTCCAGTGGCGCCGGGATGCAATTCCGCCGGGAGAAACCGGTCCACCAGCTCTGAGACCTGAGACACGGAAGTATTACCCGGGGTAGCCTTCCACTCGAGGAGGCTTTTGAATAGGAGCTGAATCGTGAGTTGGATCTTGTGGGCCAAACTGCACGAAACCGTTCACTACCCCCCTCAGATGCACGCTAACTATCTCGTAGACATACGCGTCTTGTTCCTCGCCATCCGCCGCTTTCAGCTGACCTTGCAGGGTCAGCGGCCGCCGCCGCCCGCTAGGTATTTCGAGATGCTTGCAGCGTTACTAATTTCATAATATGTCTAAACTATACCACCTTAAAACGTACAGTAAGTGGCTAATTTTATTTCTATTAAACACCCGGGATGATGGATCATATTATTTTTAAAAGGTTTCTTATTTTATTGCCAATGTCTTCAACAAACACGGCCTACCTATTTTTCTTATTTTTTAAGATATAAAAGTAGTGATTGTAGCTGAAATATAAAAGTTGGATATATTTTGTCGGTGACTTTTTTATAGATCTATCTGAGGCCAATGTTTTTGTCATATATTGTTTTCACATATATCAAACCTTTTCGTCAGCGCACGCCGATAAAGAAACTCACCGGTTCATTTTTCTACGATTTGATTTACAAAAATCATGATTTCGTATCGAAAACCAATATTTATCGCTATAAACATATAGCCTATAGCACTCGATAATAGAGCTTTCCATTAGTGAAAGAATTTTTAAAATCGGATGAGTAGTTTCAGAAATTACCCCCTACATACAAACTTACAAACATACAAACTTACAAACAAACATTACTTCTTTATAATATTAGTATTGATAAAGAATTTGGAATTTGAATTAGAATTAGATTTTTTCCTAACGACAGAATGGTGGTCATCGTGCGAGTATATAGCGGTGAATTGAGCAATTTTATAGATTGGTTTATATAACCTTTCATCACTAACCGTAGTTATACGCTTTTGCGGTCGATACGTTTACTCCATCTACTAAAGTCAATCTTTATATTTTCTTTCACTTTCAACAGACGATGTTTAAAAGACCCCAAGGCGGCACTACTGATGATCAGCATTTTAGCTCAAGCCATGTAATTAGGCGGTATCTTGACAGCTACTTAAATTTTAATTGGTGTTGCAATTTGTACAAATAGCATCATTAGACATTATACTGTCAATATATGATAAACAGCAGTAATTAATATTTAAATTGGTATGTTTGAGTATGAGTATGACTGAGTATGAGTATGACTGAGTATGAGTATGACTGAGTATGTTTCCATTTTGAAACACCTACATACTGCAATTAATTACTAGTATTGCTCGTTCTACAGCATCATATTTTACATCTACATTACAAAAATGAAAAAAGAATTTTTAAAAAACAACTCATGTATTTAACATGGGTAGACATGCAAACGTCAATAGACAATAACATGGCATAACATAACATAATTAACAGTAAACTCTTATATTTTTTCGACGGATTCTATTAGTTCGTACCCTGGAGACAACCGCCAAAGAAAACCAGAAGCCATGTTTTTTGTCATTAAACAATTTTTTATTGTCATTAAACAATTAATTTATTTCAACTCTTGGAATCACAAGCTATTTCCAGTATTTCTGGTATTGTCATAGGAATCATTTATATCGATGAATAACACAAACTTTAGTTAAGAGTAGAATGTACAATCTTATACAATTCATTCTCGGAATTGAATGTTAAAGAATGCACACTCCATCATGATATTAGTAACGCGTGCAAGCACCTCGAAATACCTAAAATTCAAGATCCTTTACTGCACTTTTGTCAGAAGCATCTTGGAATATGCATCCCAGGCGTGGAACCCTTGTTATGATAAATATATAAATAGAATCGAGCGCATTCAAATAAAGTTCGTGAAATATCTCTGCTTCCGTCTGAAAATCCCATACAGCTCATATAACTATTTCAATTTATGCAAGAAATTTCATATCCTCCCCTTGATTAAGCGACGTGAAACCGCGGACTTGACCTTTTTGCTAAAAATCAGCTCCAATAATATTAACTGTCCCGACTTACTAAATAAAGTTAATCTCCGTGTTCCTTCCAAACTTAATAGATTTAACCCTGCTCTTAATGTTCCTTATGCTGGTACCAACTATAGGGAAAATTCATTTCTGTGACAATTTCAATGATTTGATTAAACGATTTGACTTTGATCTATTCTGTAAGAGTATTAACTCAGCTAGGCAGCGGCTGAACAGTGAATTCTTTAGCACTAATTTTCGAATATTTTTTGATGTATTTTTAACCGATAGCTTTAATTGAAAGGTCACATATGTTTCTACAACGTTAGTTAAACGTGAAAACCTTTAATTGGCTCTCTGTTATACTACTCCGTCTTTTTGTTAAATTATAATTAGCTGTTGGTTTTCCTAAAAATAAATAAATAAATAAAAATAAATAAACGATACCCTACTTAAATTAACATATCGATTCGAAACTTAACGCGAAGCGAAGCCGCGGGCAGCAGCTAGAATGTCAATAAACCCTAACAAATGCGGTCAAATGCATCTCTGATGCAAAGTCAATTGATGACGAATGTATACGCTAGCTAGTGTATTGCGTGAACGGATTGCCTCGTCGCAGCTGCGGAGCGGGCGCTTCCTTCCCATCTGTTTCGGTTTCACTATCGTCCGACGTACAATCGGAATCTCCTAACAGCTCATTGTCTGCGGCGTCGCCGCCTTGCGAAACGCCTAAATTTGTAATTCCCTACACTTTTTCGTGTATTGTTCCGCCGACCGCTTTGTTTTCACCGCTCGCCGTCCGTTAGAATTCTAATTTCTTAATTGAATAATGAGAGAGGCTCCGCAATGAGCAGATTGCGTGCACCACCGCGCCGCACAGTGGGTCCAAACTGTAATTTGAGGGACTTAGGAACCAACTCTTCTCTTTGACTGTTTAAGCCAATGGATATACGTTATTAACTCTAACAATAGTTGACTGTTGTGTTTTTTCCTAACCTTTATTCTTTGGGTAAAAAAACATAATTTTTTTGTTTGGGACAAATCAAAAAGAACTGAATTTCTGCCTTGTCCTGATCGATCTTGTTTCGATTTTTTTCTAAATCCTTGTCTTTCTCTACTATCGTTCTGCACATTGAACGTTGCAGCTCTATGCACACGTTCTGTGCACAGACACAAAGTTGCAACTCTGCCAGATAAATGTATCGGAGAAATGATAAAAATGAAATAATTCGAAGCATATTACTTTATTGACAGCCAAATTTAACACGAAATAAAGAAAAACTACATAATAACACAAATAATTACTTACAATTGCGATACATAAATTATTAACGAATCACATCGCATAAAATATGTAATCAAGAAAACATTGGTATATTAAGCTAATTTATTAATAATGTATACATACATTCAAAATCTATTTTCGTTAGTTTTAAAGTAATTATCTGTGTTATTAGACAGTTTCACTTACTATTTTTGTAAAAGTTGGCATTCAATAACCTAAGATAATTAAAAGATATATACATTGAAATATTATTTTTATTTTCAATCCATTTATCTGGCAGAGTTGCAACTTTATACACACGTTCAATGTGCAGAACGATAGTAAAGTAAAGATTAAGAAAAAAAAGGTTTCGAAGCGAAATCGATCAGGACAAAGCAGGAATTCAATTCTTTTTGATCAGTCCCATACAAAACATCATAAATTATTTTTTCTGCCCAAAATATAAAGTTTAATAAAAAACACAAAAGCAAGTATTGTTAATGTTAATAAGGTCTATTCATCAGCATGAAGAAAACACAGAAAATAAAAGTCGGTTTCTAAGTCTCTCGAATTGCAGATTCGACCCACTGTGCGCCGCACTGGAGAAAGTACAACTCGGGCGCTCGCAGCGTTGAGGAAGGACGCCGCTGGAATGGCTAATCGAAAACGTGAAGATATTCTTTATGGCTCCATCAGGTTGATACTTTATTTCAATGTGTGTCCTTCCGCGTGACGTGACTCAATATAGCGCTACCATTGGTGATAATTTTGGACTTCCTTGTCGATTAAGTATCGTTAGCTATTCATTACTATACATCGGAATAAGACGTGGAGTAGCGAGACATAGTGACAGATAAATGAGAAAGGTTTTTCTATACACATTTATACACATTCAGACAGACATACACATTCCTGCACCATTATAAAATATTTCTGTTCGGACCAGAATCAAAAAAAAATTGGTCGTGTCATCCAAAACTTTCGCGGCAAGTAGCTACACTCTCTCTCTCACGCACACACATACACACAGACACACATACAGACAGACAGGCTTCAATCTGGAAATGGTCTTAATCGTCTCAGGGGGCTCAAAATTGATATTTCTGTCTTCACAAAACTTTCCCTCCTCGTCTGTTGGTGGGCCGGTAGTCAGTATCTGTAAAGCAACACTGTAGTCAGTATCTTGACCACTACGTCAATGCAGCCTAGCTAGACCTAGGCCTGTACTAAGGCAGGTGTACCAGAAAAATATTTAACCTGTAGCACACGTTTGGTAATAATTTAAGAAAAAACAGAAGAAATCACATTATGTACTTATAAGTATGTAAAAAAACATGAAATATCGATTATAAAAATAGGTTTGTGATGGTATTAAAGTTAAAGAATTGCTTTAAAATTGTCAAGGTTGTTTCGAATTATTAAATATCTGAATTATATTTCAGAAAGTATCTTTAAAAAGTTTTATTAAAAGTATTACAATGCAGCCCGAATTCGAAACAAAATCATCAATGTATCCAAAAAAAAATATGTTCTATAAAATAAAATATAATATTCTACAAAATGGGTAATAAAATGTCAAATACGAATGATGACGAATGATTTGTGGAACCCCAGCCAGGAGTGCTTCTTAGACGGTAATCAATTTCAATTTCAATTTCAATTTATTTCTGCTCCAGTAGGTAGGCTTTCCTACACTTGGATGCGTCTTTGTCTCTAAAATTTTAAATAATGTAATTAATTAAAGAATATTAACTATCATTATATAGTTGTGGCAATATAAATTAATTTTAGTAAATTATAATTAGTTTGAAAACCATTGATAAATAGAAAATAATCTAATAATCAGAATTGCTGATCAAAAAAAGAGCTCAATGTCTGTAGTCATAATTATCAAGGCAATAATATGATGGTCAAGAAAATAGATGAGGGTATATTAAAAATATCTAAATTTAAGTTAATTGTCAAATCTAGCAATACAGCCGTCGTCGATAAAAATAAAAATAAAAATTACGTTCTTTGGCAAAGTTGATTATCATGAATTATCCGTTATTTTACATTAGGATGCTCTGGAATAAGAATTCAGCATTATCCAAATCTCTTAAGTCATATACAGGATTCTTGACTAGGCCATTAAATAAGACTTTTTTAAATTGGTTCTCTCCAAGACTTCTGATATGTGTTGGGACCTTGTTATAATAACACAGGCTTTGATGAAGGAAACTGTTGCGCACTTTACTAAGCCTGTGCCGATTTAGATGTAGATCAAATTTATTTCTTGTATTGTGTTGATGGAAATCGCTATTCGCCGGGACATCCGATATGTGCTTACGAGCGAACATAATATTTTGTTGGATATAGCACGAGTACATCGTCATGATTCCCGACTTGATGAAAAACGGCTTACACGAAGTTCTTGGAGAAGCTCTGTAAAGACTGCGTAAAGCCCTTTTCTGAAGGATAAGAATCCTCTTCGAATTTGCTGCCATTCCCCAAAACATTAGACCATATGTCATCAAAGAATGAAAATCCGAATATAAGAGGGGTATATTTTTAAGATTAACAAAGAGGGGGAAATGTAAATCAATCGACCAGTATAATAGCCACTTAGAACTGATATACGAAAGCAGTAGGGTGAATATCTATCATTGAGAGGGCAATAAATATTATGTATTGTCTTTATCTTAATCTTCCTTACTTCTTTCATCCATATTATTTATTATATTCTGGATATTTTGAGTTGTCTTTTGCTTGACGTTTCCTTAAACCAGTGATCCACTTCTCTATTCGTATTCTCTAGTTTCCTTGTCGGTTTCATCCATTTTATATATGCTCAATACAGATAAGCTTTGTTGATTATATTATTATGAAACATGTAGTCAGGTTGTTTGGTTACGTTTTCTTTGATATTGACTGTAAAATAATATATGAAGACGAAAAATGAAGAAAGGTGTGTTGATAATACAGCCCACGTGAGCACAACACTGCGAAAAATCTGGAACGCGAAAAATGTTACAGGCAAAAGATGAAAAGTATCTCCCAAGAAGACCACCTAAAAACTGTATTGAACAGGAAGATGAACTGGAAAAAATCGAACTGAAGATAGTGACGATACTTAATAAGACGACTGAAACAGAGAAAAGAATTCTCTTGCAACAACTCAACAAAAGAAGGTGAAATGAAAACGAAGCTTATATAACATCAACACTCTAGGAGTCGCGTCATATTAAACGTAGTTATTCGTCATTCGGGTAAAATAAAAGATTGATTTAAGAGGTGGAGCTGATCAGTCTGAACACTCATCAGATCAGTCTTAACTCACGCTTTAGAAGCATGAACTTGTACCAATATGAGTGAAAATATACTAGATGTCTTTAAACGCAACGTACTCCACAGTATCGACGGTGCCATGCAGGAGGATGGCAAGTGGAGAAGATAAAGAAACAAGGAAATGTATAACCTGTATAATGAAACGCGTGTTGTTAGATTCCTGAAAATCGAAAGGCTCGGATTGTTAGGACATGTGGAAGGAATGGAAAATAAACAGTCGCTGAAATGCTATCTTGCGGAATGTCTGAAGGGCATCGTATAGTCAGATGACCAAAACTATGACAGGTAGATTAAAGAACTAAATGTTCGTGGAGTAGACCACTAGAAAAACAAAGCCCAGGATAGGGAGGAATGGAAGAAGATTCTTGACGAGGCTAACACTCACAATGAGTTCTAGCACTAATGATGATGCAGACGCAATAACCTGTAAAAAAAGATATGTCGGTCTCCAATAAGATGAATCTACTATTCAAAAGAGTCTAACCCAATCAATTTCAGTCTGTAGTGAGGATGACATTGTCGTCGCTTCTTCGTAGGAGCATTACAAAGTCTTAGCCAGTTATAATGATACAAATTACAAAGAAAATCATAAATATAATTGAGTCAATGAAGAGGAAATATTTTAAAACCTCAACATCGCCAAATTAAAATCGTAGACCCATTGTGACAATGATTTACATCTCCCTATATCACACAAGCTGAAGAGAGATCAAAGTCACGACACAGAATTCAAAGAGCGTGTCTACGAATCATCTGGATCCTCATTTTTCACTCTCACTTCCTCATGCGCTGATGTGATCTGCGTGTGCGCAGAGGCGGATCTGGAGACATGATTAATTTTCGGCCTGCAATCATTGTGCGCCCATCAGAAACGACGACGACTTGACATGGCACGCAGGGTCATCAACTCTCTTTTCGGGGTCACCAAGGCCATTAAATTTTCTATCATTTGACGGTCTGACATTTTATCGAACGTGCAGATCTTATAAGTAAGCAAAATTATTTACTAATGCTAGCTTTTCATTTCGTATATATGCTATAATGGGCTTATCAATAGGCTATAATGAGCTGCAGAGATGGACTAATGCGTGAATTTGATCTGTTCGAGAAGATGGCGAGTTTTGCCGTAATGCTTGTCGTGTTGTCGTATATTATTGTCATAAATAATTGGCATAATTTGTCGTATTGCTTAGTGCTTTAACTCCAAGAGCAGTTTAAGCCCGAGCGACGCTCTGCAGAATGGTTACACATTACATCGTAGAAAATCATACAAAGAAAATTTCGCAAGTTAATTTCATCATATTACTTTTAAAAAGATGTAATTTTAAAAAAATACGCTATAATAAAAAAAACTGATCACGTGTTCACAAAAAACAAAGTGTTCCATTTTCAACTACTGTAATTATTAAAAAAAAAATGTTTATTTACAGTGTGACCTATGAAGGTGTCTATGACCTACGTTTTACGGTGTGACTTGCATACCACTCATAAACCCTTGTTTATTTACCGATTATGATGTATTCCAGAAACTTTAGGGTTTAAATTGCCTAGCTTAAGCTCTTCATCAGCAACCTGTTTGCGGTGACCTTTTCTGAAGAAATTCGCAGAGCGCTCTCGAGATCGACTAACCTAACCAACAGCTAGCCATAAACAAACTGGTTAATAGATTGTGCCAAAATTCTACGCGACAATTAAATACATCTCTACAAATTTACAACCTTATTTGTGGCATAGCTTGTGTCATAGTGTAGACATTTAAAATAAACAATTCTCGATATTTATTTACTAATATGGATACTTCAAAATTTTATCAACAGATCACAGGCTATTCAGTGGTCTTAAAACCCCGCCCAAACATACAATGCAAATAAAGAAAACAATCAAAAATTCAAATTACATGATAATTACACCATTCTCGCTCAGAGAACATTACCGGCTATCGAGATTGATAAATTGGCCGAAGCTTCAAAAATAATTTGCGTCGCCTCCAGCTACGTAGTCTGCGTAGTCGATTCTGGTAATACTGACAGCAGACGGAACTCCAGTCACGAATCTGCAATTCATCTCGCAGCGTTGATGCCGGGCAATATAGAAGAGCTCGGGAAGCACGAAACCATAGATTAACAATGTTCAGAACAGACACGACAGGGACAAAAATACCACCGATAGAGCAAACACAGTTTATTAACCCCTCAAATGTGAGGCGTCCCTTAAGGGATGCCTTGGCAAAATGTATACAAAATGTATATAAATTTATATAAATGTAAATATAAATGTAAATGTGCGCCGCTTTATAGTAATCCGCTCTATAGTAATGCTATAGCTCTATAGTAAACCCCGCTCTATGTAAATGTAAATGTAAATGTAAATATAAATTTATATACATTTTGCCGTAGGCAACCCGAGCTAATCGCCATTCATTTGAGGGGTTAAAGCATTCTAGATCGTTTGTTTACTAAGGGGAATTACTGATATTTAAGGATAATTACGTACTTGAAGATTGTTAAATATTTTATTGCGTGTAATCAATAACGACAACTAAAATAGGAGCAAGAAAATTAAAATCCGCCTTGAACAGCTATTTTCACTTAGATCTTAAGATATATACATCTACATCTATGTCTTATTATACTCTATCCAAGAATCGATGATAGACTAAGCTGTAAATGGATATAGTGGCCACAAATTGGTCTTTGATCATTGTCATTGTCGCAGTGGCAGTTCACCTGTGAATATTTATTTATTATACAGACGCCATATTTTATACATTAATATTGGTTTCGGATCAACTAGTAATTTTAAGTAGATTAGTTGCCAATTAATAATATTCTCAAATACATTATATAACGTAGTAATATAACAATGTCTTTTTTTCACAGTGTATATGAAACACTTAAAAAAAGAAATTGTAACGACGGTAGCCTCGCTGAAACACTGGTTCTACTTAAATGACTGCCACGTGATGTTATAAAAAACGGCCACGGCAATTGTCGTTAGACATTAAGGTGGGTCCTTAACATAAGAAGTATAAAAAAATATGAAAAACATTTTGATGGGGAGTTCTTCGCAGTTCATCCAGCGCGTTTATTTATAAAGCGACTAGAAAGGTCGTATTCTTAAAAGGATGAATAAATAGCAAAAAAAAAAAATAGGTGAGGAAAACTGTCATTTTTAGATTGCCAAATCAAATCTACCTTCATATGATGACGTGAAGAAAATAATGAAACCATAAAAAAGCGAGGCATTTATCTAGCTACTATATGAACTTTTGTGCACCAGTGGCCAGTGGAGTACGAGAAAGAGATCTGGCAAAAGGAAGCATCTCCAGTTCATACAAAAAAGTGTTAATAAACCATCTCCAGTTCATAAGAAAATTCGTACGTTCATACGAAAGGATTTTTCTTTTATTTTACTGCATAGTTAACTAAAAATATGTATTTCTTTTAGTTATTACATATAGAATTTTTTCCAAAGAATCGCAAGGTTGTTTGTTTCTACTCTTTAGTCTGAAAATTCACAATGTGTGGGTTTTCAGACATACGACAGTTTCTTTCAGCCAACCCTACTATGAAGTGTTTATTTGCATGTGTGCGTGTGTGTCTTGTTATTGCAAATAATATGAGATCAGTGAATTAAATAAGCGTTGTCTAGCATACATTAAAGTAACTTATTACTGTTTATATATAAACACCATATATTTGATTGATTTCTTGACTGTTTTGAAATTTTAAAAATACTTAATTTAAGCTTGTTCAGCACAGTAAATTCCATATTAGGAACGCACCACCTACCTATTCCGAACTGTAGCTAATGAAATTAGCCGACATGGCACCATAAAAAAAGATCAATATATGTACCGTACAACACTCTGGCCGACGACCGCTTGTCAAATTTTCAAAGCGATAGTTGTAAAAATTCCACGTAATTTTTCTTTGAAGTCAGAAATTAAAAACTCGTTATTACTACGATTTTTTATTGAATGTAGATAGGTGGTAAATTAATCATGTTCGAAAGCGTGTCCCATCTGGTGTATGTACATATTTTACCTAACCTGTGGCACGGCGGAGACAAGGTCATGTTTATAAATGCGGTAACTTTTGTCCCTTTGAATCGCGCAGTTTAGCCATTATTTATTGGATTCTCGACAATGAGGTGAATGTCACTTTCACTTTTGGCTCTATTGGGAGTGGAGATTATTTTGGGAACCTGTTTTTTAAATCAGCTGATTTCTGTTTGCGTTGTTAAATAATGTTGTATTTTTACTTACTTACTAGCTTATTGAGAAATATTATCGCCAAGTGTTGAAATTTACGATGAGTATTTAAATTGATAACAACTAAGTGTTCACCTTCGTTCATGATACCATATTTGGGTGGCGAGCATGTGAATACGTCAATAACTGCTGTATATGAGATATGCAAATCTCTACGTTGTAGAAGGGAGGATTTGCTTTTGGCGAGGAAAATAATGTGGTTAGTAAATCAATTGCCGCCACAACCCCTTATGTTACCTATGATTTCGTGCCTACATATCCTGCTGTCTCCTCACGCAAGAACTGGCAGGATCCACCAAGGTTTGGTCCTGAATATTTCAGCCAGCACTTTGTCATTCTCTGTGTCCTTTACACAGCTTCTCGCCCTTTGTCATAGTGCCGTTCTTATGTATATTTGCGCCAGTGATATCATAGGATCATGTCCGATTGTAATTCTTGCCAGTCTATCTAAATCCCATTCTTTCATTCACGTCGAGCTAACTCTACTAGTGTGTGAGATTTGTTCTAGTAATATGTGGCATTCCATGATGAGTTTCAACGATAGCTTCTTGAATTTTGATCTGAATAGATGTCATCTTGCCTACTTTGTATCTTGCCTTCTTTCATTTTATTCCGAAATGTTTCTACTTGGAAGATCACGGCGTTAAGTTCAAAGTGTTTTTGTGAACAGTGTTTTGGTAGACTGGTCTACCCTGGACAACGGCAGTTTGAAGTCACTCCAGCAGTTAGACAAATTCAGGCGGTAAATTCGTTTTTAACTATTCAGGCCTCGGCCCCTCAGCCGATTGACAAGTTGATGTTTCAAATTTTTTTTGTAAAAATTAGTAAAAAAAAATAATTAAGACACTGTCTCACAAATATAAAATCGAAGACTATCGCGGTTGTTTGACATTATAAATAGGATAGAAAACGAATTTACCGCGTGAAATTTGTAGGACCCGACGTTTCGTTGACGTTGCAGCCGCCGTTGTCTAGGGTAGACTGAAGAGCTGTCAGTCCGTTGTTTTGCGGGTAGGCCGCAAACCGCTGCCGCCACTGCGTAGGTTATAACGGTGGTGGGGGGCCGGGCTCGGAGCGCGGGAATTTTGAAAATCCGTCTTGCACACAACACTCACTGCATCCTGTTTTACGTCTTTGCGTTCGGCGTTCGGCGGCGGGAACATTTTAAGAAGAGGGTTCCACGTAGAAGAGAGTTTGTAGCCGTCGTCTCTATTGAAGTTCGGAGTTCTTCTTATTTCAATGGCTTCCCGGATCATGCGAGGAAAGTAGAATTTTTCCTTGGATAGAACATAGGGATTTTGAAACTGCATCCAGTGGTTACTACCGCTATCCAATATACGAGTATGTTCGCAGATCGCCGATTTTTCTCGCTGAACGTTTTTAACAGCTTTGATGTGTACTGTCAGTCGCGTGGCTATGGGCCGTTTCGTTTGTCCAACGTAGGCTAGACCGCAGCTGCATTCGAATTTATAGACACCCGGGGTTTGCAGTGGTATTACATCCTTTACAGGCCTCAAAAATCGAGCTATATTTTGGGTCGGTTTGAAGATCGTTTTTATATCGAATCTGTTTAGCATCTTACTTATTCGATCAGTCACGCCCTTGACGTATGGTAAGAATGCTCTTGATCTGCTCGTAAGTAAGATGTCCGCAAAACAACGGACTGACAGCTCTTCAGTCTACCCTATACAACGGCGGCTGCAACGTCACCGAAACGTCGGGTCCTACAAATTTCACGCGGTAAATTCGTTTTCTATCCTATTTATAACTGTCTCACCAAAACATTAATTACAGTTAAACCACTGTATCCATTATTAAAATAAAACATATTAACATAATAAAACATAATAAAATAAAACAAATTAAAATAAAATGAAATTAAAACGGGACCGTCACGCTGACTCATGTTGTGGCCGATATCGGCCAATTGGGGCTCTAGGGGTTAACCTATTATTTGCATATTCTTGTATACAAGACAAGATGTAGACTCCAAAGTTGTAGCGAGGGTGTCTGTAGGCTGTCATAACGACTCATTTTTATACTTTTCTCATGTGCTTGGAATATATTACAGTTATATATACCATTTCATTACTTAAAAATGTAACTTTCGGCGAGACGAATTTTATGATTTTGCGACTTTTGAAAGTTTTGGTTTATAAAAACACGCCTTTTTGCCGGAGTAACTCCATCACCAAAAAAAGGCTGAAAACCAATGGTTTGGTTTAGGGCTTGTATACTCCGTTTTTATCCGATTTCGATAATCAGGTTACCAAAGGCTTGAAACTGTTAACGTGGAGAGTCGCAGCTGTTTTCCATGAAAGATGGCTGAACTGCGGGCGTTTTTACCGTCTACGCAAGCCGTATCGTCATGGAGAGCTAGGTATGAATTTTAGCCGTATTTTGACCGCATTGTTTTTAAGGCAGTCTGGCAGCAGTTTAATATCGCTTAATGCTGGTAGCCACTCAGCAGGGGTGCTTTTTAACGGACTTTAAAAAATGGAGGAGGTTATCAATTCGATTTAATTTTTTTAAATGTTTGTTAACTCAGAACTTCGCCATTTATGAACCGATTTGAAAAAAAAAAAATATTTGAAAGAATATACTTACTTCCAGATTGGTCCATTTTTCAAAATAAAAATCCTGTTCTGATTATGCAATCCATGACGAATTGAGGGAACTCCTAAAATATTATCACATCAAGTTGAAAATTTACATTGGTTCAGTTCCGATTATAATGCATTCTATATGCTTAGCATGACCTGTTTCTACCGACAAGGGAATCTTCAGCGGTCAATAGCACATACACGAAATTTTGTATACGCATTTAATTACGATAGCCTGTTCGAAATTTCCCCATGAAATTATTAAAAATGCCGAACTTATTTAAAAAAAACGAGTCGGTTTTTTTTTTATATTTTATATTTTAAAGTTTTTCTCATTATGCGCATCGTTTAGTTAAGCTGAGAGTCTACTTGATGTGGGCGCCATTCATCCAGACTCAACGAGTCAGATGACTTGAACTTATTGAATTCCTCTTCTCCGCGTCTATTACATTTATCCTATTTATTCAAGTCGTCTATTATTCAATTCAATGAAATGTGTGGAAATGAATTGTAAACTGATTACGTTTGCCAATCTCATAACATTTGCACGATGAAGTCAAGAATTTTGCGCTGAATACGGAACTAATAAACGCGAAACTAACCATCTCAACAACTTCCTCGCTGTTTGCACATAAATCGCGAAATATTTCATAATTTGGTGCGAAAAAAAAAATAACTCCCGCGTTTAAATATGACGAAATTGCAAGCGCGCGGAAAGTGAAACGCCGAAATTCTTCGACATCTCGGTGACGTGATTACCATTATAATTAACAGAGCATATCAGCAGTGAATCGCCCCGGTGAAAACAAACACAGCTTCATTCTTAAGCGAAACGAAAGCGAAGCCGATGGACGATACTTTAAGGAAACAATGGTTTGAATTCAGCAATCTGTAGCGATGGTGGTATTCATTTAAACAGTTCCGCTGCTGTCTTACGTCCGTAGACACTGGACCTAACGGGACCGTGCAGCTTGGGCCCGATGGCCTACTTGTATTTTTACGGTTCAGATCCCATCCGGTAGCTTTCTCGAAGAGGGACCAACCTGGACAGCCCTCTTTAAACTCTACCTGGGGCTGCAAGTCCAGTCGTGGGAAGTTGGGAACGTAGGTTCAACCTCGGGCAGTTCTGGACGGCTTGCGCACCGCGCGGCCCTAGCCAATCGAGTGTGCACTTCGGCGAATAACCAAGGGAGTATGGAAATAGTTGTTGACCGGGCGTAGTTGTTGACCAACTTTGAAAGGATCCGTTGGTCACCCGATTCCTTGTAATATTGACGACCAAAGGGCGCCATGGTCCGCGATAAATTCAAACTGAATTACCGCCAACATCAGGCAGAGGCGGCGCAAGTGACTTCGAATCTTTGACCAGACTAAAGAATGGAGAAATCCGTCCAAATCTGACCTCTTCCCAGTGTCTCGCTGTAGGCTTTGGACTCTTGCGGGCCGTTGGCGTAGTATCACTGGGGATTGTTGTTGTCCCCAAAAGTCTTTTACGCTCACTCTATGGGAGACAGATCGATACAAGGTCATTGCAACTCCCTGGGGTGACGGGCTCGCCAGTTGTGATTGGCAATCCTCGTAGGTTGACTGAGGTGGAAACGTGTTGACGATTCCAAATGATTAACAAATTTAATAAATTTGCTACTAATAATATTTCCAAAATCCCTGTAATTTGGTGTTCATTTCTCTTGTTTGTTCCCGTAGTTCTATTTAGTTTATTAAATAATTTGCATACATATTTTAATTTAATTTGTTTATTTCTGTCTGATTGCATTAGTTTGTTTTACAAATACGTCTTGTTATTATTTTGTCAACGTCAATTACCTTACCTCCTTTCGTTTTTTGCTGCAATAAATACTTGCATTATTATTACTATAATATATTATTCGTTGTGATCCCACATCATCTCGAAGTTAGCCAAATCATTGCGTAATTCAATATTTAATAATACACCTGTACTGTCGAGATTTGCGGATAGAATAAGCACTTGGAAATGTGGCGCAACTATGCGTGCTATTCCAAAGCGGCGGTTTGAGATATCTTCAAATCTCCACATTCAAAGCATTTGCCATTTAGACCCATGGATTTGTATGACCGTGTTGCCCCTTAAGATTTGCAGGTAGTACGTGGTTATGTATTTAAAGTCTACGTTATGGCGCTATCAACACAACAGCAGAGCTTGCTAACAATCTGGTAATTTATCACTGTTATTCGATATTCTAGCGTACTAAGTATTATCCTGATTAGGAACCAACGACCAAAAAACACCTCTGAAGGCGTAACACGCAAACAAGACGGGTCCTAGACTCGATCCTTGCGGTACACCTTTTTTAACCGCTAGAAGACGGAAAACCTTTTACTCTCTGGTATCCCGCTTACCTGTTTTTGATTGTTTCTGAAAACACGGCCGAAACCACCTTATTCATCAATAATACAAAATTTTACCAAGAGAAAAGAACCGACTATATATTTTTTATAAGTGCAGCAGCCGTTTCATGGTAAAACTTAGAACGGGCTATCATAATTTAATGCATATACAAAATTTATTTTTTGTGCTGTTGACCGTTGAGGAATTCCCTCGTTGGAAGCCAACCCAGGGTGAAGAATCAGGTCATGCTTACCATAAAATAAATGCATTGTCATCAGAACTGAACCAACATGTAAATTTTCAACTTCATATGGTAATATTTGAGAAGTTCCCTCAATTGATCATGGATCCCATTATCAGAAGAAGATTTTGATAAAAATGAGACCATTCTGAAAATATATCCTTTCAAATAAAAAAAGAATTTTCCAAATCGGCTCATAAATGACGTAGTTCTAAGGCAAGAAGCATTTAAAAAAAGATACAACCGAATTGATAACCTCTTCCTTTTTTTTGATGTCGGTTAAAAATCGTGCCCTTAAAAACCGCTGTGGACACTGCCACTATTTGAAATCCCACACAACTTTCGTGTAAAATCGACAAATGTTCAAATCGTAATTTGGCAATGCTATATGTATGTTAATAAGTATTGTCAAAAAATTGAAGCATCGTGCGTTGTTCAAATTAGGATTAGTGGATGTTTATTTGACACTGACGGCGAATTGCAGCTTCAAATTTTTTGACAGCAAAGTCATACAGGTGAATGACCCCCGTTACAAATACAATGGTTTGAGGGTTTAAGTGTCGGAAATATAGAAGTATTGGTGAAGCATACGTAGAGATGCATAAATTCAAGTTTAAGTTAAGTGACATAATGCCAAGTGTACAGGAAATGTCATTAAAAGTTCTCGTAAACAGTCAACGGCTGATATATGCTACGATTACATAATTATTTAAGTGTTCTATAAAGGGTTAAACGCAGTTCTGCTCTTAAACTCTTTATTACGTGATCATCTTTAAGCAAACGTTCGTAGGAAGTTTCAACTGTAATTTGCACCGCAATGATGATAGTGTTCTCGTCAGGAAATGTCCAGCGCGTAGGAGAAATGCGCCTATTTCGCGCGCAAACTATCAATTTTGATCTAATCCTCTTATTTTTATTTGGCTATAAAGCGTTAATAGTTATCAATCACAACGGCATTTAATGTGAGATAAACATCCTTAAAGCCACGTCAATAAATAACGATCAATTAGGTAGTAAATTTGAATAATTTACTGTTTAGGTCCTTAAATGATCGCGCCGTTAGTGGGATTAATTAGTGAAAGAAAAACGTGTGAAATGGATCTCAAAATTAAATACTTGTTCGGTTTATACTAGTGACCGAAATAGTATCTACTATTAGTCCAATGCACTATTTCCTCTTGGTTAGTTTTTTTCTAACGTGCTCGTAATAATCGAGCGGCTTTACATTTCCTTGTGTGTTGCATTACTAAATGCTGTATCCGTTCAGTTTACCACTGTTTTAGATTATAAATTGTCAATAATATTTTCTATTATGACAGTATCATCCTCATATTCTATAATGTTAATAATACCGGTGTTTATCCTGCTTCATTCAATTGCACAACTATGTACTTCTGTTATGATTTCTTCAGATTAAAAAAAGTCATGACACAATCTTAAATTATTCGCTCTTTCTAAGAATATCTCTGTATAATTTTATACAGTCTTGTATTATGTCTTGTTTTGTTAAGATATTACGGTCGCAGCTGTGCCATAACAGAACAAACCTTTCACCTTCTTGGACAACAATGTGCGAATATTATGCTTGCAGCGTAAATTGCTCTCAATATTATTTCGTAATACCATGTCATATACCAATTGTGGATCGCCTAGGGTTATAGGCTAATCCATATTAGGTTTCTATTTTAATTTCTTAGATTCCTGGTCTTGATTTCTTAGATCGTTTACATATTAGTAAGTTTCTTCTATTGCTCAAGACAGGAGTTGATCTCTGACGAAATTCCGCCATCTTTCTACCACTACCTAACAATATTTTATCAACCATTTCAGTGGCTTTCCTTTTAGGCATAAAGAAACCAAACACAAACAAAAGCTTCCAGGTATCAAAAATAGTAAATTTTTGGGTGATTGACAGATGAAATCACTGGAGCAACGTGGGTGCTTAGAAACTTTAAAAAATAATAACAACAACTGGCTAAAAAATATAAAATAAAACTTCAAAGAAAGGTTAGATGTGTATTGAACAAAAAATAGGTAAGGAGACAACGACCTATAAAGTAATCATCACTTTGATCAATACAGAAACTGATAATACGAGGATGTACATTAAAGGGGAAAATTATGCTATTTATACGTATATAATTAGTACTATCGCCTTGTTCGGAGAAGTCAGTCAGAAGGAAGAGAATCAACCAGATCCCCGAGACCCCGGTATTGTTCGCAATACAGCGACCTAAAACTAACACTGCTTCACGGTGCGGACGCTTCGTACCCAAAATGCACTATGTTCGGCTGAGTTAGCATTGGATATTTGGAAAGTGAACTTATCACAGCTACAAAATACCGTAATGGCATTTCTTATCAATAAAGGAATAAGGTAAATATTTATTATAGTTTGTACTATAAACATTTGTAAAAAAAATTGTACCTAGTATTAATAAGAAAAATTAAGTAATAATTGGATATGTGTATAATATAGTCTAAAATAATAATTAGCGATTTTTTAATTGTCTGTAAGGTTAATTATGTTTTGGTAAATATATAAATGAAAATTATTCATAGAACACTTGATTTGGTGAAAACCCGAAATAATGGAAAGATGGGACAAAAGAAACTATACAAGAAGGTAGATAAATGGATAAAACAAAGGACAGTGAAGGATTGTAAAAGTAAATATAAAGAAATGAATATAATAATAAATAAAATTAAAGAAATGAAACCCAGTATTTTTGTCACCCTTGCTTAATACCTGATTCACTTAAGATTCCGTGATCGGCACGGCACGTCTCATAGGGTCCTCATCGAATAAAAAGGTATAACCCTAGGGCATTTTGGATTGTTGCTAACGCCCTTGGCAGGCCGATCTTGGCGTTTCCGTGCTCATGATTGATCGTCACCGATTGCTCCTCTCCGGTTTCTCCGGTCGAATAGTAAACTGCCCACTGAGCAGACTAGACAGTCCCACAATGCTGTGATTGATTACCAAGGAGTATTCGCATCTAGGCGCGTGGATTCCGTGGCCGTGCATTACTCCTCGCCATTCTTCAATATTCACCGGAGTCTTTGGGTCAGTGGTTTTTGATGGCACAAAAATTTCATCAGTCGCAACCATTAATCAATTTGGAATTTGGAGGAGAGGCGTCTGGCACGCGGTTTTAAAATTGTTTTGACATCGCTTATTATTATTCTCAGCTTGTAACAATCGCCATCATCATCATCATCATAGGGTGTAATTATATTCGTCGCTAGGCTCTTGCTATCTTAAAAGTTGGTCCGCTGGGGGATGTATCTATCCAACTCAGTTTTTTTTTGCCTGCAATACTGGCCTTTAAATATTACGCAGTTTTAACATTGGATAGGTATGGTTAACCTCTCTAATCTACCGACATATATCTGTAACTCAGAGAGTAAGAATCTTGGAAGGTATTGCATTATTGCAGGCAAAAAAAGTATCTTGAATACTAAACTTTATTCATATAGCTTCCTAATGAACAAAAGTTTGAGAAAGCGGTCGATAAAATATTTGAGCTAGCATGTTTGCCATTACCATTGATTTTAATAAAATCAATGCCATTACTAATCGCGATGTAGGCACTGATAAAATGACGAACATCAAAAACAGCTTCATAAAAGAGATGAGCCCAAAGAATATTCTCTGGGCACATATCTTTTATGATACTGTTCTTGATGTTAGTAATGTTGATAGTGTCTACATTGCGATTAGGAAATAACTGACATGCTATTTCAAACAATTCATAGAGCGCTTGATCCAATTTTTGATAATTAGGAAGCTTTATGAACTGCAATGAATTTGGACTACTAAATTAAAGACTAATAAGGAAATTTTTTCAGAAGCCCTATGAGCGGCTCTTTTGTCTATGGATCTATTGCTCTTTTATCAACGGTCACCGCTTCGGAATTCGTCTTCTATGCTCTGCTGGCCATGCTTCGTTCGGCTGCGATCCCGGAGTAGGCACGAGTGGTGATGCTGAAGATGTACGCTAGGTTGTAGCTTACGTACGTGGCACCGGCCTGGTACCACCTTATCTCGGCATCGCAGCGGACGAATAACTAGTGAGTGCTGAACGTAGGGCTGATTAAAGTGTCTTTGAAACTCGAAATGCCACTCTGGAACGCGACTTTAGCGAAACAGAGTCCGTGGAGGAATACGTGAAGGCCGACAACTCGCCGGGACACCTCGCAGCAAGAGCTTATCTCTCAGCCCGCTCCGCTGCACACCAGGCCGCCAGAAGTCCGGAAGCCGTACCTGCGCATTCTGCTCGATTAGCGGACCACCAGCGCGGATATCGCAGCACAGCAGCTATCGCCACAGATAATGCCATGTACGCCTACGCAGTCTACACTACATAATCTACATCTACACTGTCTACACTCACGAGAAATCTGCCGTAAGGGCACTGCGGCATCACATCTGGAAAGAAAGCCGGGTTGATGGACCCGGCGTAATACGAAGCTCCGCTAAAGGGCAATCGCCCAGCCAAAGACGTCACGAGCCCGTCGACGAAATCACGAAAGGTCAAATGATTCAGCGAATGTTAAAGCAAAGTTTGAACATTTGAACAAATGTTTGGACAAATGTTTGAGCAGAAGTTTGAGAAAGATTTGAACAAATGTTTTTGCAAACGTTTGGGCATCATTTGACATGCATTTTGTGGGGTTGCCGTAACACAGCTGCGCACGCGGTGGCTGGTTTTGGCGTACACCGTTTTTGGTCGCTTTCACTCGATCCGCGCGAATGGACGTTTCGACTCACAAATGGCAAACGGCTGCGCGGGCGGCTATCGCGCGTCGGCGATCTCGCGCTGTGCGAGACTTCGCTCGCGGAATGCCCGATAATGGTCGGACGAACCGTCAGTAAAACCTAACATTACACCTTGTTAAGTTTACCTGCTCTTTCGTGCGGGGCGCCCGCGAGATAAACCTCGCGGTAGGCGGCACTTAGCGGCGGCAGTCGGAGAAACTGCTGAGGCGTGTGTATCTTCGTGAGGCGCGGAGGTGGTCCAGTGGACCGCACCTTCGATTGGGAGAGACATCGTTGATTGCCGTAAACATTCACTCTCACCATACCCGCGGCAGCACTGCGAATAATATTTGAAAAAACCCATCATAAAAAAACATAATGAAATAAATAGTTAAAGGAATTTCAATAAGATGTGATAAAGATTAAATAATAATTATAGTCGGGCAAACCCCACCTCGTCGCCAACCCCCAACCCCCTCACCCCGCGTATCAATCCCCCCCCCCCCCCCTCCAGTACTATCTTCGTACTATATATGTTGTGTTTTCGTAGTATTTAAATTGTATTTTTCACATATTATGTAGTAATTTTTAAATATGGCGGAATTAAAAAAATATTTGTGTCGCTTGTAGGTATATGAGATATTTCAACCGAAACTTCACAACGTGATTTGGATGCAACAAAACATCTGTGTACCGAAATTCAAGTCTCTAAGTGCAATATTTTGTATATCGAAAGTGAAGTATGACTAGCGCGCCCTCTGGTGGACCGATTTTAACCACAATCTTTTCAACTTTTGCCATGACCAAATGATGTCTGGATACCCAAATTTCAGCACAATCAGATGAAGCGTTTGGACGCTATTGTGGAGGAACACACACACACACACACACACACACAGAGAGAAAAACACACAGACACACACACACACAGACTTTAGTCTGAAAATTGTATTAATCGTCTCGGGGAAGGGGGGGAGGGGGTGGAAAGGAGGGCTGGAGGGGTGGGGAAGGGGGGGGGGGGGGGGGTTAGGAAAGGGGAGGGGGGCTCGATGATGCTCGCAGTAAAATAAAATTAGTAAAAGCTACTTGAATAGCAGCGAAGGAAATCCCAGCTTGGATTGGGAAATGCTTATGTTTGAATGAGATATACTTACGAACGTGCATGACTTTTGACTGTGCGTGTAAGTTTATGGGTCCCTTTACCATCTACAAACGATCACTCTTCATCCATATATCTCAAAAATCGAGCTTTTCCTTTTGCAACACAAAATGCCTCCAATTGAGACGAATAAAAGCGAAACTAAAATACAAACTAAAATAAAACACATTGATCACTTCGGCAAAGGCCGTTTTATAAATGAAGGATGACATAACAAAATTATTCAAAATTTTCTAATGTTCCAACATTTAAAATATGATACATATACATATATAGGTATCCGTCTTCATCTTGAAAAAAAAATTGCGCGTTCACAATAACTTAATAACTAATCTTAAACTTTTCGTCGGCTGGTAGCCCGGTAAAGTAAAATAATATTGAATATAATCAAATTGAAAAAGAAACAAAAACACCAATTTAAATCAAAATAATAAAATCATGATATAAAATGAATGTGCCTAAGACGGTCAAAATTATGATACCGACTGCTTTTCCTGTGATGCGTACCACATTACATTGAAATACATTCAAACAACAGTCTACTTGTTTGATGTTTCCTTGTTGTTTTTATCAGGCCGAGGGCACGCGCCGCTTCGCGTCGTTGTTCTGTCGCTCGTAAAAACTTTTACAAACTCAAATTAGACCTGGACTAACGTCAGTAACTTTTATTGGACCATTGACGCGGTGACAGTAACTCTCGCACTAATGCGACGAGTGAGTCTCGGTCGTAAACTTCCGCGTCTTTTAATGCGTTTCCACACTGAACAAATTTGATAGTCGTAACCGAGTGAATGTTACTGTCATTCGGCGCTATTCATTGTCATGACCTAACGTGCTTTGATCGACTGGTGATTAAAGCGCGTTAGGTCATGACTTAAGATTCGTCTAGCGTAAACAATCTGTGTGTATTATAATAAAAGTACGAAAGTAAGATCACCCTACTATGAAGTCTTTATAAGATCAGGCGACCTAACCAGTATGCCAACGGCCTAAGTGGAACCTTCCATTGAGTGATGCCGTTCAAAGATTGACTGCCTTAGACCGGTTATGTGGCTCAAGAATTACTTCTGCGATTTGAGGCGATTGTTGTGTGATTTTTTCAGTGGATGTCTTGAGTCGTCCATCACTATCGTCATTGAGTCAGAATCAGCCAGGACATGTTGCAGGGGAGCGATGCCGATGAGCGGATAAAGCTTTCGACGGGAGTAGGATGAGGCAGCTAAAGCCATTTTTCGCAGCATCCTTCAAAGTAAGCACAGTAAATCGTTTTCAATATTATATTCCTGAGAGAGGCCTACAGGGGGCTAATGGGCCTTGTTGCAGTTTAGCCACTGAGACCCAGTTGTATAGGGTCGGTCAAACGTACGGGTCATCACCCATGCGTTTGAGGTCAGAAGTGCGAGCCAGGGTAGCCTTTGAGTCAACCTTCGGGCGCTCCTGGACAGTTTGCGTTTTTGCATTCCGACCAACAGCCGGGGGACTCTAGCAACAGTAATGTTTCCTATAGAGTGGGGTAGTTGTTAACCTTGCGGCAACTACTCTTAAAACGACCATCCGGCCACCCTATCCCGAGTGAACAGCCGGGCGAATGATGCCGTGGTCCGCGATAGATTCGGTAGACACCGTATCACCGCTACGCAAGGTAGAGGACCACGCGAGCGACCTCGATCCTGTCACCAGTCAGGAGATATCCTGAAGTACTGGGAGCGAGGCTGCCCGCTGGGTACCTCGCCCGGTGCCTCGCCGTAAGGCGTAGGCCTCTGACGGGCGAGTGGCGTAACTAGAGAGTGGAATGTTTTCATCCCACGCTCGCCTCACGAGAGACAGAACGATCCAATATCGTTAAAACCTCCTGAGGTGACGGGTTCGCCCGTTGTAGTTGACAGCTCTAGTAGAAGCCCGAAGGAGCTCAAGACACCACCGAATGCCCTATTAACTCATCCGGCGTTCAGTTCGACATGTTAGATATAGAACTGTTTCCAAACTATTCCAAGTTGGTATAGTTAAGACTCTAGTGAGCCGATGTAGTAATTTCTTCTTCGAAATTGCAGCAATTGCAATCGCAACAAGTAAGCTCATCAGACCGATTGATTCCAGAGAGTGATCCAACTTCCGTGGCGCCATACAGGCGTCATTGGAGCAATGCAGTCCCTATTAATACATCACAAAAACGTGGCGCAGTGAAGTCGTGTACCGTACAAACTATGCGAGATCGCCTTTATAATCGAGTCACTACCGCCAGCGACTGTCGCCAGCTAGTGTGGTCGCGTCAAGTCTCCCCTGTCAGCTCGATTGACGGTACGCTTTGAATCGATTGTTGATCGATCATTAGCAAGCGAGAAGGAAGAGAAAACATGTTTTAAAGGTGGGTAAGTACAATCGAGATGCAAATTTTTTCTATATACTAATAGACGATCTTTTATGAGGTCTTCTAGGGACAAGTTCGCGATCACAACGTTGAGTATTATGACGTCAAATCGTCTATTCGCTAGAGTGGTGGCCGGTCAACTTTCTTGTGTGACAAAATATCATCTGATTTGAATCGTTTATACCTACGAGGCTAATCATGCGTAAGGAACGGTTGATCCTACAAGGTATATCATGTTTGTCCATATTGGTCGCGCAGGATATGGTTTGCATGTTACGTCATCGCGCGAGTGTAGACGCATGCGCGGGATAGTCACGAATTAGCTTTGTAGAAAAATAGTGTAAGGTTTGCGTGTTTAAAGTGATTTTAGCGAGCGTCTGCCGTAGACTTTTCACGTTAAGCCAACTGCCGTGTGTCCCGACACACGACACAGCACACTCTTTTTTTTTTTAATTCAAGGATATATTACACAGGCCAACAAAAACAATATTTGGTAATTTTGGCTGATCTTTGTGTTATTTGATGTGTTGGTAAGGAAAGTGAAGAGAGTTGACTCCATCACCAGTTGAACCGCATGAAGAATATAGGTAGATAGACAGAAATTCTTAATTGCACATTTTAGAAAAAACATACAACAGGCGGATTTTTTGCCTAAAGTATAATCTCTTACAGCCAACCTTCGTGGAAGTGTAATAACTTAGGTGCAAGTAGATAAAAAAAAACTTATACATAACAAAAATAAACCAATTAACAATAATGCCGTTATTTTAAAATATACCTACTTAGGATTTGGAAAATGTGAGAGGAATAGAGGATAGGAGAGGATGGGATAACTAGGAATTAAGGGGCCTGAAATGCTTTTTCAGAGACAGTCAATATGTTTTCATTCATGTGCCTAATATTTTAAGAACAGATTCTCTTAAGATTTCTAGAAAATAACAGAAATATTATTTTAATTTTTCAATATTGATTTTTTGTAGTTGCTCTGACATGATGTTCCAGTCAAAACCTGTTCAAACCGGACCTAGAACTAGAAAGAAATGGAATATACGTATCAAGGGGAAACGGAAATATGAATTTGATGGTAGACTATCGCTGATGCTACTGCGAAAGTCACCGGAGGATTTGCATACCGGAAGCGGACCCGAAAAAGTTTTCAAGAGAAAAGGGAACCTTTTCACAAAAACAAATGTGACTTTTGACAAATAAATGTGTGAGCCATTAATCTCTTTAAAAATATTTTATAACTCTTCAAATTTAAATATTTTCATTGTAAACCTACGTTAAAATAAATTTCAGCGTTCCGTATTCCTTATTTATTTTACTACAACACCCAGTTAGGATTGCCAAAATCTGTACGTGATACGTGGTACATGGCTATATTTTCAGTTTCAGCCACACCAAAAAAAAAAGATCAGCTGAAATTATCAAATCAAATACCGCCAACAAGGTTTCGGTAGATCTGTGTGATTCACTAACCACGAATGCTAGCTTATTTAATATTACCACAATAATAATAAATAATAAAAACCAGGAACGAGTCTTATATTTTGTTGTGACATAACAGAAACAAAAGAAAAACAAAAGGTGTGAATTCATTTATTTTGTTTTATCCTTTTTGCTGGCATTACTTTACAATAACCAAAAAGTATCATCAAAATTATTTGAGATCTATGAAATAGTCTATAAAATCCTTATTATATGAATAAGCTAGCATTCTTAGTTTCCGAGATATTAAGGTTTATATTGGTGACCCGGATTCATTGCTCCCGACTGTATTTACACATCACAACCTCACACATTGCCGGATTATCCAATAGGCCAAGAAGGCACCGGCCTATGGGCCCCACGCCTTTTAGGGGTCCGCGACAAGGGATCATGACTATCATAGTTATTTAAATTGTTTCTAATAGATACAAAAAAAAACAATTAATAGACATTCTAAAGAGAAAACGTTTAGTACCCTTTTTAATTTTATTTATTTATTTATTCGGGAAACATACAGCGCTTTATTAATTATTACTAATTATTCTAATACAGTGTTTCGCTGGCCGATTAATTGTTTCCTACATTATTTTCTTATACGATAAATCAAAAGTTGCATTGCACTAAATTAAATTAAATTAAATTACAATCGAACTATTGCAAGGATAAGAAAGGAGAGGGATGGGATATATGTAGTATAGGATATAGGTATTCAAATTATACTCTTTGCTATTCTCATTTTCGCTCTGAGTGTTTTGAAACAATTTGTATACTCACTATATAATCACTTCCTAGACGCCTAGTGAGCTAAGGACAGCCTCGCTGAATTTAGGTTGATTAAAGTAAAAAATGACGATATCTTCGAATCGACTGTTATATGTGGTCATCAAGCGGTACATAACAGAGGTTTGGGCGTAACAAGTGTTCACACGAAGGATTTCGAACGTACGAGGAGAGCGAACCCTTCGTGGCGGAACCAACAACGACAGTTTCTTTACCAAATGAAGGTTATCAATTTTGTTACGTATTATTTTATGCAATAATGTCATATCAGCCGCTGTGCGGTGGTCTTCCAGTAAACACATACTGAAATAGTTCAGCCTGCTTTTGTAAGTTCCAAGTCCTAAGTGCTCACGATAGTCCAGGTATCTAATAAAACGTCTTTGGACGCACTCCACCCTATTTTTATACACGCCATATTGCGGATTCCAAATCTGCGATGCGAACTCTAAGGTGCTACGAACATAGGAAAAGTAAAGCGTTTTAAAGATGTTAATATTCGAGAATGGTTTACATATTCTATTAACAAAACCCAGAGTCCTCAACGCCTTACTGACAATACTATTGATGTGTTGGTCGAAAATCAGCTTTTGATCCAGTTGTACCCCAAGATCTAGAATGCACTGAACTTCAGGGATATATTCACCATTTACGCGGTATTTGAAATGGATGCTTTCCTTTTTGCGACTGAATGTAATGCTAATATCCTTGATCCGACTAATAGTATAATTGTTATAAATTATCGCCAGTTGGACGCTGCCAGGCTGTGCTATTGTATTTTGTTTATATGCACGTCTTTGCTACGCGGCATAAGCATTGTCAGGATTGCTTAACGCTGCGATCGTGTTTTATTTATATACACTTCTATTCTACTCTATACAGTCAAAAGGTAGCCCGAGCGTACAAAGGGGAGGCCCGACATTTCTATTGCCTAAGGGCCTCTACATGGGTTAGTCCGGCACTGACCTCACAAGTCGTATTCAAAGACTTCCATTAAACTAAGTCGATTGCAACTGCTACAAAGCGACGTCCCTACGCGTCTTCCACTGCATTTAATTCACTGAGTGAGTGGAGTGCGCGCAGCTTATAGTTGTTTACAGTTAGCCATTCGCGATTTATGAGTCGCCCGGTATGAACTTGGCGTGCACGCGCACTTGAAAAGTTATCATTTCAATTTCGCTTTATTAGCATGCTAGAGGCGCTTACGTCCATTCATGCGCGGCCACAGCACTTAAGAATCCCTTCAGCCGAAGACTTAAATAGAAACAGCGATACTACTGTCTACGACGGTGTCCGGAATGGCGCCATCTCGTTTCAACTGTCAGTCTGCGAGATAGTCCAGAATTGGTCCGTTCTTACCGTTGGGTATACGCTATACAGAGTATTCAGCAATTGAAATACTTTATTGATATCACATCTTCTTCTTCCCACGTCTTCCCTTCTTCCAACTTCTTTCTTGTTCAAAGCTTGTGCTTTTTCATACAATAGGTACAATTCAGTCTAATCCAGTAGGTAGGCATTCCTACACTTGGATGCATCATTAACAGTCAATAGTCAATACTTTTATTCAGCCAAAATTGCAAATACGGTTGGATATCTCAAAATCTTAATTTTCAAAACACAATGATCAAAATATAAATGAAACAAACAAATGCTTTTTTATCCAAATCCGTAAAAATAATACTACAAATAACCAAAAATCAGACAAAATACAGGATACATGCTCAACAATGTCATACGTAAAACGACAATAATCATAATTGTGAAATGAATAAATGAATAAACAAATAAACAAATATATTCAACTTATTACTACGACGAATTACCTCGTAATAATAACATATTCTTATGTTTTAACAGAAGAAGAATAGAGGTATCTTAGAGATATGATATTATTTTTATAATAAATAAGCGGCAAAGTGATACTATCTTATGGTGTGACATTCGAATATTTTTGGTTCTAAATCTCATATTGTCATTGGCAGGTTATTAAAGAGTTTAAAGGCCAAATATTCAAATTACTTTTAGATCATAGTCAAACGTACTCTGGGGAGGTCTATGTTGGCTTTGTTACGAGTGTCGTGATCATTTACGTGCATGTTAAGTGTGTATGTTGTTTTTGTTTGTGTTTGTTGTTGTTTTTGTTCGTGTATGTTGATTTTAGAATACACCAAACAACTGAAAATATACGCTGAGATTGTCTAATATTCTCAGTAATGTAAATAATTATGTGAAATTAACTATCGTGGTAATTGTGAATACATATAGAAATTAATTTGAGTATTGTATAATCAGTATGAGAATAATTAGAAAAAATGTAAAACTGAAAATCGCTGTTAAAAAAAATAGCACACTGTCTATGACCATAATTATCCTAGTAATAATGTGATAGTAATAAAAATAGATAATCGTATAATCAAAATGTCAACATTTTAATTCATGGTCAGATCCAGCAATATAGCCTTCGTCGATATAAATAAAAATTACTCTTTTTTGGAAAATATCAACTATCAGGATAATTTTCTTTATATTACAGCATGATACTCTTGAAATATGGATTCAGCATATCCAAATCTGGTCATATATTGAATTTACCGTAGCGAGTTCTTCACAATTCTCTTACGTTTGAGGTCCGTCGCGCCAACCCGAACTATTCTATCGCTGACAGGCTGATTGATGTGCACACGCGATTCCCATTTCACCGCCACAGATATTTTGCAGTTAGAATTTGTTCCGCGCAAGGCGATTATCAAATTCCCCCCCCCCCCCCCCCCCAAGCTATTTCACTCTATTCAAAAAAAATTGCAGTGAAAAATATTATTATATATTTTACCAGTGAAAAATATTAAAATCATAACCTTACCTGCACCTTCGGGACCGGTAGATCGGGATGAAATTTAAAGGCGTATTTCGTGTGGTGGTTTCGACCAGAAGTTTCCTATTGCGCTGCAAGCGAAAAACATATACGTTTGAAATACAACTGTTTAAACTATTTCGTTATTCATTTTTATTTTTTCTCATAAAAATAATCTAAAAGACACTGATTGCGATGGTTGCGATGGTCGGACGGTGGTTTCTGCTTCATCGACTAATTCGCGACATGATTGTCTGTCAACGTCCTTTCTAAATACGTCTTCGATGATGTTCTAGAACCTCTCGCAGACAGAAGTGCAGGAACCCGTATGGTACCTACACACGATTATAACGGCGCGTCAGAGAATATCGACTCATCAGCAATGCTGTCGGGTAACATTGCAAGAAGGTAACGCGAATATAGACCGACGCTGGCGGCGTCATAGTGTACTCGTGAGCTTAACTGAACAGTAACTGCTTGCGATACCGGCCTGTCGGATTATTGGCAACATTGCGCCGACTGTCAGCGGCAATGATAAGAGCCTCTGATCACGAGGCCACGATGGTGTTACCAACCTTTACACTCAAGTGACCAGAAGAAAATTCACCAGCTAAAACTTTGATGATACATAGCAAACTGAGCTTTTTTTAAGTTGGCAATGTATCGAGGTCATGTTTTAAAAATCTGTTAAGATGTTGTCGAAATAAATTGAAATTGTTTTAAACCATTAACAACCATGCAGACCACATGTTTTAAACCATGCAAGAATTTCTATCGATCTACCAGTTCGATATAAAACAGCCGAGGCAGTAACATTCGGTAATATTAGAGGTAGAAATATCCCTATCAGTTTAATCCCTATCAGTCCTGTTTCCGTCCAGGCCATAAATACCTCTGCCCTTGTCAAAGTAATTGACAACGCACGTAAATCTATGGACCAGAGACAACTCACCTTGCTTGTTCTCTTAGACTTTAGCAGCGCCTTCATCTCTATCGACGTCGACTTGCTTGTGGCACGGCTACAAACTCTCATCTGTTCACAAACCGTTTTTAATCGGTTTAGCTCCATCTCAGACCCAGACAACAGCTTATAAAAGTGGGGTGATCGATCATCCGAATGGGTTAATCTAACCGCTGGAGTTTCAGAAGGTGCCGTTCTGTCCCCGCTTCTTTTCTCAATTTTTATAAATCCCATCTCTAAGCAAGTTCGTGGACATACATCTGTATGGAGATGACGTTGAAATATATAATTATTTCTCTTCTGAAATTATAAATGTCTCGATCGCCAACATGAACTCCGATCTTCAAACTATTTGAGAACGGTGTGCGCTGATGTGTCTACTAATCAACCCTTTGAAATCCCAGGCTACACCTATTGTAGGTCGTAAATTGCTCTCCAGAGCAGAGAGTAAACGTAAAGTCCCTTCCGCTTTTAAAGCTTAACGATATCACCATATCCTTGTCGCAAAGAGTGAATGATCTTTGCATATTTGTCGATAAACATTTCTCCTGGTAGCCATAAGACTTGTGGGTGTCTACTTAGTAGACGAGGCAAGTCGCAAAATATTTGCTACGCCAACTATGCGTGCCCTGGCCCATCCCTTCGGATTCTGCGTGGCGATCTGTCATACCGCGGCATTATGGGCATCCCTAACACAGAGCCATATCTTAAATATATTTTATGAAAGTATGACAACAAATATAATTTTGTATAGCAGAAGTAATAATCTTTCGATAACTGTTCACGATTTAAAGTTTAATTAAAAGTTTTACTCTTAATTTTCTAGCTTTACTGTTTTTGAGAGCAATGTCAATTTCCGCCTATATTTATTTCATAATAATATTTAGCTTAATATTTATTAAACCTTTTTAAAAACCCTATAATTTAGGTATTCTAATGCATCTATTTATACTTAACCTACTTCACTTTATTCTAAATAATTGCATTTTTCTCTTATTTTACCGCTAAGCTTCGACTTTGATTTAACATTTAACTACGGTAGTGAATCTTGACGAAGATCTAGAAGTTACTTATGCTTTTAGGTAATGTAAGGTGCAACATTATTTATCTGCGATTATTAATAATTTTATTTTTATTTCGATTTAATGGCTCGTTGATAACAAACTCAGCCAATTGTATCATATTTTAAATGTTGGTAGCATTCGAAATTTGAATTATTTCGTAATGTCACTTTCATTTAGAAAACGGCTTTGCCGAAGTGATCAATAGTTTATTTTTTTATTTTTTCGCTTAATTCGTCTCAATTGAAGGCATTTTGTGTTGCATAAGGATAAGCCCTATTTATGAGATATATGGATGAATAGTGATCGTTAGTCGACTGCAAAAGGACCTTTAAACTTACATTGCAGCGTCGAAAGTCGTGCACATCCGTAAGTATATCTCATTCAAACATAAGCATTTCCCAATACAAGCTGGGATTTCCTTCGCTACTTTTTAAGTAGCTTTTACTAATTTTATTTTAAATAAAAACATCATCCTATAAACGGATTTCTTTACAAACCTTATCAAATATAACAATATTATACTGTTTTCTACAATATTTCTTTACAATTTTTTAATATTATACAATCTTTATTATAAACTCCTCTGGCAGAAATTAAGATTGAAGTTTCTTCTTTCATTTCATATATATATATATATATATATATATATATATATATATATATATATATATATATATATATATATATATATATATATATATATATATATATATATATATATTTTTATTTATTTATTTATTTATTAAAGAAAAGCACATTTTTTTATGGCAGTACATTGTAAGTTTAACAATATAGGCTTAAATGTAAATAATAGCAAAATAGAAAGCACCGCAGACCAATTTTTTTAAAATCAACGCCGCCTAACTAGGCCTAGGCCCGTACTAAGGCAAGCGTACCAAGTAGAGTGGCTTGTGCATACTTTAGAATACTTAATTTAAAAGATATGCTAGGTATCAAATAATATAAAAAATTAACTAATAATAATAAACATTGTAATTTGAGTGTAGTGTGATGTAACTGTAGTGTAGTGTAGTGTGATGTAAATGTAGCTGTAGTGTGCTGGAAAAATAACATTCAGTAAATGGTGAAATAATTAAACTGAATAATAATAATATAATGTCGTAATAAATACAATAAAATATAAAAATATTATTAATGAATCGAAATCGAAATAAAGGAAAAAAATATATCTCAATAAATATTTAAAGAATCATATTTAAATAGTCCGAGGATACAATTATATATAAAATGTCCATGTTACAAGTTAAAATATATATTTCAATATAATTCAATTAAGAAAAGAGAAAAACAAGAATAGCGATTTAATAAAATAATAATAATAGTAATTCAATTTATTTAAATTAAATTACATAAGAATATCAAATATTTGGTGGCTAATATCCCGACCTTCATTCAGAAGCCACCTGTGACACCGTTTTTTAAATTGGTCTTTACTGTATACGATTTTTATCGACTCATCCAATTCGTTGTATATCCTGGGGCCTATACTCATAAGATGCCTCTGACCAAAAGATGTTTTCGTTCGACGGACGTCTAACATATCCGCCACGGATCGCCTTGTTCGGTGTGCTTGTTGTGTGGGCGCTCTCTTAATTTGAAATTGAATAAAAACCAGACAAAATTTTAAATAAAGTTGCCTTACTTCAAGTACACTGAACTCTTCAAAAAGTTTTTCTGACGGGTATCTGTATGGTTTACGGGTGATAATTTTAATTATCAGCTTCTGTGCTACCTCTACTTGATGGATAATTGTTTTGGAGCAACCTCCCCACCCAATGATCCCGTAACTCAAAATGCTTTGACACAAGGCGTAATAGGTAGTTTTTAATGTTTTGGGGTCTAGAATATTCCTTAAATCTTTAAATATGTATGCCAGACGTCTGATCCTTGAAGACAATAAGTCTATATGATCAGCCCATCTCAGCTTATTATCTACGACTATGCCCAAGTATTTTAAGGACAGCACTTTTTTTAATGGCTCACAATTGCATTGACGGTTCATGCATTGATGAATAGTTATCGAATTGGCATCTGGTGGTTGTCCTCTCTTATCTATGCTGAAAGTTAAGTACTTAGTTTTTTCGGTATTAAGTGTGAGTAGTGAGTCGTCCAGCCACTCTTTAACAATGTCCATTTCTTTATTGGCCTTTGAGAAAACATGCTGCCAGCTACTGCCGTTAAAGATGATTACCGTATCATCTGCAAATGATATAGCTTTACTGGGCGTCAGGTTGTAGAGGTCATTTATGTATATAAGGAATAAAATAGGCCCCAAAACACTTCCCTGTGGCACGCCGTATGAGAGACTTTTCACGTCGCTGGAAGTATCAGCGATCGAAGTGATTTGCGTCCTTTCGGATATATAGCTTTCAAACCATTTCAAATTTTGATCTTTTACACCTATGGTCAGTAGTCTTTTTAAAAGGATATCGTGAGATACAGTATCGAACGCCTTGGATAAGTCGAGAAAAATAGCAAGACATTTCTCTCCCTTGTCGACAAGCGCTGTTATGGTTTTCGTGGCCTCTGCAATAGCATCAGCCGTACCCATTTCCTGCCTAAAGCCATATTGGTTGGACGATAAAAGACTATTGATATCCAGATATTCTACTAGCCTATTTTTAACAACTTTCTCAATGATTTTAGAGAGAGTACACAGTAGTGAAATGGGCCTATAATTATTTACATCGAGTTTATCGCCGCACTTGAAAACAGGTACGATTTTTGCGCATTTAAGTCTTGTTGGAAATAATCCTAGTTTAAAACTTAGATTTATTATAAATGATATCGGTGAGCTTAAATAATCCTTTCCAATTCTATAAATATCACTAGTTAGACCATCCATACCTGAGGAACGAGACTGTTTTAATGAGTTAATGCTTTTACAAACTTCATTTGGCGATGTTGGAGTTAGGGAAAACACAGTAGTAGGTATCCCTTCAGTAAAGTTTTTGTCCTCACGGCCGATTTTTTTTCGATCTAATATTTTGTGTGCCAGTTTTGAACCTACACTGGCAAAGTGCGTGTTAAATGCATTTACGATTTCTTGCATATTCTCTGGGGCATTGACTACTCGATTTTCAATGACTAACTTATCGATGGTGTGCATGTTATTGGAAATGTTAGCTGCTTCCTTGATTAGCTGCCAAACCTTCTTAGAATCACTGCTATTTTCAGCAATTTTATTTTTGTAGTAGTCTTCTTTGGTTTTCTTTATTAACCGTTTGCATAAATTCCTATAAATTACAAATTTGGTTTTTAAACTTAAGTTATGAGGGTTATTTTTTGATGCTAGGTGTAGTTTATCTCGCCGACGGATGCAAAACAGTAGTCCATCGGAAATCCATGGCTTTAATTTTTTATTTTTGTGTGTTGTCACATGGTATTGGGTGCATGTGTTTTTATCGGCAATCGAGGTTAAAGTTTTGACAAAATACTCAGTAGCAGAGTCTACATTAGTTGCACTGTATAGGTGAGACCAATCAACCTGCCCCAGGTCATAAAGTACCTTTCCTAAATCTGTTTTGTTTTCCTTAAATCCTTTTTTATGAATGGCTGTATCCGTTTTATACTGGGAAAATTTAACCATAATGGGATAGTGATCAGTAATTGCCGTTTCATATATTATTGAGGCCGATTGTAGCTTTGATCGACACATAACATGATCAAGGCAATTGTTTCCTCTTGTAGGTTTATTTACCAGACATTGCAAACCATGAAGAGACAACACTTCTAAGTAATCGTTAATTTGATTATGTTTTTTGCCACATAATGAGATATTAAAATCCCCACAAAGAACTAGGTCATTAGATTTGTTTTTACGCAGTAAATTATCAAGCGTCTCTAAAAAGATCGAAATATTAGAGACAGATGGACTTCTATAAACTCCAATAATGTTGATTGTGTTGTTAAGGTTTATCTGCAGACAGTTGGCCCCTTCTAGTTTCACCTCCGATACTGTAGCATTTTGAATGGTATGATTAACGTAAGCAATAACTCCATCGTTTTGTGTATAATTATTTTTCGTGTAGAATGTTGAATAACCCTTGATATGTTTCTCTACAAAGGAGTTTCCTATCCACGCCTCTGATAGAATAATGATATCTAAATCAGACTGCAGATCTTGAAGCATGAGAATCAAATTATCAAAGTTACAATTAATGCTTCTTATATTTAAGGACAATATTTTTAAGCTACATTTTTCCGACATTATGGATCTACACGTATTTATGTCCGAAGTTACAGTGACATGGTTGGAATCTAAGAAGCTTATAATATCCGTGTTATCCACACGCACGAGTGATATATGTGCCGGAATAGTGCATAGAATGTGTGCAAGGTTGGATGTAGGTTATTTTTCAATATAACTTTTGAACCAAGAGAATATAGAATGTAAAAAATGATCATATTTTCGCTACCAACAAAGACATTCAATCTGAGTATAATGTGTAACTCAAGCGTCCTCTTGTTCCTCTTAAACAGTGTTCTGGGGTCGTTGTATCTAGGTAGAAATTTTGAGATAATCATTAAGAAATGTTTATAAAAATATTCGCCGGAGAGTAACAAAATAGAAACAGTAGATAAAAGATAAAATTTTAAATATATTGTAATCATATAATATAAAACAATTAAAATAGCAATAGATTTATTATAAATGTAATTGAATATAAAAGTAATAAATATTATTAGTGGTAACATACGACTGAATATAAAATAATAACAAAAATAATTGGTAAGTATCAGTATAAAATAACATTGTATAGAAAATAATGGTAGGACTACCCAATATTTTAAAGGAATAATTAGGGTAGGAAAGTATACGAATTTATCGGGATAATTCATCAGTGATAAAATATTTTTTGCGACATTATTTAAATTTAGGTTTACAAATAATATTATGATGGTTATAATGATAAAAAAGATGCCTCACTTTTAATTAAGATTGGTTGCATTCCATCCTCCTTACGCATGAAAATTCTACCACTACTTATCCACACATACTTATATAGTTTTTCTCGGGCGACCATTTTCGCCCTTCCAAAAATATATTTATTTTTCTGTGTGAGATGTTCACTGACATACACAGGAACCGTGCCATTGCCTGAAAGACCGAGATCCGCGGTGTTCAAAATATATATATATATATATATGTATATGTTTATATATATATATATATATATATATATATATATATATATATATATATATATATATATATATATATATATATATATATATATATATATATATATATATATATATATATATATATATATATATATATATATATATATATATATATATATATATATATATATATATATATATATATATATATATATATATATATATATATATATATATATATAATGTTAATTTATTGACATTTGGACATTTAGGTAAGTATTTTTTACATTTGGACTTTTTAGACACCCTATGACACTTAGGATGACATAACAATTCTGATTATATCACACACCTTTCAATCGGTTCAAGCGTTTAGAGGTTATGGTGGAATTAAAAATCAGGGTTTTTCATAATTAATACATACTGGATTTTTTCCGAGTACAATTTCGTGGTTTTATAATTAATTTTCCAAAATGTTGGATTGGATACATTCGTAAGAACCGAAAATAGCTTTTAAAAAATCGGTAATATTTTGTGGAGTGTAATAAAGAAACACTTTGTATACATACATTATTTTGCTAAATTAATATTTCAAATATTCCTCTTCGTTACTACATCTGAACACATAACACTCTTTGACACTCCTTTTTTGGGCAGTCGTGTAAAAAGACAAGAGCACTCTCTCTAGAGAGGGTTTATTTCCTAACCCCCTCCCCACCCTCCCCCCACCCCCTCTCGGTGCACCGCTGATTATGATTATTCAAATTAATTATATTACACGATCTAAGAGTACACTCGGAAACAATGAATCCGGGTCACCAACATAAACCTTAATATCTCGGAAACATTCTTTGCGTATAAATGACATAATTATCACATTATTAATGAATATTAAAAGCCAGAAACGCTTCCTATAAAAATAATTGTGACAGAACGAAAACAAAGCAAAAGCCAATGCAATAAATTCGTATTTCGATTTTCAAAAACGATTTTATTTTATTTTTAGCATTTTGGTTGCCTTACAGCGACCAAAATGTTATCTTGCGTCCTTACCTATAAGTTGATGTTTTATAAAGGACATTTAAGGTCAAACGTTTTGTATGAAAAATATATATTTAATTATTAGAAATATTTACTTTTTAGTACAGGCATATAAGCACCCTCATGTATGGGGCACGGGGGGGACTGCTTTTTTTTATATTTGTATAGGTTTTCTCATTATATCAACAAATAAAAACAATTCGTGTCTAGGAAGCTTCTTCATAACGAAATGCACGTTATGAAATCAGACTAAAACAGTTTTTCAACAGAATTATTTTTGTTTTATGTTACTGAAAATCAAAACAAAAAAGCATTTTTCCATGAACCCGCCTCTCAGCCACCATCCCTCTTTGAACATGGAATGATGGGAATAACCGCTAAAGCCAAATTATCCAAAGCACTTCAGGACCGCTTCCAGTGAAAAATCACTTACCTGCTTACCTTACTTGCCCCCCTCCCCCATATTAGAAGGATATCTATTATCTATGCAGTGGGAGTTGCTTGATTCCACCGCTGTAAAACTCTCGTAGACAGGAACCAATGAAAACGTTAATGGCGCTTTTCACCGACTCTTCAAAGATGATTTTTTCCCATGTAAAAAGTTTTCAAAATTCTGAAAAGAAATTAAACTCTATTGTAGCAAGATCTGGCAATTACGGTGGATGGCCAAGAGTCGCCAGCAGCAACTCCTGCAACTTTGCGACTGTTTGCAGTGAAATCTTTGTTTATACGTTGTCATGCAGAAGCAGTGTCTATGAGCGAATGACCAGGTTTGGTTATATAAGCACGAGCTTCTCCAACATTATTTGCAGTTCTTATTAGTACACATTTACGGTAACTGAATATCCAGACTGCAAGAAACTGTAATAGAAAACAGCGGCACATGATCTCATATTTGGAAATAATGCAAATTTTCAACTTTACCATGGTTGCACAAACGATAATATTTGAGCAAAAACAAACGTCGGAAAGACAATAACCTGCTGATTCTTAAAAAAAACCGTGAACGTGAAAAAAAAATTAAATTGAAACCCAAACCCAAGTTATCCAAGTTCAAAGTGTCCAGTGTGAAAAAACAGCAATTACCTACATTGGTAAGGGCCCAATATGACTTGAATTTCAGTAGTATCAACTAATCAATACAATACTTTTTATTTGAACAAGCTAGCATATATTATCCGGATTCATTGCTCCCTAGTGTATAATATTTTCAAAATCACAGTTCTGAAAAAACAAGTCTCTTTTATAACGTCAACAGACTTTCACGGATTTCTGGTTTGCAACCCCATCGATATTTATCATCATTCATGGCTCCATTTATGCCAGTCACGAATTTTCTTAAGTAAATATTTACTTAACTCGATGCTGAACTTTGCAACGGCTTTAAAGTCTGGGTCTACGGCAAGGAGGAGATATGCTGCCGACATTTTAACCTCAATCGAAGCAATTACAGGAAACGTATGCAATATGCATTTATAAGTAATCGGATTTATTTCCTTTTCAAGAGTTGAGGACATGTTAACGCGCAGATATGAAGTTGAGCACGGATATAACAGATTGGGCACACTGGCCAGGTTTTGACATCAGATGTATTACATCGCGGTACACAGAATAAAACGCATTCAGAATGAATTCCTAAAGTATTGGAATTACAGGGTCTACGTCACATTCGATAAACATACAAACGGCGCACGGTGGAGTATATGTATGGGAAAACCTGGCCAAAATCGAAATTCCCAAACTTACTAAATAATAATACTAACGGTTACATCAGAGAGTTGGGAGATAATCATGGCGTCATATGAATCCATAATTGTCAAGGTCACACCCGGTAACACGCCTGCACCTGTCGGCAGTCTGAACCCAACCTTCATGCAGATCGCATGTTATTGTTCTCGGCGCTCCATTAACAACCTGTTATTCAAAAGCATTTTTTTTTAATAGAGTGGAGTATATTGCAGTTATGGTTGCTGTAAGTGGATATGTACCTACAATATTAAACAGCGATTTCAATTGTCAATCTTATTTTAATATTATTGTTTATACGGTTTAGTTAAACCCTAATCTATGTATTTAAAATATCTATTATCACAAAAAAACGAGTACCTTTTATAATGTTTCGGGTGTTTCTGAGTAACGCAATTTATGTATAATGAATAAGAATTTCTATAAAAATGTCCAGAAAGTAGTTGCCATTTTTAAATTTATTTTTTGGTTAACGTTATATTTAACAGACTGCAACAAGAATATTTTAAATAGACTTTTTTTAGACAAATCTAACAAACCGAAGACTATCCACCTCGGACCGAAATCTAACAAAAAAGACACTCAATTACCAATAACGCTTTAAAATTATTTCAGCACGACCAAGGTCGACCCCACCAGCCGATGCCGATGAAAAAGAAATAGATGAGACAGATTGATTACATATTTATTGATATTGACGCGCGAGAAGTGGATATTGACCTATTCAACACCTCTTCTCGAAATTTGAAACTTATACTTAACAATATGTTCTTTTCTTCTTAGAAACATTAGCGTCTATCTACTTATAGTTGTTTGTTTATTCACTTGTTGTATCTTTTTATTATGTGTGAAAACTTTTAATTGGCCTTCAGCACTTATTTCTCAATGTGTACCTATATATGTTAAACTAGCTGTAAGTTTTCCTAATAAATGAAAATAAAATCAAATAAAAATATTGCAAAAATATGTAGGTTTCAATTATTTTTAATGGTATACTAAAAAATCTGATCTTATTATTTATAGCATTTTGTTACAAAAATTACCATCAACATTGAGATCAAATACTTCACTGTGCGGCGATAATTTCTAAAACATTACCTCACCACTTCCCTTTCAGAATGACAAGACAGTCCACTTAATTTCGTCTTACTCGATGCAATAACAATTACAGGCAGAACTCATCCGCAAACCTTCTGTGCAGCGAGTACAACGATCGATATGCATATTCATATTCGCTGCATATTCGCTGAATCGAACAGCGATTGCATATTCGTTGAATCGAACAACGGATTCGAAAATTTATTGAGGAGAGCGATATTAAATGTTAGTGTCATAACACATTTTCTATTCTACATGATTATACATATATCATGCCTTACGTAAGTAATATGTATCTTTATAATATTTCAATGTATATATGTAGAATATTCCTATGTGTCATATCGCTATGTATTCTATAGTGTACATAAGTATGTATAACTGTGGATGTATTTCATTTCCTACTGCCATTTTATCCTACTTCCGGTTTCGCTGCTATGTTTATTAAAAAATGAAATTGTTATCATTTAGTAGAAAATATTTTTTGGTGTCACAGTATGTTTCCTACTTCAATAGGTAGGTAATGTTTATCAGGAATATGTTTAGGAATATCGGGAATATCAAGGCAGGAATATGTTTATCATTAAAAAAAATACTTAAAACCATAGGTAGTAAGTAGAAGAAGAGAAGGTTGCATAGTAAAATTTGAAATTCTGTTTATAACTTTTGTGTTTTTATTTCAGATTTGATATTTACTTACACCTATTTGATATACATTTAAATTTCTTTTATTTAGGAAAAAAACAGTGTACAACAATGTACAAACTGTTTTGCCTTAAACAAAAGAAATTTAAATTTATATCAAATAAATCTACATAAATAGCAAACCTAAAAAAAAAACACAGAGTTACAGACTAAATCTCGACTTTTACTATGTACTCCGTCCCTTCCTCCGATGGTTTTAGGTATATTTTTTAATGACAAACATATTATTTGAATGTGCAATATTTCCAGGAAGATAATTGTAGGTTCGTTGACTCCTTCTGTTATTATTTTGGATCCAGCTTGTTTACTTTATGTGTTTATGTAGCTGTTGGAATTCTGCCCGAACGATATCCTTACTGTGTTTGCTTTTTTACAAGCCGTAGGTTCTTTTGCATTCATTGCTGATAATATATGGAAATCATCCGTTATATTAGTTTGTCAAACAGCAGCAGTAAATTCTTTTTTGTTTTGAGGAGTACATGCTTGGTCTCTCGTAGGCTTATGAAATCGAAGACTATCGCGGTTGCTTGACATTATAAATAAGATAAAAAATGAATTCACCACATGAAGTTTGTAACACCCGAGGTCTCGGCGATGTTGCAACCGCCCTTGTTGTCTAGGGTAGACTGGGCGATAGTCGACGACGTTGTCTAGGGTAGACAGTCTACCCTAGAAAACGGCTTTTGCAAAATCGCCAAAACTTCGGGTGTTACAAACTTCAAGCGTTAAAATTGTTTATTATCTTATTTATAATCTCGTAGGTTTGCTAATAACTGGCTGATATCTATATTCTGTGAGAAGACATATGCAGTTGTCGATTGCAGAAGGTCAATATTAAGGTCTCCGGTTAAAATCGAATCTTCACAATTACGATCTTCGAGTAAACTATGGCCGATATTACGATCACGTTAGCACGATGGAAAAATCTGGCGACTGCTAGTCTCTTGGCCAACCCTAACGCGGCGGCCGATTTGACTCGCACGAACTGACCTTCAAGGCCTCGCGCGATAATTACTCCTCGGCCGGGCCTGGAATGCCGCATCGTCGATCCAAGTGGACCCAACCCAGCCAGACCAGCCGAGCGCCTCAGGAATTTTTTAACCACGCCAATTTTTCATTTGTCCGGCGACCTTTGCAGCTGCCAAGGCTTTCAAACCCCAAAGGCGGCGGAAACTGCTGAGAAGATGGAATAATATATCGCGAGATTCCTGAAGTTCGGAAGACTAAGGCAGCTAGTGTGCCCTAACTGCTTCAGTCTTCTGATCTCAGTCTTAGGATGCCCTAGTCTTATGATGGCCTAACTGCCGCAGTCTTTCGATCCTCAAGAATCTCGCTATTCATATATTGTAGTGTGAGTGGAAATAATAAAAATTCATCGAAACTTTAATCGAAGCCCATTATTTTTGAAATATCGAAACGCATTTATATTAGGACGAACATAACTGAGAAGCTTGATTCTGTAAATAAAGACCTGATGATGTGATACCGACAACTAGATACACAGCCCAGGTGATTACGAGGATTACGACAAAGCTACGTGTTCGATACTAAGGCTAATATATTATAATCGATTTTGATTACATGAGTAGAGCAGCATCGACACATCTGGCAAAAGAAATTAAATGAACATAACGTTATGTCTTTCTGCTACCCCGCATGCAACTGATCACTTTTAGGCTGAATTACAAACTTTTCTTCTTTTAAATGTTGTTTTTTAACAAGGTTGTTTTGTTATGAACGTTTCTTTTTTAACAATTCGGTTTTTCCACGATGTTGCTATTTTACGACTTTGCTTTTATAATAATATTCCTTTTTTACAACGTTGCTTTTATAGAAAATATTGCATTTTTACAACGTAGGTTTTTAAACAAAGTTGCTCTTTATTCATAATTCGGATATTTGGCAAGTCTAACGAGTAATAAGCATACCACAAACAAGCTAATCGATGTTTGTTTTATAGATTACCTAAAAAAGGCGGGATTTTTAGTTCAGTGAACGTAAAAATGTAAAACTAATCATAAAAATCATCTTTAATTGTGAAGTTGTTTAAAGGCAAAAAAATCAGGGATTCTCTTTTCCAAAAGACGAGCCCTACTCCAGCATGTGGTTTCAAGATCTCTCTTTCAAGATTCTGGACCTTAATATCTCTGACTAAACCTGAACGAATAAACTCTGCGCCGAGCTGTGGTTTCAAAATCTAACTATTCCTGACTTAATATCGCTCTTTGGTTTCCTTGGAGGCTTGTATTTTCTTATATTTATTCTCCAGGCTTCATCCTTTGAGTATGATATATTCACACATTTGTACATGTAGTCATTCATCTAAACAAATATAAAACAACGCCTAAAAAGCACATATCTGTCTGCCTTTTTGATCGCTAAACACTTGGGAACCGCTGGATGGCTTTTGATGCGCTTTTCCAGAGATATGTTTTCCTGAGTTATAAGCAAAAACCACGACTTCTTCAAAACGATTTTTAAAATCAAAATCTATTTTTCGTAACAACCTTTTAATCCTTACAAAGATGCTTCTGTTTGTTAGCTTAGGCATCTAATGTAGATAGAATATTTACTTTATATCATGTAGTTATCATGATTGCTTAAGGAGTTATTTGGTTTGAGAGACTGTACAGCAATTTGCTAAGGATTAGTGCCTACGAGGCTATATGAACCTGCTAATACCATCATTATGATAATATGAAAGAAGAGCAATAAATAAAAAAGACATTTCGACAAAAGCGACGAAGGTTTCCTTTCTGCAGTTAGCGATTTAAATGGTCTTTCGATTGATCAATCTAAAGGACATCGTTAACCTTTTTTCCAAGTTTCTGAAAAACAATATTAACTTTCATTTAGGAAATCATAATCTCCCACTCCAATTCCTAACTCCAAGTCCCTGACGCTTTGAGAGAAATGTTAAAAACCTAACAATGAGTGTATTCATTAATCAAACTTGTAAAAATGGAGCCTAAATGTGCATACTTAGACCGAGTTGAATTGGAGATTTAGATCGTAATATTGTTTGCTATCCATGATAAAAACAAACAATAGCATCATTTATAATAAAACGCGAACGAAAGTTGCGCGTCTGTGAAACTAAAATTTGTTTTGCATTGAGTCTGATGATAAAAGTGATATGGTTTGAAAGAATGACAGTGACCTATCTCAGGTCTTTGCGGATATTAGCATTTTTTGGGCCCATTCTTAGCAACATTCTCTTGTTTGATTCAAAACTTTCTGCCTTTCTTCTTTCTTTACTTTAAATTTTAACAAATTTCCAGTGCTGTATCGCGAGTCCGTCTACTTTTTCATCTCCTTGACTACTACATCCTTTCACCAGTGGAAGGTTTATTATGTAATCCTTCGAGATGCTTTCAAGAGCCTCACAAAACTGACCTACTACTTTTTTCGTCATCCTGGGATTTTTAAGTGCTAGGAGCTTTTTCTCAGGTCACCTCAGTCATTGGCTCAGTTTTAGTTCATGCAGCTAAGACTGCAGTATATTGTTCCATACAGCTTGGGCTGCAAACCAGCATGTTTTGAGGCCTGTCCAAGTCATGATACCCTACTAGTTTTCTACTAGGCATGATGGGCTATAACTCTCTTAAGTTGCGTAGAGAAATACTCGCCATGGCCTACGTTTTCAAGCTGATTAGGGGAAGAGTTGATAATCCTACCATGCTAGCGAAGGTTTGTCTCTTTGTCCCGGACAATTATAATCGTGCGCGCACTCATAATCTATTCGCGGAGCCGTCCTCGCGCACCAACCTAAGTCGATGGAGTCTGCTTACCCGAGCTTTGCGACACATAAATGCGCTATGTTCGACAGCATCAGCATTTGATATTACAGCGAGCCCGCATCTCTTCAAGGTGTGGTCATTGCGCTACTTGTTTATGTCAGAATAATATAACTTGTTTTCACTCTTTATGTAGATTGTAAGTTTGTAAGTTTTTCTATTCTTAATGCCTGTATTTGTAACATGTTGTGTATGACCTTGTAAGAATTCTATTATTTTTTAATATTTATGTGTATATTGCATATCAACGGATTGGTATAAACTGTTATGTTGTTTTACTTATGAAATAAATAAATAAATGATTCAGTTCTCACCCAAAAGCTTCTTTAGAGGTGAATTGAATGGAAAAATTCCATCTGACAAGCCCTGATCAGTGACTATGCAAAAGTAATGGTTCGTTAATGTGTCCGGACCAAGTTAGGACACGTCTCTCCAAAAGTATGCGGGCTGGATGGCCTTGTCGTTTGACTCTTGTAGGTCCTGGTTTGTCATGGGGGTTGACAGCTGCGGCAGGATCGTAGGTGCTCTTCATCCTGCAGCGTTCAACAGTTGCATATTGGATTCTCTGTGTAGCCCCAGCTGACGAGATTGGATCGGCATCTTAGCACACCCACCCTCAGTATGTTGAGACTACGCCAGGTGGTATAGGGGAGATGGGACCCTGATACTATCTCTTCCATTAGGTCCTCGCCAAGTGAACCCCTCCATTGAGTGATGTTGCAAGAGACTTAGACTACGCGTCTATCTACTGAGGTTACTGAAACTGAGAGTTAAGACTACGCCAGGTGGTATAGAGGAGATGGGACACCGGTGCTATCTCTTCCTTTATTGAGAAATTTCACAATGGGCGGGTTTATTATCACACGACAATCTCTTACGACCAACCCTACTATGAAGTGTTTATATGTATAACATGTATGTAAGTGTGTGTATTGTTATTGCATTCGATCGATAGAATTGAAAATGCAATTCTGTTAATTTGGATTTAAATAACTTACTCTGTAAGATAAGGTGATCTAACCACTATGCCACCTGTCCGTTAAACCCCTTTATTCAGTGATATTGCAAGCAAAACAATGTTGTATCTGGCTGGATTACGGGATCTGAAAACGTAGATTCCTAATAAAGCGTGTGGTTGTTGGCCTTGACAGCGATGACAAAAGAGGTCAGAGGCTCGCGGGCTGTAGATGTTCACACTGGGTAACGGTTGGTGTAACTTCGATATGCACCCATTATAGTGGAAGGAGTAGTCTTTCTAAAACTGGTAGGCATGAAGTGAGGGAGACCCGCTAGCATGCCAGTGCCCTCTCTGCTTGCGGTAAAACTCTACCGGATACCGGTAAGGAGATATGTAGATTTTACTTCTGGGATGGCTGATATACCAGCAGCATTGCATCGAAGTCATCCAGATTATGAATTATTGAGAAGCTTTTATTTTCATTTCATTCATTCCTGATTATATACGCTTTATAATTTTAATGTCCAAGAAATAACGTAATTTATAATTCATTATGACTGTTATTATAGTCTATATAAGTTTATTGAAGAGGACATAGGCCGCTTAGTTGATAATTGTGACATAAAATAAGCGGGCCTGGATGCCGATAAATGCCGTAAGATCACTTTCACGCCAAGACACGTACCATCCAATATGACTGTACAAGATAGGCAACATGTATCGTATCTGAAGCGAGGATTATCCGCGATCTTGACGTGATACTAAACACCGTATTCGCATTTGTAGCCCATATTGACCATATTGTGAAGAAGGCGTGCTAATAACTCCGCTTTTCACTCCAAGAGTTTGTTAACCATATCGTTATATCAAATCTATGAAGAAGGTTTGCTACGCGTACGCTTCAAGCATTCTGGAATACGCATCCTCAATCTGGTCTCCGTAATATCTTTCATTTAAACACACATAATTATATATATTTATATTTAGATCTTCCTTTGATCTTTGGATATACTATTAAGCTCGAGCGTAAAAGACGACCATAGTTGTTATAACCGCCTGGGTGGTGAATGGATTGGTTTCTATCTCCATCCACCTCGTTGCAGTAAGAAAACTATATTACATGATTAGACTTGATTTTGCCTTGGTATAATGATCTGGCTTTACATTCAACTAATTTCGTTATAAAAGCCCCCGATTCGGTAAAATTCATTCAATGAGTGGTTAATTTTTTTTAAAATCGTTTGCGATGCTACGAGTGTGATCATAGGGGTGTTGTGAGTGCATTATTAGCCATAGAACTTTACGTATAATATATTACTATAATATAGAATAAAATCACTGTATGTATTCTAATACGTAACTAAATTTTGTCTGTATGGATACCAATCTTATCAATTTACCAATGTCGTTATATACAAGACTACCATTAATCATATTTGCAAAAATACAAACAATAATCGAAAATATTTCTATTTTGTTTTAGATGCCAACACCCGGATGACAAATCGCTGCAAATGAGTAAGCTCAAGTTGAATACACCCTTTTTCATTCGCGTTAAACAATGTTAAATATGAGATGTTTAAAGATAACACACCTATAGTGTCAACTACTCCTATTTCCCAGTCCCACGGCCGATTCTTTAGTTACATAACGTCAGACTTATCGAGTCTCATATTCTGGTAATCTGCACGATATTCTCTGTACATTACGTAACGTACGCGCAGATGTAATTCATATAACTGTGTCGGTTTACTTTATGCTATTGTAAATATGTTAAGTGGATGTGTAATTTTTGTGATTTATTCATCTTAGTATAGTTTTTTTCGGTTATCAATTCATTGTTAAACGGCAATTGCTAATCTTCTTTTAGTGTCTTCTTCTATCGAAAATTCGCCATTACCAAAGCTATCGACGTTGTTTTCGACGTAAGTGCCCTTACTTCCATTTCTTCTATCATTACTTACTTCGACTTCTGTGGTCTTCGACGACTATTAATTTTCTCACTTGCATTACCGATTACAGTATCCTGTATTCTGCACCTCTCATTACATATCTATGTTTACACGACTTCCCAACAAAAATGGAATGTAATATGTTCAGGGTTTATCTATGTATATTTTCCGTTTCTTATTTCACCATAACTTCTAAACGCTTGAACCGATTTAGAAGTGTGTGGTACTGTTGCAATCTTTACGTCATAACGAATGTCATAGGGTATCTATCTCTTGCTCTCATATAAGGAGAAAGCAGCGTCTTTAATATAAATCGCCGTGTTACATGGTGCGTTGACATTCATCATTTGACAGTTTACTTTTTTTCGTTCTTCCTCTTCGCGGCCATCAGGAATAGATCCGGTAGGCCTTGTAATGAAGAGAAATATTTTGAATATTTATTTAGCAAAATAAATTACACTCCACAAAATATTACCGATTTTTAAATAACCTTTTTTGGATTATTACGAATTTATTCCAAACTACGCAATTGTACCTACTCAGAAAAAACCAGTATGAATTAATAATCACACTGATTTTTTATTTCACATAATTTCCAAATGCTTGAACAGATTTAGAATTGTGATATTGTTAGAATCGTTATGTAATCCCGAGCATCATAGGGTACCTAAATTGTCCAAATGTCAAAAAATACTTGTCTAAATGTCCAAATGTTAATAAATTAACATAAATATATTGTGTTTAGTGTCAAATGAATAGTATGATTAAGTATATTTCTGAAATATACATATATTTATATGGATAAAGACATCAACCACAAATATTTCGTAAAAAAGTCGTAAAAAAATAATAATTACAAATACAATAATTCACTTTCTGTAACGGCAGTCGTGTTTTTTATTTTTATATATATATACTAGCTGACCCGGCGAACTTCGTACCGTCTAACATGCAATGAATGCCGTGTTATAGATTAGCTGAACCTAATTTATGTTTTTAAGAAAGTAATACAATGAATACAAAATAAAAATTAAGTTTTTTTAAGTACTTTATTAGGATAATAACACAAAAAGAAATATAAAATTACAAAAATTAGGTATATCAATCGCGTGTCAGCAAGACATGATTAAATTAAACTATTTATATATTGTGTAGCATGGGATGCACTCGGTTTAATTCTCTTCATTGAAGCACCTTGTGATTTTTTGTTTTTTATCAGGCGCAAGAACAAATAAAGCGAATGATTTGCCGACAAGTGAACATGCCACGTATAACTGACCATGAGAAAAACACGGATTTACATTTTGTATGGGAAAATGTTTTTTCTTTTATTTTAATTTTTCGTCAATTTTCCAATTTTTGTTTTTAATAGTTATTCTGCTATTCGGGATGGAGACAAATACTACGAATCAAAAACCATGAAAATCGGTCTAGCCGTTCTCGAGTTATAAGTGTTCCAACAAACCCGACTTTGTTTTATATATATATAGATTTATTTGTTTGTGACAATGTTGAGTTATGTGAAATCGGAGAATATCGCGGTTGTTTGAAAAACGAATTTATTAAAATTCGTTTTGGATCTTATTTATAATGTTGAGTAATATTTTACCTCATTGGATCCATCGCTTCAACATTCGATATGTCTAGCATACCGTTCACGAAATGTGGAGCATTCGTCTGCAAATTGACCTTTTCAAGGTCTCCAGTTACTTGCTTAACGTCTGGGTGCCCGCCGCCGCCTCAAGTACCGCTCGACAAAACCGCGAATGTGCCTAGTTAAATCAAGTACATTTAAAACAGTGCGGTGAAATATAATAACTGTATCGTCGGTATAAGCGCTAATGGGCCCATGCAGTTGAGTTACCCATGTTAAATCAGCCGAACTCACAGGTTGTAGCGAACTAGTCGTCACGTATTATTCAGGATAGGTACGTTGTACGTTGCAATGTCAACAATCATCCGGCAGCCTACAAGCATCTTGCGGTGTCGACTACAACGGGCGAGCCCGTCACCACAGGACGTTTTAACGATTAGTCGTTCTGTCGCCCTGCAGTGAACGTAGAAGACTTTGGACAGTACAATTCTACGTCCAGCTACGTCACAACCCGTGAGAGTCCAACGCCTTACCGCGAGTGAGCCAGGAATAAACCCGGCGGGCTCGAGATACTCGCGCCCTCACTTCCAATTGTGACCAGATTTCTCCGGTCTCTCGATTGGTTCCGAGTTCGAGGTCGCTTGCGCGGTCCTCTCCCTTACAAAGCGGTGAAACGGAGTGCACCGAATCTTAAGCGGACCAAGGCGTCCTTTGCCCGACTCTGAACCGGGATCGGATGGCCAATGGTCATTTCAAGAGCAGTCGCCGTAAGGTAGACAACTACCCCCGCTCTATAGGAAACAAAACAGTTCCCAGACTCCCCCGATTGTTAGTCGGAGAGCACAATCGATTGGCTTGCGCCGCTCGGTGCGCAGACCGTCCAGGAGCGCCAGAGGATTGATTCCCAGGGGTAACTGGTTGACCCAGTGTCCTACCCAGGCTCGCACCCCATGCGTGGAGGCCATCGGATGGGTGTTGACCCGTGAGTGTGACCGACCCTGAACAGAATGGGTCTTCGTGCCCAACTCAGCAAAGGCCCATTGGCCTCCAAGCAGAAGTGCGATTCGGTAAACACCGAATCACCACTACTTAAGGAAGAGGACCGCGCAAGTAACCTCGAACCCGTAACCAGTCGGGAGGCCGGAGAAATCTGTAACTGGAAGTAAGGGCGCGAGTGTCGCGGTAAGACGTTGGCTTCTTATAGGCAAGTGGCGTAACTAGACAGTGGACTGTTTCATCCCAAGTCTTCTATGCTCACCTCACGGGAGACAGAGCGATCAAATATCGTTAAAACTTCCCGATGTAGCGGGTTCGCCGGTTGTAGTTGACAGCTCCAGTTGAGGTGACTGGTTCGCCCGTTGAAGTTGACAGCTCCAGCTGTAGGAGCTAATGGGCCATGTTGCAGTTTGGCCACTAACGTAAGTCCCAGTTGTATAGGGTCGGTCCAACGCACGGGTCAACACCTATCCGGCGGCCTCCACGCAGAATTGAGTGGCAGGATAGGACGCTGTCCTGCGGGCAAGTCTCCCCTAGGAGTCAACCTCCTGGACGGTTTGCACACCGTGCGGCGTCATCCAATTGATTGTGCATTCCGACTAACAGCCGGGGAAGTCTGGAAACAGTAATGTTTGAATTTTTAGAGTAGATTTTTTTTCAGAATTTAGATAAATTTTTGAAAAGGGAAAAAAAAAAGTATGAAAAGTCGGTGAAAAACGCCTTTAAATCTTTCATTGGTTCCTGACCACGAGATTTTACGGCAGAGGAATTAAGCAACTTCCATTAAAATGACGAATTCGCATAGATAATAAAGGTCAATATTTCTATTAATTAAATATATATTAATTAAATTTCCTTTATAAAGCAGCAACTTCATATATAAGGGGACCCAAAATACGATGTAGAGATGTGGGCTAGTACGGCAACAGATCGCCAATGCGCTTTTATTTTTCAGAAACGGGTGGTCCGATGTGTTGCTCGTGTTTCTCCTGATACGTCCGCGAGAGAATTATCCGCTATTTGAGAATGTTGCCACTTCTATGCGTCTTGAACTGTGCATGGCTAACCAACTATAGTCGCCGCCATACAAACTGATGACTGGGCCAAAACTCATTAGAATCATGACATCCTTTCGCACTTTCATAACATTACGATCTCTCACTCAGATCTGTAGTAAAGGTCATGTCATGTCATGTCGCATAAAGAAATATCGATAAAATATAATCGATATTGTTTATTACACAGGTTGATTTTTTTAATAGTGATATCCTTTAAGTGGGTGATTCAGTACATCCAACTAAGCCAGAAAATCGATAATCGATGTACTAAACCACTCACTTGAAGCTTGTCGCTATTAAAAAACAGCCGTCATAATAAATAAGTGTGTAACTTATAACATTGCAAATAACATATAACGCATTACACGCAATATTTCAATCACTAGACAATTACATGATTAGTGAAATAGTACGTATATATAATGATCGATTAATTAGCTAATTAAAATGTATATTATTTATTGGGACACCTGGCTATTTTCGATATTTTTAAGTCTTGTGTTGCAATAAATAATCTCACAACTGTAATGATAAATGAATAAGGTACCTGTATTATATCATTATTAAAATGAATACTATTATTAAAATGTATACAACTAGGTAACGAAATATAATATATCCACATTTTAAATTTATTTTGATTGACGAATTGATGTGGTTTGTTTGCCGACAGCATGTCTACCTGCCTAATTTTCTATAGTGCTTGAACCTATTAGTAATTAAATAATGTTATAGCATATGCCTAATAAACCAAACAAAATATAATAATGATATCGACTTTTAAATAAATATTTTATCGTCAAGCGGCCGTCCCTACGCTCAATGGCAGGTACGGGGCCGGTCATCAGTTTGTATGACGGCGACTATAGATGCGGGGACTTCCTTCGTACAGTAAGTCATGTATTGACGAAATCAGAGCATTCAGTATATGATATTGGATTATCCACTTTTAACAGACTAGGTGCGGATACAAATAAATGTACTAAAAAGAATAAAACACACGTCTGCCGTTACAGAAAGTGAACCATTGTATTTATAATTATTTTTATTACGGTTTTTTATGAAATATTTGCGGTTTATATGTTTATCTGTATAGATAGATGTATATTTCCGGAATATACTCAATCACACCTTTCATGATACATTTATATTTTCACGATATATTTTTATTTTAATTTATTGGCATTTAGATATTTAGACAAGTATTTTTTTGATATTTGGACAGTTTACCTAAACTGTCCCAAGTATCATAGGGTACCTACCCTATGATATTTGGCATTACATAACGATTCTAACAATATCACACACTTCTAAATCGGTTCAAGCGTTTAGAATTTATGGTGAAATAAAAAACTAGGGTTTCATAATTAATGCATACCTACCGGATTTGATCCAAGTACAATTGCGTAGTTTTATAATATTCCAAAATGTTGGATTGGAATAAATTCGCAAGAACCAAAACCGGTTATTTAAAAGTCGTTTATATTTTGTGTAATAATTAAGCACTTTTTGTTTAATTTATTTTGCTAAATTAATATTCTAAATATTTCTCTTCGTTATTAGGACTACCAGATCTATACCTGACGGCCGTGAAAAGGAAAAAAAACTGTCAAATGATGAATGTCAACACGCACCGCGTAACACAGCGATTTATATTAAAGACGCTGCTTTCTCCATGAGAGCAATGGGTCGCGACACGAACCCTATGACACTCAGGAGGACTAAACGATTCTAACAATACGACACACTTCTAAATCGGTTCAAGCGTTTCGAAGTTATGGTGGAAAAAAGAAACGGAAAATATATATAAACGAATCCTGAACACATAACACTCCTTTTGGGCAGTCGTGTAATAAAAGAGGCTAAATCCTTTAACATTTTGCAAAGCAGATTAAAAAATATATTTTTAAGTAGGTTAAGTAAAGTTAAACAAACAAGGCCCATTTAAGATAAAACAAACAAAAAAAAATATTTTAGGATTGTATTTATTGTTGGTTGACTGGAAGATATTGCTGTAGTGTAGCAATAAGTCCGCCATTGTACCTTATGTTATTGTGCAATAAAGAGATTTTCATTTCATTCATTTTCATTTCATTTATTTTAATATATACTGTTCAATTAATTCTGTTTACTACATATGACATGTGATACAGAAAATACACTCGAGAGCAATGAATCAGGGCCACCAATATAAACCTACTAATTCTACTAATATTTCGGATACTAAGAATTTTCAATAATTGCCACATTAATAAGAAATATTGTGTTTGAACATTAATAGGGAATAATAAATACCAAACACTCTCGTGTCTGGTATTTATTATTCCAGACACAAATTTTTTGTGACAGAATAGAAACAAAAGCAAAAGAAATGCAAAAAATAAATGCGTTATTCGATTTTCAAAAGAATATTTATTTTATTTTTACTTTTTTGATAGCATTATTTTACAGCAACAAAGAAATTTTATTTGAGTAGATCAAATAGTCTATAAAATACTTTTAATTTGAATAAGTTAGCATTCTTAGTTTCTAAGACATTAAGGTTCATGTTCATTGTTCCTGGGATCATTAAATTAAATAAAATGATAAGAAAAACGATTACTTATACATCAGTTTTGTTATTAACTTTATTTATAGCCCCTTTTTTGGGCCTTTTCTTGGAAAGAACCTTCCAGCAACTTAAATCATATGTATTCTACCCTCCAGTATGTATCCTGTAAAGGCTTAGCAACATGCATAATTAAAAGACTACTTTTAATATAACCCGTGTATTTCGCACGAATTTTTGTCTGGCATCATTAACAATATAATTAACAAGAAATTGAAGTGTGTCTTTCGGCATCAGCAATAAATTATTTTTGTCCTTCATTTCACGAACCGTATATTCTTAGGTACTTTCGAACGTTGTGACGTCAGAATGTTGAGTAATATAAACGGCGATATTTCCAGTATAAAATCACTCTTTTCACTCGATCCAACTACGATGGTAAGCGTCTCTGTGTACATTAATTAATAGATAATAAATTTGTTTAAATAGAAATATTTGTGTTTATCTACTCTCTGTCCGGTTGAGGTAAAATCGACTCAAGATTCGGAACTTGGTCTTCGCACAGCTTTATAAACGGGAGACTCTCTCCATGCGCAAGCTCGGATAGCGATTTCTTAAATATTTCCTTGGAAGATCAATCAAAGTCGTCAATATTATAACGTATAGCATATTAAATTAATATTTAATTGACAATTGAAACGATAGCCATGTGATATGCAGTTATGACTAAGCCTCATTTACCAATTTTAATCACTAATTTCTAAAATCAATGCTTCAAGTATATTTATGACGCTGTTAAAGATGTCTGGTTATCTCCAGGAAACCATAAACTCTTCGCAGTTAAATGAAACGTTTTTAATTGCTACCAGCGTATATTACACGACATTAACATGCTCAGCTATTAAACCTCCATCTTGGTTAGTTGTCGCCCTGTCTTTCACACAAAACTCGCTTAGTCACCACGAAGCCTCCTCGGAAAGTCCCGGGCACTTTTAAAACCAATCTCACGCGTGAAATGAAGTGGTCACTTCTGGTCTATTTCGTTTATTTTTTCTTCAAATCAACTGTTTCTTCTGTCTTCAAATCAACCTAAATGTCTTCAATCAATAACCGTCTACATTCTTAATCTGTCAGAACAGCTGGCCACCAAGGTGGAAATGCTACAGAACGTCTGTATCCGCTTCATTTTTGACCCAAGAAAATATGACCATATCACGGAATAACGTAGCAGACTGCAGTGGCTCACCACCAGGGAGACGAGACAGGTTAGAACTCTCTGCCTCTTATATAGAATCCTCGCGGATGGCATGCCGCTTTATCTTACCGATAGGTTCACCTCGTTATCGGCGCACGGCCGTCCTCTGAGATCAGGAGAATAACCTGTTATCCATCCCTGGTCATAGCAGTGACCTTTTCTCATACTCCTTCTACGTGGAAGCTGCACGACTCTGAAATGCTTTACCAAATGATGTTAGAACAGCCCCCAGCATCTCCTCGTTCAAGGCCAGGCTCAAGGAGCATATAACACTAAAATCCATAAATTAACCAATCCACCTCTTCCCCCTACTTTTTCGCAATAAGCTTGCCTTTTTTATTTAAAATAAAGTTTTTTATTATTATTATTATTATACTGTCTTATGTCTTATACTGTCTTCAAATCAACCCAAATGAAAGCCGGGTCGATGGGCCCGGCTCACGAGAAGATCCACCAAACAGAATGAACAGTGGAAGACGTCTCGGGCCCCTATCAGGGCTCGTCGACTGATATTTGATTGATACTGTTTATTAGGTGCATGCCTATGAACAGCTCTATTTTACTAGTATTGAGAGATATAAAAATTAATGCTCCGTCAAGAACTATTTACAATAAATTATGACTTGTTCCGACTTCCTCGTTTTATTGCGATTGCATCCGGGAATGGAAACAACTGGAAAATACTGATATATTCTATATATAAATTGGTGGAGACATGCAATCAGTATTTAAATTCCTGTTAAGCGATTTGATTTCAGACAATAGTATTATTTGTATATCCTTACGATAAAGATACTGATTTTCTATTATATTTACTATGGAGATTTGACCACTATTGATGTACTCTATTTATTATGGACACTTTAACACATACTTTTTTTTTATTGCAAATAGAATATATTGTAGTATATAATTACAACGTACCATTACAGTAGATTACATTAGATCATATCACAAAAAATATTTTAAATACACATTTAAATACACACACTCACGCTCACGCACTCACACACACACACACATATATACACTCTCACTCACACACACACATACACTCACATTCACGCACGCACACACACACACTTACACACACACACGCACATACGCGCACGCAAGCACACACGCATATACACACCATGTCATACTCTCTCTCTCTCTCTCTCTCTCTCTCTCCACACACACACACACACACACACACCCTCTATCTCACACACACACACACACACAGCCACACATGCACACACACAGCAAACATGCACACACGAGCACAATTCTCAATTCTCAAGTAATATGTTTTGTATATTACTTGAGAATTGTATATTACTTGAGAATTAATGGGCACAAAATTACCAAAATTTACTTGAAATTAAATAAATACCAATTTGTAACTCTAAGGAAATTCGTAACCAGCTGTATAATTTAAAATGTATAAATTTGGTAATTTTGTAATTCACGACAAATTCAAATTAAGTACCTACTCATAAAATTAAACAAAAAGAAAAAATCCCTCTTCACAAAATAACACTGCAATATACGACAACGTATTTTCAAAATTACTGTGTAATTGGTTTTCGCTGCAACAGGTGATGATTTTCCATTTCTCAGTCTATCTTCCTATCCATTTTCTTTCAGTTCTTATCATTTTGTGGTTTTCTTGCAAAATTTCTCCTCTTCTTTTGTCAGTAATTCCCATTTATTAGGTCCCCTTTTATTCTTCTGTTAGATAGCTACTGTTTTATTTAACCACACAATTAACGACAGCAGTGTTTAATAGTCAAGAAATGAAGGGGGATAATTAATAAACAGGACCCCACTACACTACCTGTAATATTCGAAGTCATATTTTGTGTCATAACCATATCTTTTTCCACTGAGTCATTATATCGATCTCCGAACTAGTCGTTATTACAAAGTAGGTGCTGCATTACTTATTTCAGCTAATATTTCCAAAGCAATACTGGTATTTCCTTGAGAATAATATAAAAACGATAATCCATTCCGATTATTGCCCAATCGTATTCAATGTATATTGAAATTTAGTAAAACTAAAGTTAAATGTCACATCACACCTAAAATACAACTATCGCGTAATGCGAGATCAAGGTTTAGATCGAAAATAAAACTAACAGAATGCATAAATGATATAGTTTCTTTTAAAATATAATTCAACTCTTTTGAAGTGTGTTCTCTGTAAATAAAAATTCATTTCAGTAATATAACGCGTGGAATCGATGTTTATAGGCAATGGAGTTATAAAACTTATTTTTGGTATAAATTGCTGCTCTATGCAAATAAAGCGCGTTAACGCGAGAAAACAACATTTTATATACGCTAAAAACAAATTATTAAAAAAATAGAAGGGCATTTAAAAAAATTATTAAGAAAATTCAATAAAAAAAAGGTTTTTAAATAGATATCATTATCATTCAAATATTATGTTATTTATTTTGTTAATACAAAGACGTTTTTTATGAGTCTGCTTGCTATGAACCCCATGACGCTTCGATTGTTTTAACTAAAGCATTGTATTATATTTTGTATACCATATATGAACCGGTTATTTGAAAAAGGGCACTTGTCCACTCGGGACAACTTTACAGGAGAAGGAAAAAACTGAATAATTTTTATTTGGACCAGCAGAAAATTCTAAAAATAATTAAGGAGGTTTGGTAAAACACCCTTTTATTATCATGTCTGAATATATAGGTGTAAATCCTGAAATGCCTGATAAACGGCCATTTTAGATTTTCGGACATGAGCCCTTTCTCACCTAAACAGGCGCATGTGCCCTTTTTGCACTAAAGCTACAGGACATGTGCCCTTTTAACACAACATTTATATCACGGAAAGGAAGGGATCTAATTAAAAAAATTAATAGTTACAACATTTATTAAGAAAAAGTTTACAAGTTTAGTGCTGATTAGTACGGTTATTTCGTTCTGCCCTATTTTCAGTAGGCCACCCAAAGATATCATCCCAAAATGTTTTGCAGTTGTTAGGAATGTACGGAGAGAGTTTTTTCAGGTCTGTGATTTTCGCCTCGAGCATGGGAATTTTATTTCTGTACAGGATGTCAGTTGGCAGTGTTATAGGTGCACGATTTCCTTTACGTAGGCGGAAATAATCCTTCGTTAACCCTCCAATAAATTGTTTTGTTTGTATTACATGAGGCGTGTTAGATTTAAATTCAAAATAATGGTAGCGAGAAAGAGTAAAGTTTGTGATCGGTCCATTTCCTGGTTCGGATTTTTTATTCCTGTAGTAGAATGCTGGAAACCAGTTTTGAAAGTCTAGAATAACAGACGAGTCCACAAAGAACACTGTGAATTTATTTTCAATGTTGGATGATGCCAGTATTATCTTTTCAATGTATTCGTCCACAGTGTATAATCTGTCATGTTGTCGTAGTTTTCTTTTTATCAGTCCAAACGCGCGGTCACACGGTAAAAATGAATGACCGCGAATCGGGTAGTGTAGTTTTATTTTTTCAAATATTTTTAGTTCAGTCAAACACATCATCATTCTGACAATGGCATGATTCTTATTCTGTCCCCAGCAATTATCGCAATATAAGTGCAATTCCTTAACTTCAGTGTCAACAAAATTTTTTAAATAGTGAAGGATGAATGAACACACGTCATCTGGCGATTTTCTGGCTATGCCTTCGTGATACACGTACGTTGTTACTTTGTCGGTTTTGGTATTATAAATACCAAAGGTGTTCACGCTTAACTGCCGGAAGTAATAAACTTCTTGTACTGGTATTTTAGGTAGATCTAGAACTGCCATAAAATCAAAGCATAATGTTAATATTTTAGCATCATTTTTGGCCAATGTTGTGCTGTTTTTCATTGATGTATAAAACTTCTTACTGCGATGTTTGTGCACCAAAAGTTCGGCGGAAGCAACACGTTTAGCAGTGTCGTTTAGGGTATCACTATTAATTTTGTTACCCAGCGCTTCACATTCTGAGCACGTATCTTTAACAGGACGGCCGAAACTCAAGTCGAAATTTCGTTTAAAATACAGTCGGTAGAACGAATATTTGACAACTCCTTCGAGATCTGGATAAGCGTTGAGAAATAACTCGTACATTTTCTTTACTGTCAATTCTCCACTAAGATACTTTTTTATGTGTGTAGTGTAGTGTGACTCTTTTTGTGGGAAAGATTCAATGTGGTCGTGAATTTTGCTGCACACTTCTTGAGAAATAGTATTGGCGCTTGGTGTTTTGCCCCGTGAATCATGTGGAGCAATGTCTTGTTCTAGCAAATTTGCAATGCGCCGGACTCTCTTACTGGTTATGTTATGCGCATTAACAAACGCAGTTTTGCAAACCGGAACACGCTCTCTGTCAATTAGCAAAAAGTAGTTTACAGTTTTTGATTTAGGTTTACGGTTTTCTTGTATTGTTTCTTCTCGGCCGCGTTTTCTCGCTACTCCTGCAATCTCCATCATTCGCTGCAGATGCAAATCCTGCTGATCCTTTGTATTGAGTTCGTAGAAAGAAATGAGGACATTTTCCAAAAGATCGGGCGAATTTATTTTAGCTAAGCACCGTTTCTTGCAACTGTAACAAACATAGGTTATGATTACTTTTGTGCACCCCATCAAAGTGAATTACTCATGCACTACACAATATTTACCTACATAATAATGATTGGAGGTTGTGTACTAACCAGTTGATCCTGATAAGGTTAAAGTGATCATTCTTGGCACGAACTCGCTGTCCGCGATGATTGACATGTTCCGTTCCCTTGACCTTCGCATTCTTTATAACATTTCGCTTGTACTCGTCGTCATGTCGAACTCCTTTCTTTCGTTTCCGCTGCTCTAGCCCTTCCTCACTCATTTTAGCAACAAATTTCTTCAGCAGTTACCTACCATAAAAGAATTAAAACAGACACAGAGTAAACGCACACCACACCACAGAGTAAAAACATAACAGCTGATCTTGACAACTGACAATGTTGCCACATAAAATAATAAATATATTGCGAAAAGGACACTTGTCCATGGACAAGTGCCCTCTTTGTAATAAACGAAGAAAATTACCTGACCATATCTCTAGGAATAATCATAGGACAAGTGTCATTTTTACACACAATGTGCGTAGGCTCAAAAATAGCACAATCGTGTAAAAAAACAATTTTTGCCAAAAATGTGACAAGTGCCCTTTTTCAAATAACCGATTCATATACCATACGAACATTGACGCAGTGTCCAAATTGTTTTGTGCTCAAAACGTACATTTTAAATATTCACAACCATATCCGTTTATATCGCCGGGCTACCGATATGGAATATGTGATGACGTTTATGACGCGAGTTATGACGCGATCATGACAAGACTGGTGGAGATTGATCGGCACATTTTTGTATATTTTGTTTTATTTGACGTGGCCTGCCATATTAGACTTAAATGCTTTTTCGTTTTTGGAGTTAATATACGCTTGCGATTGCATGCTCGCGATTTTGTAATACAACTCGTACAAAATGATTCCGTAGCGTCGAATTTCTTGCATAGGGTTGAATAATGTATACATTTTCAAATATGTAGGTACATTTAGGTACTATGAAGGATATTAAAATGAGGTACAAGACTACTAATTAAATTGATATATGACTGACGGAAAGCTAACAGCTTTAGCGAAGTTAGCTAAGAGCTTAGCGAAGTTACTTGGGAAAAGAGGCGGAATGATAACGAAATTAGCTTGTGAGGTCGGGATATGTTGAAAACTGATTGATTCATTGCGTATTTTTCTATAACATAGAATCATTGACATTGTGAGCCAGACAGTTAAGGAAATCAATAAATTTCAGTTTTTCACGAAACGACGACCAATATTTGTGATATTTTTTATTTCTCATTTTAATCCTCTTTTCAACATGTAGACAATGTAAAGGTTTGTACGGTTTATTAACATTTCTATTTTAATAGCATAAACGAACGAAAAGTAGCGCTTTGAGATCCACCAAATTTTCCAGACTAAATAACCGTAGCATGCATGTTGTATCGACTAATAGTTGTATCGTTGCAAGCTCGTTGTATCGTTTAATAGTTGAAGAAACTAACTGACGCGGACGCGGAGAATCTGAACTATGTCACTCTGCATTTCTCAGATTGGGCATTATTGCATTTTGGGCATTATTGCAGTTTGTCAGTTTGGGCAATATTGGGCAACTATGAACAAGTGAGTCCAATATCTGTTCACCTTTAAACCACTATCAACCACAAATCAAAAAAAAACCAGCTGACCGGATGTAACGTATAAAAATGTTAAATTTGCACTTAAGTTTAAATGTATCTGATTTTTTTGGCGACATTTCGAACATTTACATCGAACATTCGCCTTGAACCATATTTATTAAGGTCTCTAATCACGTACGTATTATTTGTGATAACGCTACAAACCTTTGAGCTATGAAAAAAGAAGCTAAACAAATAGTAGTAGTAGTAGTAGATGGAGTGGGGGGCTTTTTTCCAGCCCTTGATGTCACCTAGATCTGTAAGGTCTTTTGTAACTACCCACTATGTGATTAGGTCAGTGGTCAGCTAGTAGCCCGGTACTTCTTACCAGTCCAAGTAGGTCACTGACCTTCAAGTTGGGCAGATCGCTGGGTTCGAGAAAGGCTCGTCCCAGTAAACTGTGTCTTTTGGCGGCGAGCCCTGGACAGCGACCAACAATGTGTATGCTGTCTTCAGGTTCCTCGCTACATATTCGGCAATCCTTGCTCTCAGTCAAACCAAGGTTGAATAGATGAGCTCTAAGGGTCGTGTGTCCGGTGAGGAGACCGATAGTGGTTCTAAGGTTCTTCTTGCTCATGTCAAGTAGGGCCTTGGTTTTCTTCTGTAGTGGTTGCTCCATCATGGCTTTTGCCTGGACATCCCTGACTCTGTTTCCAGGAAGCCCGATGTTCCTGCTCCAAGCAGTCCCTGATGATTTTCTTACCAGTAGCGAAGGGGACCCCTACAGCTGGCTCCACTGGGCAATCCAGTGTGCCCAGTTTTGCCAGTCTGTCGGCCTCTTCGTTTCCGGGTATGCCTTGGTGACCCGGAGCTAAACAAATAAGTTATAGCAATTAGTTAGAAGATCAAACCCGTATAACATAAAATATACATCCTGTTCCAAAATAACGTTGACCAAATTAAAAAGCAAAAAAATGGAATGCATTTTGTTGACGTTTGTTTTATTTGATATTCTTCTTGGTCTTTGCAATAAGTTAACAACGTTGTATATGGGAATAAAAACTACATAAAATTTATTGTATTCTATATCTTGGCAATGAAGAGCAATAATAGTAACGTAATGAAGAGCAATAATAGAACGTAAAAAAAAGAAAAACTGAGAAAGACAAGTAAATAAATATATAAAAAGGAATGAAAAACATGACTGCCGTTTCAAAAAGTGAACTATTGTATTGTTTTTTTTTACGGTTATTTTTATGAAATATTGGTAATTTATGTACTTATCCATATACATAAATATATATATTCGGAATGTACTGAATCAGACCTTTCATTTGACACAAAACACGATATATTTATGTAAATTCATTGACATTTGGTAATTTGGACATTTAGACAACTATTTACTTGATATTTTGACAGTTAAGGTACAGTATGACACTTGGGATGATATAACGGTACTAACAATACTACATACTTCTAAATTGGGTTGAGTGTTTAGAAGTTATAGTGGATTAAAGAAACGGAAAACATACATAGATGTTTTCCGTTTCTTTAATCCACTATAACCCTGACCACATTACACTCCTTTTTTTATTGGACAGTCGTCTAAAAAAAAGAATCTGAGAAAATATCAAGAAATCATTGATAGGAAAAATACGGTAAGACAATATTAAATAAAATGCATTGTAAAAACAATATATAACATTTTTCATAGACATTTTTTCTTTTATTATTTTTCTTTTCTTTCTTTCTTTTATTTCTTTTATTTATTTACAAGAGGCAATAAAAACGACGTTTTTATTATTTTTTTACGTTCTTTTCTTATTTCTTTGAATTTCAAATCCATACCAGAATCATATTATAACAGAATCGCTTTTTTATGACCACATTTAAACGCTGTTAAGTTTCTAGCGACAATTTTACGACAACGTTTAAAAAAATGTATTATTGGAGCCCTGTCCTGTGTGGAGCATTGGGACTCTATAACGGGTTAGTGCCAGTTGGGTGTCAGAGTCGAATATTCATGACTTTAAGGTTTTGCCATTCGGATCCCGTATTTTTTAAGCAAAATTAATATTTCATGGAAATTAATTCGTAACTTATAAAATAAATTAAATACTATGGCTAATATAGCGATGACATCAAGAATTATAATATTTCATATCGTTCAGTTTTCGCAACCGCTGCGTTCTCTTAGTAACCTAATCACAGTCCGCAGTAGAAAGGCTAAGATGTAAATTTCAAGTATTTATGACTAGGTACATCAAATTCGTGATCGCGAAACTCATGTTTAACATACGCCGTCGTCGAATTCGTGATCTCGAATAGTCATGTGGACTGCGGAATTTGATGATCGCCAAATTCCTGGCTTTGTGCTTTTTTCAGCACGACTTAAACAATGCCAAAACTTTACAAATCATTGGCTATTTTGTAGCTATTTAATTCTATACATTCGCACCATCATTTATTATATACGCTATTAGACTGTTAGAATAGAATAGAACAACTTTATTGTGCTATAAAAACACAACTTAATGAATATTACACTGATTTTATAAAAAAGACCATTTGATAAAATAATTCCTAATTTTCACAGTACAATACACAAATACGTAGTAAAGTTAAATTTAAAATAAACTTATACAAAATATATGTCAGTAACTTATGCTAACGTTGCCTAGGGAAGGATAAAGGAGAGGTCAAGGTGAGGTATTTGGTTAGTGGCTGTGTAAAAATAAATGTTTCTTCAACAACTTTTTGAAAGTATGCAACGAAGGTGCATGCCTGATAGTGAGGGAGCTGATTCCACAAACGAGCAGAATGGAATGTAAAAGAGTGCATGTAAACAGAAGAATGGTGTATCGGAATGGCGAGTGTGTTATCCTGGCTTGATCGAGGTGGAAGACCGTGGCCTCCCAAAGGGTGGAAATTCTCCTTGAGATAGGAGGGTGAAGTGGGATTATTGAGTATGTTGTAGAGTAGCGACAGCGTATGCAAATTTCTTCGATCGCGAATTGGAAGCCAGTGAAGTTGCTCCCGAAAGCAGCTAACGTGGTCGAACTTTTGCAAATTAAAAACATACCTGAGTAAGATATTTTGCAGATGCTACAGCTTATTCAAAATAACCTCACTGGCATCTATATAACAAACATCACCGTAGTCAAGTATAGGCGTTAACAGTGTGGACACAATCATTTCTTTATGTGACATGGTACGATTCCTGTTCTATAGTACGCAACCCTTCTGATAGGGCGAATCCCTTCTGAAGCGGTGGTATTTATGACCATCTATTGATATTGATTGATTAATATCTATATTGATTGATGATGAATGTTTTTTTTTATAAAGGACTGATTGATTATAAACTAGCTAAACAACAGGTAGAGGCTGCGTAAAAACTTTACAGTCTGAATGGGGTGACGGGTTCGCCCGTTGTAGTCGACATCGCCATACTGTACAATCTGAATGGGAGCTAATGGGTCCTGTTGCAGTGAGGCCACTAAGACCACTGTGTATGGGTCGGTCAAACGCACGGGCCAACACCTATCGGGCGGCCTCCACGCAGAAGTGCAAGCCAGAGTAGGACTCTGGCTCGCACTTCTGCGATCTCGATCGTCTAACCAGTCAAGAGGTAGAAGACATCCTGATGATTAATTTCAGGCGGAGATATCTTTCCAAACTGGTAGTCAGGGGGCGAGGCTGCCAGCTGGATACCTTTCCCGGTGCCTCGCCCTAAGGCGCTGGCCTCTAACGGGCATGTTGGCGGAGCTAGACAGTAGATTTGTCTTGTCTTTAAGTCTTCTACGCTCATCCCACGGCTGAAAGAAAGATCATATATCGTTATATCAGCCTGAGGTGACGGGTTGGCCCGTTGTAGTCGACACCGCTCCACTGTACAATTAAAAGTCCAGTCGAATGCAGACGAAGTGAATCCAAGCGGAGATATCCTTCTAAAACTCTGGTAGTCTGGGGGCGAGGCTGCCCTCTGGTTTACCTTTCCCGGTGTCCCGCCGTAAGGCGTTGGCCTCTGACGGGCATGTCGGTCTAGCTAGATGATAGATTTGTATTTGTCTCTGAGCCCACCTCACGGCAGATAGAACGATCATTATCCTTAAAACTCCTGAGGTGACGGGTTCGCCCATTTTAGTTGACAACTCTAAATGTACCTACAATCTGAAGTGCATGCCATCTAGCACGGTTATAATTGTTGTGGCGAATATTCTAGCTTCGCTATGATTATTCTGACCAATTTACTAAAATTAACAAGCACGCGAAAGTAGAGCAGCGGTTGGTAAGCGTTGCTCTCAATATTCCAGATGAGATCGTAGCCCTTTCGAGCCATTAAAATGGCCTACCGAGCGCGCGAGCGTGGCCTATCCACTCTTCTCTTCGTACACATAATAATATCATAACAGGATTCGGCGTGTAATTACGCACTTATGCACTATATGCTGCGTCACGACAGAAGGCCGCGGTCAAGGCGGTTCGACGAGCCAAGCCAACATGGCCGAAACAAGATGGCGGACGGCAACAAAGTCGCAACGTTGCCAGCAATAATAGTTTTTCAACTCTATCATCTGGATAAATCTAAACGGCAAAACAACAAACCACAGTTGGATTAAAAAATCGGCTGTGTCGCCCTAAGACTTTCCAATAAGTAGCCAAGGATTGACTTTATCTGAATATTAATTTTATACATAAAATCAATGAGCGCCCTCTCTCATCCGGCGGTCGAACCCGACTAGTGCAAGCCCTGGTGGACCGATTTCAACCACAATGTTATCAACTATTGCCATGACCAAATAATGGCTGCAAACCAAATTTCAGATCAATCGGATTAAGCGTTTTGGCGGATCATGGAGGAATATATAAAGACAGACAGACAGACAGACACAGAGAAACTTCAATTCTGGAAATGGTCTTATTTATCTCAGCGGGGCTCAAAACGAATATTTTCGTCCTCTTCTCGAAAAAAAATTCAGCGCGTTCACAACACCGACCTGGTAGGTTGGTGTACCGGGAAAAGTAACAAATGAGACTAAGATAAAAATAGTGATTCGATATCCAGAACATGACATGCCGAATAAACTGATCGACATAAACGTAGTCTAAATTAAACCAGTAAAGAACATTCAATATTTGAGAACTTATATCAAACCAAATCGAATTAATTTCATATTCAATTACCCTATTCGGGTGTAAAAATTACAATGTTACTAAATCTGCTAGTATTTTTACATAACAATAAATAAAGTAGTAATATACTAGAAACAGAATTGGGACCAAAGCAACCTAGTATAAAAATCAAGAAAATAAACGAGCCCGGTGCCTCGCAGTTAGACGTTGAACTCTGACGGGCGGGTTGACGTAACTAGACGGTGGACTGTGTTGTCCCTAAGAATAACGTTCACCCCACGGATAAAATAATGATTACATATCCTTTTACCTACCTGGGGTGACGGGTTCGTCCGTTGGAGGTGACAGCTCTGAAGTACCTATAGTAATTTGTATATATTTATATACAAAGTTATTAATTTTTATTCGCTAGATTTGTCATTAAACCACTGTGCTTGGCATTGATGACGGTGTGCACGCCTCCGCGTTTTGACAGTCGCCAATATTCGACAGCTTTTACCGTAGTGATGAAATTGAAAAGACGACCCACAAATGTTAACCTAACGTAGGCCAGTGGGATAATATTATAATGATTTTGGTCTAGTTAGACGAAATAAGTGAGATTTTATTTATTCTATTTTCATCGGGAAACAGAGTAATACCAAACCAAATTGAATAAACGTAAACTATTTATATGTTTCTACCTATTGAACGATAATATAATGCGCTGTGCGATTTAAAAGAAAATATATATAAAGAGAAGTTATTTTCAGAAACAGAGCAACGAAAAACCTAGTATAAAAATTAAAGTTTTAAAAATATTTTTGATTTAAATATTAGCAATAGTAGAAGGGTCATTCCGCCATTTCGTGCAAATCGCCTGTAAACTCTAATCGACTGCATACCGACTGCATACCGGCAATATCAGACTGCATACCGCATTTAGAAAAACAGTTTTATTGAAATATATTTACTCTAAGTGTGAGGGAGAAGGCTCTTTAGGAAATCTAATTCTAAAGTACATAGTTTTTTTTTAATCTTAAAAATACATGGAAAAATTTCATTCCTCTCCGCCTCCAAACCACAAACTTCAAATTCGTCGATGTGTTGTACCTAAACTTGCCAACACATACTTAGTTGTCTTAGCATACATGAAAGATAAGTTAAACACACTATAGGTATTAAAATATAAGACATCTACAATTACATATAAACAAAATATTTCTACTTTTGTCTTTGGCAAAAGAGATTCTATCATTTCCCGCGCAAAAAAAAATATAAGTATATCTTGCTCCGCAACAGGAGCCCAAGCTTCAACCGTAGATCATTATGCTCCTCATTGGTCAGTCTGTCGCGTAAGCTCTGAAGGCTGTGTGAATAGTCGCCGTATAAAAAGATATTTAAGTTCTTTCTCTTCATTTCGAGTTTGTCACCGTTCAGCAGTCATTACCATCCATCCAAGTCAAACAGTAAGTACAAAACAAAAAAGCTAAGTTTATATCCACTTTGGTGTGTTTTGGTAGGGTCTTTTCGTCCACTGTTATTGAAACTTCAAGGTTCATGCGAAATGCGATAATCATGCGAAATATGGAGAATAAACTTCCATTATTTCATTCCACTCCTTGTCATTACCTTCCTTTCCTTCCAAATTTATGTAGGATGGCAATGAAACGTATTGGAAGGTAATGAAAACGTGTCAGATGGTAATGAAAACTTTTGGAAGGCAATGAGTTATTGACAATTTCGAATGGTTTTGAAGGTTTTTATAGGAAACTTAAGAGCTAAGTAGATAAATGTCAATTATCTATATGTCAATTTTGGCCTGTTTAAGTGTATTTGGGGTAAATTATGAAAGAATTCTAGAAGAAAGAGAAGAAAGAGAAGAATTATAGAAGAAAGAGAGCTAAGCTCTTTTATCTCCAGTTTCATCTACGTACCGTGCAACCATACCAAGCATTTGGGGAGATTTAGCGTTGGGATTGACATCACATAACCTGAATTAATCAATCGCGATTTTGTAGAAAGCTTCACTCAATACGGTGAAATTATAGTTAACCATGTGTTTAATGTAAACCACCTTACTAGCAATGAGATGAAAGACGATACACCGAAAGTTCATGTAGCAAGCAATGTATTGAACAACGAAACACCCGCTCTTCATAAATACATTAAATGAAGGCATAACTATTTCAATACCAACCAATACGATAAGTTAAAATGACAAAAGTGGCAGTGTACGTGGAAGTGTACTACCGTTTTTGAGACACAACGACATATAAAAGTCACGCCGTTTTATATGAATACTGACGGCACAATGTTGATAAGCACACTGATGACATGGATAATGACAATACAAAAAATTGCAACGCCAAAAAAGAAAATGTTAAGAATGTAGCTTGTCATGGTGTACATTCCGACAATATTGATGATTTGGGTAATAGTCCAATATCTATTAAAACAAGCTGTATTAGTACATAGGAAAAAATTGAGGATACTCAAATGGCACATACACCGTACTTTTTTTTTAATGTTGGGATAAATCTAATATGCTTTCTTGGCCCGTAGTAGACGATGAAGATAATATAAAATCGAAGACTATCGCGGTTGTTTGACATTATAAATTCGTTTTCTATCCTATTTATGATGAAGATAATGTTGCGGAAAATAGCAGTTTCTATCCTTTGCCAATGCCTTACATTACTAGACGAGGAAAATATTCATTTTAAAATCTTCCTGATTAAAATTATAAATAAAAGCGTTGATCTCAAGATATTATAATTTCCATTTTATCTTACGATTAGTAAGAAAACTTTTCCTATATTGTTAGTATAGAGTTTTGTTGCATTATTATTACAAGCAGTTTTTAAGCGAGATAACATTGACGCTCGAGTCACGATAGATTACAATAGGGTTAGAGTAACGATTTATTTTTTTGACTTTTAGATATTTTATATTATAAAGATTTTTTTTTGATTGAATATTAGAGCATAAAAGCTTACATTTGGTACTAGATTCCGTGAAGTTCTACTAAGTTACAAAAGTACAAGAGGACAAAAGTCTATTGATTTTACAAGGAAAGTAGATCTCAAGATTTTATATTTTTTATTTTCTATTTCTTATTCCATACTTTATGTTTCTAGAATTATAATAATATATTTTGTATGTAATTCATGTAATGCGTAAAAGAATAATAAAGATTTCTTAAATTTTCTTAGATGATTTAGTTCATTAGTGGCCGCTTTCAAAATAGGCTTCATAACTTTTAATGTTGGTATTGGTTATGGATTTTTTTAATAAATATATTTTGTAAAGAAACAATAAATTACTGATGTTATTTCTATATCACATGTCATTACCATCCTCAGGTAATATTACCTTCCAGGCTAGTGTCATTACCATCCCTTGACGTATCATTACCTTCTTGGCAAATTTCATTACCATCCCGATCGTCATTACCCATTTATTAGTAAAGTACACTATGTACCAAAGTGCCTCCCACATAAATATCTTTACTAGGAGGTCTTAATTATATTAAATATCAATAAATCTGAAATTCATGAAAAAAAAATTTGCTCCGCGGAATCGCTTGTTTTGCACGAAAGGACGGAATGACCCAGAAATGGTAAAAGTTATAAACAATATAAAAGAAATAAATTAAAAAAATAAGTAATCAAAATAAAATTTTAAAACAGCAAAAATCACTTCTTCTTCTTCTTCTTAAAGTGCCATCTCCTATCAGAGGTCGGCGATCATTATAGCGACTTGGCCCCGTGATATTGCGGCGCGGAGCGACTCGGTGATCCTTGAATTGAACCATTCAACGAGGTTTTGTAGCCAGTGGGTTCTTCTTCGGCCAGGTCTTCGGCGGCCTTTTATCTTTCCTTGCAGGATTAATTGGATAAGGTGGTATCACGCATTATGTGGCCCATTTATTGTAATTTCCTTCTCTTTATGGTCTTCAGTAATTCCAATCCTTTGTGCATTCTTTGCAGAATTGTCTCATTTGTGACTCTATCCGTCCAAGATATTTTCGGTATTCTCCTGTAAATCCACATTTCGAAAGCTGCTAACCATTTGCACAAAGTCTGCGTTAGTGTCCACGTTTCTACTCCGTACAGGACACCTGAAAATATCTAACACCGCACCAGGCGGCATCTAGTGGAGAGTTTGAGACTACGGTTGGAGAAAAGTTAGCTCATTTTGATAAACGCAGCTTTAGTTTGTTTCTAATCACTAAGATAATCAAATTAGAATAAAAGTACATACACAATAGAATCAAATGATAACATAAAATTTAAATAATAAGAAAGAAAATCTCGCAGGCTGCTATAGGTTTTTGGTCCAACTTACGAAGGCGTATCCATATATGAAGACAGCAGGTCTATATAGCATGTCCATATATGCAGTCACCGTAACCGGTTTTCGGTAAGACAAGAACATTAATTAATAGAATCCTAATATCGTTGCTAGTATTATATGTTATTGACTGGAGAAAAACTTTTTAGTTTTACATGAGAGTCAATTAGTAGCTTTGATCAAAGTTCAGACCGATATTACCGGCGACCTGCCTTCTTGGGGTAGAGAGAGTATCAATATAAGGCTGATTATAGAAGTTATATTTAGCCAGATTTCGTATAGAATCACCAATCAAGTATGACGGTTTAGCGGGATGAAGCTGAAAGCCACAACATCGGACCTAGTCTAATGAGATAGAAAGATCTTCGTTTACTTCGATTATTAATGAATCGGCGTCCCCTAAGTTAAAGGATATAAATACTTGGATAGAAAAGATCAAAATACTAGATCAACAAATGATTCATGTAAGTCTGTGGACACGCCCTCTAATCAACAATGCCGTATGTCATCATCGATTGGCAGAGTGGGTATAGACATTTTTCTTAGTGGTCTCGTCCGAAAGAATATGACGAAGGTCATTTAAAATATGTATATCATTTTACTTTTCTTATGGCGAAATGTTCTTCTTCCATCGATATTCTTCTTCTTCAGTTGGTACCTATTCCACCTTATCTAGAATGTGTTACCTTCGAAGAAAATAGACCTAGAAGCCTCAGGATGTATAAAGTTCCGGACGAAAATATTCTTCTTCTTCCGTGGGTTCGGTGGTTTTGGGGTTGGTGATGGAGGGGGTAGCGTTGTGGAGGGGGAGATAGCGTTGGTTGGGGGGGTTTGGGAGGAGAGAGGTCGGGGGAGGGGGTTAAGAAAAATCCTCTTCCTCTTCCACTTGCTTTAACAGATACTCAAGTACACAGAATGTATAAAGTTTCGGACGAAAATATTCTACCTCTTCCGTGGATTGATATCCTGCTTTATCTAGAGTGCCTAAATAGTTACCCAAGTACTATTGAGATGTAATGTTTTGGACGAAAACACATTCGCTATCAGGAAGGTGGAAGAGGGGGTGTAATAATATTCGGATGAAACAGTACTTGGCTACTTGCCGGGAAAGCCTTGGGCGACACAACCGATTTTTTCTATTTTTGGTCGATGAGAAAGTCATTTTTTCTTTTTGTCTAAACCAGTGATCTATGTGAATGAATGCCCAAATTTTTAATAAAATTCATCCTATTGATTGACAGGTTACATCCTCATGAACAACAGGAAGAAACAATCGCTTTTTTTTGTTTTCCATTAAAAAAAAATAGTTTTGTTTGCTGAATACATAATTCTTATATACATAAAAATAAATTTAGAAAATTCTGGCAACACCATATTATACAAATGCATGCCACTGCTACCTACGCTTAGCTGTGTAGGGATGATGCAGGCAGTATAATAATATGACTGTAGTATAAAATATGCAACATGAATACATACCGCCTTCTGTGAACCAGGAAAACCGGGTCCGTGTGGGAGACAGATGGCGATGAGCTTGCGCTGGAATCCGAGTTATTTGGGTTATAAATCGCGAGGCGTGCCGGCATGAATACAACTTTCGAAAGGCAAGACACGTAAATGACATCAGTCAGTAGAAAAAAAACATGATTAAGACTAGCTTAGGATAGATCAAGGTGGAGTGATTAAAGAGGCAGTAGAAAGAAGGACGAACTTCTCTTGATATGTATAGGTTAGAGCAGTGATTCTCGAAGTGGTTTATATGGACCCCTAGGAGTCGATTTCGAATTGTGGGGGGTCCAAGTCAGCATGAAAAAAATGCCGTGAAAGATATGTAAATGTGGATCCACGTTAGCGAACCCCATCTAGGCAGGTCATTATACATATTTAGGCGTACCGTAAATGTCGTATTATTTCTTAAACAGATTGTGTGTACAGCATAGTATTTTAAAGTTATAATAATAGCAATAAACAAACGCGCGCGTCACAAATATCATGGAAGGAAATTAACATTTAACTCCAGTTGCATCACTAGTCAATTGAGGAGGCCCGCGCTCATGACTAACAAAGGGAGGTGCGGGTGAGGTATGTGAAAAATGTGTGGTTCAATGGATTGTGTAACCCCAAGACTTTCCCGGCATGTAGCCAATGACTGATTTCATTTGAATATTATATCTGGTGGACCGATTTTAATCACAATCTTTACAACTCTTGTCATGACTAAATGATGCTATCATATCAAGCTTCAGCTCAATCGGATTAAGCGTCTGCGGCGCTATCGTGGAGGAATACACACACACACACACACACACACACACACACACACACACACACACACACACACACACAGAGGGAGAGAGAGAGAGAGAGAGGCCAGGAAAGTAAAATGTTTAAAATATTAAATAGTTAATCTATTATGAGAGTACTTATTTTAATTCATGCTATCGCCGTAAATGTTAAACTTTGTTTAATCCTTGACATATTAGCAAGGTATGTTTTGATTAAACTCGATTGAGGTTTAGCCACTTCAAGGAGAAATAATTAAAATGTAAAAATAATAGTTTTAGACCACATAATGTAATGGTATTTTTTAATTATTATTTTCCCTTTAGTAAACCTTCAAGCCCTCTGGTTTTCTTTACCTTCTGGTTCCATTTGAGTTACTTCTTTTTTCTATAGACAGTTGTCCATTCTGTCATCCTTATTGCTCTGTATTCCATTACTTCCTGCAGTGAGTTACTTGATCGATCACCTAACTTTACGATACCTAAGAATTACTAAAATAAAGGTCTTTCTTTCGAATTTCCTTTATTGATAAAGTTTTTATCTTTCCTATATTATACTCAAAAGAAAGTCATTATACCCCAAATAAAGTTTTATTATACTGATAATAATATAATTAAAAACCCGATGTATGCTATCTGACTATTTTATGCATCATTGTGTATTTGTATTGTGACTATCGGCGATTAACTGTTATAATTATTACTAATTTGTTACTATTTAATTTTTATAAATAGGATAGAAAACGAATTTACCGCGTGAAATTTGTAGGACCCGACGTTTCGGTGACGTTGCAGCCGCCGTTGTCTAGGGTAGACTGAAGAGCTGTCAGTCCATTGTTTTGCGGGTAGGCCGCAAACCGCTGCGTAGGTTATAACGGTGGTGCGTAGGTTATAACGGTGGTGGGGGGCCGGGCTCGGAGCGCGGGAATTTTTAAAATCCGTCTTGCACACAACACTCACTGTATCCTGTTTTACGTCTTTGCGTTCGGCGTTCGGCGGCGGGAACATTTTAAGAAGAGGGTTCCACGTAGAAGAGAGTTTGTAGCCGTCATCTCTATTGAAGTTTGGAGTTCTTCTTATTTCAATGGCTTCCCGGATCATGCGAGGAAAGTAGAATTGTTCCTTGGATAGAACAATGGGATTTTGAAACTGCATCCAGTGGTTACTTCCGCTATCCAATATATGGTCGCAGATCGCCGATTTTTCTCTCTGAACGTTTTTAACAGCTTTGATGTGTTCTGTCAGTCGCGTGGCTATGGGCCGTTTCGGCCGTTATATATATATATATATATATATATATATATATATATATATATATATATATATATATATATATATATATATATATATATATATATATATATATATATATATATATATATATATATATATATATATATATATATATATATATATATATATATATATATATATATATATATATATATATATATATATATATATATATATATATATATATATATATATATATATATATATATATATATATATATATATATATATATATATATTTAAATTATTTCCAATAATAAGTATATAAAATTAGTTTCATGAAAAGTTACTTATCTGGGGTCCTGTTGGACCAGAAACATTTTAACGAAAGTTAATGTCCTCTTTAAATACTTTGGGCAGCAGCACCTGTTTATGCAATTGATAACTTTATGATATTTTTAGTTATTGCAGCCGAATTACTGTATGCCCTTGGATGTAATAAGTATGGAGGATGGTTTCTGTAACAGAAATGGATGTTAGTAACTGATTTTTGAAGAAATTATTTGACTAAGAATATTTCGACACTACTCGTATTCATCTCGATGACATTTCACAGAGAAAATAAAATATTCCCAATCCAAGCTGGGATTTCCTTCGCTGCTATTCAAGTAGCTTTTACTAATTTTATTTTACTATATATATATATATATATATATATATATATATATATATATATATATATATATATATATATATATATATATATATATATATATATATATATATATATATATATATATATATATATATATATATATATATATATATATATATATATATATATATATATATATATATATATATATATATATATATATATATCTATATATATATATATATATATATATATATATATATATATATATATATATTATATATATATATATATATATATATATATATATATATATATATATATATATATATATATATATATTGAAATATTTGATAGTTTTGTGTATATATTCTTTTTAGAATTGATCAATAAGATGATTATAAAGTAAATAATTATAAAAGCCACTTACATCGTGACGAAGGATTCCCTTGATCGGATTCGGGAATGCTTTAGGTGTTAACGAGAATGATGAATGCCTCTCACTTGCGGAAAGAGGAGTAGGTTTAAGTTGGGCCCATTTTTCAACTAGTAAACGCTCACCCTTCATCCAATTATCTCAAAAATTAAGCTACAATCCTTCTTTATACGTAAACTCACTCAATTTCCTATTATTTCAAGAGAAATAACAAGACAAGACGAGCTACTTGACAGATGGAAGAATTTAAAATTTCGAATTTCGTTTTTTTATTTTCTAAAGGTGCGATATAAAGAAGCTGCGATCAATATTCAGCTGAAAACTTAAAACTAAAAGCGTGACATGCCCTCATATCAATGAAAGGAAGCAGTCAGCTCTTTCCTATTAGTTGGAAAGATTACCTTTAACCTAAATGGATTATTTACAATGAACGAAACATAAAATATGTAAAAATTCAATATTTTGAAATATTTGATAGTTTTGTGTATATATTCTTTTTAGAATTGATCAATAAGATGATTATAAAGTAAATAATTATAAAAGCCACTTACATCGTGACGAAGGATTCCCTTGATCGGATTCGGGAATGCTTTAGGTGTTAACGAGAATGATGAATGCCTCTCACTTGCGGAAAGAGGAGTAGGTTTAAGTTGGGCCCATTTTTCAACTAGTAAACGCTCACCCTTCATCCAATTATCTCAAAAATTAAGCTACAATCCTTCTTTATACGTAAACTCACTCAATTTCCTATTATTTCAAGAGAAATAACAAGACAAGACGAGCTATATATATATATATATATATATATATATATATATATATATATATATATATATATATATATATATATATATATATATATATATATATATATATATATATATATATATATATATATATATATATATATATATATATATATATATATATATATATATAAACCTGAAAAATATATGCTCTTCAACCATTATATTAATATACTGTATAATGTAGGTACGAATATACATATTCTATTAGAAATTCAAATCAATTTTCAAAATTCTATCCTTCCAATAAATTTTTCGAGAATGTTTGCAATATTTTAACATTTTTTTCAGTCAGTCAAAAATATAATCCAGGAAAACTCAGAGGCAAACCAAAATGACGTAAAAAGCAGGAAATATTTTAATTGCCTCTAATTGGGAAATAATCTCTTTAGCTAGCTAATTTATGAAATGCTATCTTCATTAGTCATGATGTTTATCATAATCATCTTTCATAACGTATGCAGAGAGTCTTCACAACGAGGATGTATGCCGACAAGGACGTTCAATGTCAGCCACACAAACGAAAATATTACAATATATTTTGTGCGACTGAATCATTAGGAATTTGCGTGATGTCACTGTTGCGAAAACGAGTTTCATCGAGGTGTGTTATTATCGTAATATCTATTTCTAGAACTCTACTTATAGTAATTAATATTTATAGAGTGAATGTTCGTTCATGCTTAATCTCAGTTTGCATCTTCTCATTCTCTGAGTGCCGTTTCCGATATCGCAATTCCGTATATAGTGGCTTTCACGCCGCTTCTGGATCGCCGCAATACAATACAGAATACTAGAATACAGGCTAGATTAGAGATTATAAAATCGAAACGTGATAGAGAATATGAAGCGGATCTAACCACTGGGTGCAGTTTTATAATGCCATTGACCTATCCCAACAACAATTTTACTTTCCTCTCATGATCTGGAAAGCCATTGAAATAAGAAGAACCCCGAACTTCAATAGGGACGACGGTTACAAACTCTCTTCTACGTGGAATTCTCTTCTTCATATATTCTCAATGCATATCGCCGAGCGCAAGGACGTAACACAAGATACAGTGAGTGTTGTGTGAGCGTCTGATTTTCGAAATTCGCGCGCGTTATGTGATCGCGTTCGCAATATGTGAAGTAACAGCAGCAGTTTGCCGCCAACCCGTAGATGATGATTGACAGTACTTCAGTCCACCCTGGACAATGGTGGTTGCAGCATCGCTGAAACGTCGGGTGCAAAAAAAATACGCGGTTATTTCATTTCATCCTATTTAAGTATTACACGACTGCCCAACAAAAAAGGAGTGTAATAAGTACAGGTTCATCTACTCGTATGTATGTTTTCCATTCCATTATTTCACCATAACTTCTAAACGCTTACATAGATTACAGTTAAGTGTGTAGTATTGTTAGAATCGTTGTGTCATCCCAAATGTCATAGGTTACCTTAACTGTCCAGATATTAAGTAAGTAGTTGTCTAAATGTCCAAATGTACAAATGTTAATAAATTTAAATAAATATATCGTGTTTAATGTCATATGAAAAGTTGGATTGAGTACATTCCGGAAATATACACGTATCCATATGGATAAATACATAAACTAGAAATATTTTGTAAAAAAAACCGTAATAAAAATAATTATGAATATAATAGTTCACTTTCTATAATGCAAATAGAGTGGAGAAATTCTGTCGATAGTATTAATAAACATGTAGCGCTATATTTGAAAAGGTGAAAATATATGTTTAACAAAAATGCTCTCCCTATTTTCCATTATTAGTTATTATCTATTGCGAAAGGTCAAACGGTGACTGACACGATTTAAGCTCGCCTTTTCTTATGAATAAAGCGTTTTATTATTAATAATAATAATAATAATTCTGTCGATATGTCTATTTATATGTAGCGCTGTTCGTTCGCAGAAATCTAGCCCATTTTGAAGTGAATGGTGTGCATCATCACTATCCAACAAGATCCCGTAGCATGCTACGTTCGGTAAGTCATACATTATCCAAGTCGGAGAGGCTAGCCTATATCGCCGGCCCAGCGGTTTACAACAAACTCAGCGAGCACATTAGGCAGGCGCAATCTCTTGACGTGTTTAAGAGACACCTTATGAGATACCTTACATATAAGGCGTTTTACTCACTGGAGGAATATTACTCGAGTGAAGTCTAAAATGTTTTGGTGGCTAAAGTATTTAATGATCTCTTTGCATGTTGTCTTGTATTTCTTCTTTTTACATTATTCTTGTGTTTTTTTCTTCGTTTTGTTTTGTTCAATTTATCTTTTCTTTACGATAAAAAAAGGTTTGTTTGCTAATATGTATAAATGTTTGCTTATCTGTATCTGACTTGTATATCAGTATACTAATAAAATTAATATGAATATGAATATGAATATATTTATTACAAACTACTAATTAAAAACAATATGCATCTAATTACATGCAAGACATAATTACTTTATTTGGCGTGCGAGTAATAACCTCAATAAACTGATTTGCGACGACTGTGATATTGATCAATTTAGCACTAACGTTGTAACAGCGAGACGGATTCTCAGTAACAACTTCTTTTAAGAGCCGTATTACAAAATAGCGTAGGTATTCTTTTAAAATGAGTTGAAAAAATGAACGCATTTTTTTTTGGATGTAACTATAAAAGATAGGATAAATAAATAAATAAATAAATAAATAACTATTCAACCCTGGGAGAAAACCGCGGCACTGAGCGCTCTTCTCTTGCGCAAGCAAATATATACACAATTTCTAATTGTTTTTTGCAGTGTTTTCTCCTTTCTAATGACAATAATTTATATTATGTCGTATTGCTAAAAGAGTGAACTTTAATATAGTATAAGTATTATATAAGAATCTTATTTTATTTCTGAGAAAATTAGAATGATACAGGAAGATTTTTTTCTAATTTTGTGTAATTGTAAGTAATGTATACCTTGGATATGTGGTCAAAAAACGAAAAAATAAAGCCGTAGTGTACATCAAGAATACATGACGGACATAAAAAAAAATAGTATACGGTTTTCGTTGTAGTGATATTACTGTATTAAGGAGCTCAAAGTTTGCCTTCCGAGCGTTTTACGAATAACGACTTTCGGAAAATGGGCTGAATAAGTAAATAATATTCGTTACATCTAAAATTAAAGGCCGCTATGGTCAACATCAAGAAATGGTCCAGGTAATTCAGTAATTAAAGTTTGTAGAAATCTCTTTATTTCTTGGAATTAGAACGCCAAAAATCCACTTTTCTTGCCTTTCTGGAAAAAATATGTGATAAGGCTCTTAATCCTCTTTTTCTCTTGTTAAATGTTATTATTGCTTTGTATTCAATTTCTTGATCCTGTTTTGTGTTTTTTGCCTCTTTTCCAAGTACGTAATGTAAATAACGTAATACACTAATCTATAGTGTTTGACCCTGACGTGCGTTTCTGCTGGCATCCCATGTTTTCTAAATTATTTCTACATGTGAGAACCTGCTATTGGCTATCAGTTAGTATTCTGATTTATAATTAATATTTTACATGGCTGTTGGTTTTCCTTAAATAAATAAATAAATAATATTAAAAAATCATCAAAAAAGACATATAGAGTTGTCAACTATAACGGGCGAACCCGTCACCTCAGGAAGTTTTACCGATTAGTCTTTCTATCTGCCGTGAAATGAGCGCAGAAGACTTGGACAAAACAGTCCACCATCAAGCTCCGCCAGATAAGAGGCCAACGCCTTAACCGCGAGATAACCAGGTGTGTTACCCAGCGGGCTTACACTCACGCCCTTACTTCCAATTGCGACCAGATTACTCCGGTCTTTCGATTGGTTACGAGTTCGAGGACGCTTGCGCGGTCCTATCCCTTACGAAGCGGTGAAACGGTGTATACCGAATCTATCGCGGACCACGGCATCCTTTGCCCGGCTGTTCACCCAGGATCGGGAAGCCGATGGTCGTTTCAAGAGCAGTCGCCGTAAGGTCCGAAACCACCCCCGCTCTATAGGAAACAGTACAGCTTCCAGACTCCCCCGACTGTTAGTCAGAGTGCACAATCGATTGGCTTACGCCGCACGGTGCGCAGACCGTCTAGGATCGCCAGAAGGTTGATTCCTAAGGGAAACTAGCCTTAAGGCCAGAGTCCTGCCCGGGTTCGCACTTCATGCGTGGAGGCCATCGGATGGGTGTTGACCCGTGAGTGTGACCAACCCTGAACAGAATGGGTCTTCGTGGCCAACTCAGCTAGGGCCCATTAGCATCGAAAAGACAATAAAAATGATACTCTACAACCCTAATCCTAAAAAATGGGACTCCCGGGACCTCCTCTTTTAATTATAAAAATGATACTCTACAACCCTAATCCTAAAAAATGGGACTCCCGGGACCTCTCATGTTTAAATTATGAATGTTTAAGTGGAAACATGTAATTAGCTTTATTTTTTAACCTAATAATTCTGTAAAAAAATTATTGTAACAGCTGTATGTTTCCTTAAAAATAATAAAATAAAAAAAAAAAATAAAATAAAAAAAAAAAATTGCCGCAACATGCGTGTAGGCCTACCTTAACTCCAAACTCAATGCACGTCACTCGTGCCTAATTAGACAATTAAATATCCATGTCGATGCCAGTCTCTACATAGTATGCAGATAATTACAATCTGTATTGCATTCATACTATATGAGTTGAGAAATGCATTTAAATTAGCAATGGACCTCAAGATATCTGTCAGAACGGAATTGCCCCTGTGCGCCGCTGGCGACTACAGCCTCGGGTTTGATAATAAACCTAGCAATTTATGAAACTTTAAGTGTCGGGGCTTATCGCGTAAATAATTCGAAAGAATATTGAAACGAAACGGATAGGGATCGGTCTTGAGAAAATTCTTTTTCTTGCTTCCTAAAAATCTCCCTGTGATTCTAAATTTCAATGGTAGGAGAATAGTTATAGTTCGGGTTGTTGAATATTTCGAAGTGTTTTAGGTATCACTGTTATGGTTCTATCTGCAAATATATAGGACAGAATTTACTATTAAAAAACAGGGTATTTGGCAGAAAACCTAAAAAAAGGCTTTGAGGCATTGGTTTGCTAGCTTTTATCCTATGTCCTAATAGTTGCTGTTTTTTTTATCAATCTGTTTTGTTATTTCCCGAAATTTTGCGGTTAAGTCATCATACCTTTTTTGTCCATGGTAGTACTAGCACGAAATAACTTGTGTTGTATTCTGCAATGTATTGTTATTCTGAATAAATTATTAGTTGTTGCAAAAAGTTTCAAGAAAATGACTTATGAGCTTCCAAAAATATGTATGAAAATTGTCAAGTTCTAAATTCATCATTAAAAAAAATCAAATGGCACTTTGAATTTAGCATTATTTTTTTTAAAGTTCTGTAGTTTATAGACATTTCAATGATAAGCTACATTTAATACGAAACATTCAGTATTTGATCAAAATTAGAGATAATACTTTGTCAAGGCTGAACACCCACTTTAACCCCTCAAATGAATGGCGATTAGCTCGGGTTGCCTACGGCAAAATGTATATAAATTTATATTTACATTTACATTTACATAGAGCGGGGTTTACTATAGAGCTATAGCATTACTATAGAGCGGATTACTATAAAGCGGCGCACATTTACATTTATATTTATATTTATATAAATTTATATACATTTTGTATACATTTTGCCAAGGCATCCCTTAAGGGACGCCTCACATTTGAGGGGTTAATAATGAAACCGATAAAAAATGCAGTCAACGCATGCATTAAAAATGCATTGCAGAATACAATAAAAGTTATTTTGTGCAATTATTGCTACAAACAAAAAAGTTATGATGACTTAAACGCAAAATTTCGGGTATTAAATAAAAAAAAAAGGAAAAAAACGTGGCTTTAGGACATTTATTTATTTATTTATTTAGGTACATAGGATTAGGTATACAGTTCATTCATAGGTCATGTAATCTTATAATAATTATATAAATTATTTAATAATTAATATAGGGAGGTTTAACACATCTTACATGACATAAAATCGAAGACTATCGCGGTTGTTTGACATTATAAATAGGATAGAAAACGAATTTACCGCGTGAAATTTGTAGGACCCGACGTTTCGGTGACGTTGCAGCCGCCGTTGTCTAGGGTAGACTAAAGAGCTGTCAGTCCGTTGTTTTGCGGGTAGGCCGCAAACCGCTGCCGCCACTGCGTAGGTTATAACGGTGGTGGGGGGCCGGGCTCGGAGCGCGGGAATTTTTAAAATCCGTCTTGCACACAACACTCACTGTATCCTGTTTTACGTCTTTGCGTTCGGCGTTCGGCGGCGGGAACATTTTAAGAAGAGGGTTCCACGTAGAAGAGAGTCTGTAGCCGTCATCTCTATTGAAGTTCGGAGTTCTTCTTATTTCAATTGCTTCCCGGATCATGCGAGGAAAGTAGAATTGTTCCTTGGATAGAACAATGGGATTTTGAAACTGCATCCAGTGGTTACTTCCGCTATCCAATATATGTTCGCAGATCGCCGATTTTTCTCGCTGAACGTTTTTAACAGCTTTGATGTGTTCTGTCAGTCGCGTGGCTATGGGCCGTTTCGTTTGTCCAACGTAGGCTAGACCGCAGCTGCATTCGACTTTATACACACCCGGGGTTTGCAGTGGTATTACATCCTTTACAGGCCTCAAAAATCGAGTTATATTTTGGGTCGGTTTGAAGATCGTTTTTATATCGAATCTGTTTAGCATCTTACTTATTCGATCAGTCACGCCCTTGACGTATGGTAAGAATGCTCTTGATCTGCTCGGTTTTTGAGTTTCGTCCGTATTAGATCGTGTGCGTGTTTCGTGATATTTTCCGTATCCATTTTTCCTAAGGACATCATTGACATGTTCCATCTCCTTCGAAAAATGCTCAGTGTCGCATAGATCGCGTGCTCGATTCACGAGCGACGTTTGCACTGAACGTAGATGGTAGGGATGATGGTGTGAGCTTGCATGCAAATATCTGTCCGTATATGTGGGCTTCCGATATACCGTATGTCCGAGAGTATTGTCACTTCTCCTCGTCACTTTGACATCCAAAAATGGTAAGGAGCCGTCCTTCTCTACTTCATAGGTGAAACTGATTTTTGGGTGTATGGAGTTTAGATGACCCAGGAATTCTTTCACCGTTTGAATGTTGCCTTTCAGGATGCAGTAGGTATCATCCACGTAGCGAAGCCAGAGAATGGGTTTAATTTTGGAGGTTTTTATGGCTAATTCCTCAAAATATTCCATATATAGGTCACTAACTATCGGCGATACGGGGCATCCCATTGCTACTCCGTCGATTTGTTTGTAATAATCGCCGTTCCATAGAAAGTAGCAGGATGTCAGGCAATGTTGAAGCATGTCGGCGTAGCTAATAGGGAGGTCCTCAGACCTTAGTTTATCTCTCACCACCGTAAGACACTCCGAAATGCAAACCCCGGGTGTGTATAAAGTCGAATGCAGCTGCGGTCTAGCCTACGTTGGACAAACGAAACGGCCCATAGCCACGCGACTGACAGAACACATCAAAGCTGTTAAAAACGTTCAGCGAGAAAAATCGGCGATCTGCGAACATATATTGGATAGCGGAAGTAACCACTGGATGCAGTTTCAAAATCCCATTGTTCTATCCAAGGAACAATTCTACTTTCCTCGCATGATCCGGGAAGCCATTGAAATAAGAAGAACTCCGAACTTCAATAGAGATGACGGCTACAAATTCTCTTCTACGTGGAACCCTCTTCTTAAAATGTTCCCGCCGCCGAACGCCGAACGCAAAGACGTAAAACAGGATACAGTGAGTGTTGTGTGCAAGACGGATTTTAAAAATTCCCGCGCTCCGAGCCCGGCCCCCCACCACCGTTATAACCTACGCAGTGGCGGCAGCGATTTGCGGCCTACCCGCAAAACAACGGACTGACAGCTCTTTAGTCTACCCTAGACAACGGCGGCTGCAACGTCACCGAAACGTCGGGTCCTACAAATTTCACGCGGTAAATTCGTTTTCTATCCTATTTATAATCTTACATGACCTTTACTGCCAGAAGCACATCTAACTAGGCGATAATTTGGCCCGTCTCTAGATGTGCATATTTTTATGCAATTTTAAGAAATAAAGTGTTTTTTTTTAAATAAATTATTTGGACCCACCACCTGTATATACACATAAATATACCAATTTTATAAAAAATATAGCTATGTAATAAATATATACATTTATAGTTGCAATTTAATAAAATTTAATTAAGAAAAATAGATAAGTGATACTAAATAAATTGTCGTGCGTTGCAAAGAAGTTGATCAGATTTTACATATCCCTTGTTAAGTAGCCATCTATTAAGGTTTGCTTTAAATATTTTTATGTTAGGATAATTTTTCATGTCTTCACTAAGGGAATTATATAATTTTGGGGCTATGTAGAATATATGTCTCTGGGCAAATGTTGTCCTGACTGACGGAATTATATAATTGATACTCGCGGACATTCTTGTGTTCAGATTGTTTTGAGTTCGGGCGTGGTCATCTCTAGATTTGTAGAATGCAAACAAAAAAGTTATGATGACTTAAATGTAAAATTTCGGGTATTAAATAAAAAAAAGGAAAAAAAACGTGGCTTTTAGGACATAGGGTCGGTTTATCTGCCAAACATCCTGTAGATGTGCAACCGTGCAAGGACGTAGATGTAGATGTGCAAACATCCTGTAGATGTGCAAGGACGCAAATCGGCGCCATGGTACTTACTTCTTGGATACTGCTGGCAATACTCGAGGATGTGTATACTCCATTAAAATGTTTTTACTTAAAGTCTAACCGCCAATCATCAGAAGTCACTCGTAGAGCCTCCTGACGCTGGGCTCGATGGTTGCTCATCCGGTAGCTCAGTGCGTTGTAAATACGTCGGTCTTCGACAGACGGGCTCAGTCCCGCGACGCAATTCGATGTCGAATTACTGTGTATTTGCAATTAGATGCATGTAACCCGGAAAAATAAAATATAATATTATGAAGATGCCGTTTTATTTTGCACAAAACGAGATTTTTAGTGTACGAGCAGGTGCACGGCTAAATGAATAAGAACTCTATAGCTCGATTGTCGTATCTCAAAATCCTTTTAACCTAATCTGGCTGATTAATTCTATGATGGTAATGGCAAATGGCAATGGCAAATGGCAAACGGGAATAGCAAATGACAATGGCGGAAGCCTCAACTGGCGCGTCAAACTCGCAATGGACCTGTGTGTTTTTTTTATAAACTAAGCCCTCTCGTTCAGCACGGTGGCAATTCTACCATCTCTAGGTAGAATCATTGTGGTAGAATTATCGGGCCGTTTAAGAATATAAAGGAATCACGCTCGGTTCATATAAGCAGGCGGCCACAGGCACGCGAGACACTGCCACCACTTATCTACCTGGCCGCTTAGTGGTAGACCCACGTACTGCTCGTATGGGACAAGACAATTTAGTAATTATTCATAATTTACTCGCATATGCAAAGATAACAGCGAAAGACGCTAAAGAGAGCGATTAACATTACACGATTTAAATACGAGCGCGCGTTATGATATATGAGTTGTTGCTAAGTTACCATCACGAGGATTCTGAATACACTCTGGGAAATTCTGCGGGATGAGTATAAAAGCGCTGTACGTTGGAAATAACGGTATAGGCGAAATAAAGCTATATTTTACGCAGAAATATTTGCATTTCCAAGGAATAAAGTGATTTGTGAGGTTCATAAAGCACCATAGCTTTGATAGATTTATAAAGAAAATTGTCACAATTTCACGGATCGATATAAAAACGTCAACGATCCTCAAATACCACATTTTTCAGAACGAAACTGTAAATAGAAATATTTTTTTCTAATTTTGGATAAACAAAAGACTTTTTGACTATTCGACTATTCTTTCATCCATTTAGTAGCCCCGTAAATCAGAAAATCATGATTCGAAGCGAAATGTATATCTAGCATTAGCTGCGCCTGAATCGAGTATCCATACATACAACAGACGGTAATAAACATATACAGCAGACGGGCGCCGCCCGTCGACCGCTATTGCATAACTGTGACAATCGCAGGTTTGACTGGAGAACTGCTACGGCTACTTTTTCACGGTCACCGCTCTTCCGTACGTCAACCGATCATTAGTGCACTGCGGCATCCGTGACATACTAAGTCCCTTGTTATTTTGTCGTTGCATACCTATTATGTGCGACGAGGAGATTATAAGCGTTACGCCGACTGGAGAAATTACCCGACTGATTTATTGGTTATTTATTTATTCAAAATAATACATTAACATTACAGTAGATTAGATTAGATCATACCACCCCAGCAGGAGTCAAACTGATCCTGACTACTGGTATACCAAGGGGTACATCTCTCTCAGCATATCATGCCTGCTTTCATTCGAAAATGGCCTAAGGTATACTTCTATAAGGAAACTCCACTGAAAGCTCTCGAATATTTATACTCCAAAAGCAGGCAGTAAGAGCCATCGCGGGTTAGCGCGAAGTACTCACTGCGTTACGTACTTTAAAAAAATAAAAATATTTACTATGGTAGGTGAATATATTCTTCGGAGCCTAATTCATGCGAGAACAAACGTCACTAAATGTGAACTAAATGATGATCAACAAACCCATGGCACTCGCCACCGATTAAACATTGCTCTTCCCTGAGTGAACCTAACACAGATTAAAAAATCCTTTAATTACCTTAGTTTTTTAACCTTTAATATCTTTTTCTGCCTCCATCTCCAAACTAGAGTTCTGGATTAAAAAATATTCGAGAGATTCATAAAAAGAGACTTCATATAAAGAGTTTCCAGACTCCCCCGACTGTAAGCCAATCGATTGTGCATTCTGACTAACAGTCGGGGGAGTCTGGAAGCAGTACTGTTTCCTATAGAGCGGAGATGGTTGCTGACCTTACGGCGACTGCTCTTGAAACGACCATCGGCTACCCGATCCTGGGTGAACAGCCGGGCAAAGGACGCCGTGGTCCGCAAAAGCTTCGGTTTACACCGTTTCACCGCTTCATAAAAGAGAGGACCACGCAAGCGACCTCGAACTCGTACCTAGTCGAGAGACCGGAGTAATCTGGTTGCAATTGGAAGTAAGGGCGTGAGTGTAAGCCCGCTGGGTAATCCTACCTGGTTATCTAGTGGATAAGGCGTTGGCCTCTTACGGGCATGTGGCGGAGCTTGACGGTGGACTGTTTTATCCAAGTCTTCTGCGTTCACTTCACGGGAGACAGAACGACCGATCGTTAAAACTTCCTGAGGTGACGGGTTCGCCCGTTGTAGTTGACAGCTCTATTTTTGTCAGTCAGAATGCACAATCGATTGGCTGACGCCGCACGGTGCACAAACCGTCCAGGACCGCCAGAAGATTGATTCCTAGAGGAAACTGGGCCTCATGCCAGAGTCCTACCCGGGCTCGCATTTCATGCGTGGAGGCCGCCGGATAGGTGTTGACCCGTGAGTGTGACCGACCCTGAACAAATGGGTCTTCGTGGCCAACTCTAAGAGGGCCCATTAGCTCCCCCATCCTGGTCAAACTTATATTCCAAATGATTCAGTTGGCTAGATACACACGAAATACCAATTAACTTTTCGAAAGCCAGCTTTTGTTCGCAAAAATGGCGCCGCATATATTTGGTCAATTTTGTATATAATTTTTTCATGAATTTCCTCTTGTTACCTAATAATTAATCTTGTTAGTAATGTATATCATATGATTATGTAATATATATGGAGACCGGTCGAAATCGCCAAGCGCGGATCTGTTAACCTTCGCAACCACCTATTTTCGTTTTTGGCCTCCCAGGAGTTAAAAGATAAACTATATTGTTTGTTATATTAAGGGAGAGTACCAACATACCTTTCCAGGGCAGTTAATGTAGAGAGAAAGGGTAAACACGCCTGATCTTACATTGTAAAGCTCTGGGTTCGATTCTCAGCTGGGTCACTATTTTCCGGTAAGATAAAATTAACAGAATGGCATTTTTAATTTTGACGATCAAATGAATTAACAACACACACACACACACACACATATATATATAAACACTTCATTGTAGGGTTAGTAATAAGAGACTGTCGTATGATAATAAACCTGCCCATTGTGAAATTTCACAATAAAGAGTAGTAACAAACAGTCAAACAAAAAAAAGGACGGAAATCAGGTTTTTAATCTGTAACACTTTATCTGTTGTGGCAAAGACGGAGTAAATTGTAAAGATCAATATTAAGATATTCCAAATTACTGTCGGGATTTTGGTCACGTCTTTCATTAAGGCGATACTTCCTCTTCCTCCCTCCCCCCCCCCCCCTCCCCCCCCCCCTTCCTAGCTTGTTCTTATATCCCATTCCTTCCTTCGATATTCAGTTGACATATGTTATTAGTTTCTGTTTTATTTTTGTTTATTGTGTTTATTATGTGACTGTACTCATACATTACGACCACTGGTTTACAACAAATTCACTTGTTATATATTAATTCAACCTTGACGTAATATATTGTAAGACATGTGTAGGCAATAAAGCTTTTCAAGCATGATTAAGTGCAATCAATAAATGCAAGAACCACTAAATTCACAAATAGCTGTACATTTCTAGGACTCAAATATTTCATTCAACTTAAAGACAAAATAAAGAATAGTGAAGGTAGGCCGCTTTTAAAAATGGTGCGAATAATATATTACTATCGAAATGCCCGTACAGCTACTATGAGTGTAATTCAGTATCAAAGGCGGACGTCTGCCACATACTTCAATTAGAGAAAAATCCGTTTAATATTTTAATTGTTTTTTTCTTTATTTTGTTTATACTCCGGGCATGATATTACGAGGTGACTAATATCAATTTACTTAGATAAATAAGTAAAATTATGTTTCAAAATTTCGATGTACATCCAGACAAATCCAAAAATACAGAGTTTAAAACAAAATTCTTGGGTAGGAGAGCGTTATTGAAACCAAAGCAGACTTCCTTATCTACTGCTGTCAGGTTTTGAAAGAAACGAACCACACCATTGAAAAGAAAACAAAGAGTGTTATTAAAATTCACTTTTACCTCAATTTTGAACTGGGTGGCAAATGTCCTTTGATATTGAGGTACTCGAATGTATTTTCTATTATTATATTTTTAATTATTGAGTATCTTTTATTGTTACAATTTTTTATTATTTATATTTTCTACTTTCGGAAACGGGTATAAGAATTATTTTTTTCTATCACCTCCACGAACCCGACCTGGAGTGAGATATTCAAATTGATACAAACTCGTTCCCTCCCACCTTCCAACACCCACATCGATATCCTACCGCCAACTACCAAACTATTTCGAATTAACTGATACATTTATCAATGCTAGTAACTTTCCGAGATGAAAAACCGATAAAAAATCCGGCGCCAGATGTCTCAATTCGACCGCGGGCGTCCAAAACTCCGGCCTCGGGGCACCGAGAACCGTTAACCCGTTAGCAACCGGTAACAGATTATTTTCATTCTCCAAAACACAGTTTTATTAAAACACGCAATTCGCCGGAATACTTAGTCGTCGGCTTTTTTCCGCGCCGATTTCGCACAATTAAACAAAACTGTTTCTTTCGTACGGACGCGATGCTACGAAGTTTATAATCCGCTATAAACATGAATATTATAATAGCGTGCATAAACGCGCTACATTCTTCTGAGTATAATACAATAGTATGCCGGCTGAGAACATCAGGCTGATTTCCTAAAGCATTATAACTTAATTTGGTTGATACATAGTATAACATACTTTCCCAAATTTAGTTATGTAAAGCGACAAACATTGCGACACTGTTCTAGGTATTGTTTGTAATAAGTATTGGGTCCTTACATTTGAAAATGCTGTTCTTTAAAAAAAATTAAGGCTGAAAACTCTGTATGAAATATATATATTTAATTAATAGAAATATTGACGCCTATGATCTATGCAAATTTGTCATTTTAATTCCTCCGTTGTATTTGCTTCCAACCAGTTGCTTCCAACCAGTTGTATTCCAACCAGTTGCTTAATTCCTCCGCTGTAAAACTCTCGTGGACAGGAACCAATGAATACTTATTTCCGTCCGAGTTTGTGCTAGGAATGGTAGGATACAACAGTCTTGAAACGCGTCGATATATTTCCCTAATTATATTTGCATATAAATTAATTCAAGGAACTATTTATTTGCCAGAGTTACTATGTTACGAGGAGATCGCATCTATTGTTTAATGTGCCGTACCATCGTACAAATATTTTTGTAGACAGGCCAGTGGGAAGGATTATAGCTCTTCTTAATTCCTTACCCACAGAAATAGACATATTTTGTATATCCCTTTGGCAGCTAAAAAGGCAACTCCCTGCTATCTCATGTTTATCATAATCTGTCTTTTATTATTTTTATATTTTTATGTTTTTTTCTTGTTCAATGTTAGCATTAATTTAGTTATGTAATTCATTTATTTTTAGACTTACACTCTAGCTTTAATATTCAAGGGCGAATTGGATTCGTCTGTAATGCTCTTGAATAATATTTGAAACTAATAAATAATAAATAAATAATAATAAATAATGAATGATTCGAAGGCGTTTTTCACCGTATTTTCAAAGTTGATTTTTTTCCTTGTAAAAGTTGCATTCTGAAAAAAAAAATGTATTGGAGCAAATTCTGGCAAGTACGGTGGGTGGGTGACCAAGAGTCTCCCGCCGCGACTCCTGCAACTTTGCGACTGTTTGCAGTGAAATCCGTGGTTATAAGTTGTCATGCAAGAGCAGTAGCGATAAGCGATTGACCAGGCTCGGTTATTTAATCACGAGCGACTTCATTATTGTTAGCAGTTCTCAAAAGTACACATTTACGGTAACTGTTTAGACAGACTGCCAGAAGCTGTAATAGAAAACACCGCCTCAGGAGAATATTTGACAATAATGCAAATTTTCAACTTTACCATGGTTGCACAAACGAAAATATTTGAGCAAAAACAAATGACGGAAAGACAAATATACAGCTGACTCTTTAAAAAGAATAACATGACTTTGAATTAAAATTTATTTGAATTTGAAATTCTAACTTCAAAGTTCCCAAGTTATCCAAGTTCAAAGTGGCCAGTGTAAGTGAGCTCGCCTTAACACAGGTGTGCCTATCAAAGCTTTCCTGTGTTACACAATACTTAGCATATTAGAAAAAAAAACATTCAAAAATGCGCTTTTTAACCTGGGCTCAGACAGATGTTTACCTAAATTTAGACGGTATAAACTACGGCTAAATGTAACATAAAACGGTTATTCCTAAATTGCATTTTTTTCTTTTGTGTCCTTGCATTTAAATCTGTATGTAACCAATAAATAAATAAATATATACTCGTATGTGGATAAAATAATGAAAAACGCAGTGTTAGCCTTTCCAGAAGTTCAATTTAACTGATTTTCGAAGTTAAAGGATCGCTCTGGAGTAAGGCTGTGGCTTGACAAGAAGAGTATTGGAAGAATAATTAAACAATCATGTTTTCGGTTTATATTTAGTCTATTTTGTAACCCACTTTAATCGTTGCAGAATGTTTGAACTCCAGATAGGAAGCGATTGTCTTTTTTAAATAAGACTCTAATTAATGTACAGAGTAATATTCTTAGTTAACCCTATTAGTAAAACATCCACACATTGTTGTTTTATTTACAATAATTTAAAATTCATGTTCCAATACGTACTTTCAAATTTATCATATTCGTTTATTTATTTTTTTATATAAATTATATATATTTATTAAAATTTAAATGTCCGCTCTAGAACAGGCTAAAATTTAAATTCTAGTTAGATCAAAACAACACATCAAAATAAGATCACTGACAACAGTTTTTGACATATCACGCTACCAGTTTTTGGTTGCTTGATTTTCGTGTCTAAAATTTTAATTTTCATTCTGTCCATTTTACTCTAGATAATTGTGAAATATAAATTAAAAGAAAAATTAATTAAAAGTTGATAGATAAAAATTAGCAACCAATTTTTGATTTTTAAAAATGTTTCATTTTTGTAATACATGCAAAAAAAACCTATTGCCGTAAACTCAAATCAAATGTGACCTTTATGCAGTTAGAGCTATGTAGAAAATAAAATAATTATGATATTTTACATAGTTATTATTTATCAATAACTATTTTAATTATTTAATTAAGACACGGCCTCCGATCGAAATGGCAGGAAATGCTTTCATAATTGCTGCAATAATGTTAGGAATTTATAATATCGTTTTAAAAGCGATTCAATTTTAGAGATGAATTGAATGGTCAAGAGGAATACCGATCAATAACAACCTTTTGAATTTTTTGACAATTCCATTTTTAAAATTTACTGATTCAAGAAATGACATTTTAGCAATGGTTTGAGTGAGAAAAAAATATAATGGGCCCGATTGCGTTTCTTTGTGAAAAACTAACGAGATAGAGCAATAACGTTAGAGCGAAATATGAAACCAACGATCGACAATAAAACTACGGTAACCTGTCGAACTTATACACGTCCAAATAAATTTGGTCATATTTCGTACGGTCTTAGATTCAGACGCTTTATCTTTAGTGGGTAGTTTTAATGCGAAAAAGTGACAACCGTTCATTTCACATCCGCTCTATCGTATTGCCCTGTCTCGTTCACCCGAACTAATTGCCGATTTTAGTTTAGTTAAAAGAAACGCAATCAAGCATATGCACTTTATTTTTCAGATAGACTTATTGGTCTATCTAGATAGAATGTCATATATTGATTGCATTCTAACCTATATAAAAATGAGATAGATGGCACTAATAATTGAATATTTTTATTGTTATCGCTGGTTAAATTATTGGGTGTTTATATTCAGCGATGCCCATCAACCTAAAGCGGGAGATGTATGAGACATGCGTGCTGTCAGTAGCAACGTAAGGCCTTGATCCAGTGCCTCTAACGCAGAGCAATTCCAATAGCATAGAATATGCCAAAGGGCCATGAAGAGAGCAATGCTGGACATCAGTCTCAGCGACAGAGGGCGCAATGAAGAAATAAGAAGGCGCACGGGGAGATTGACGTCATGAAACGTATCGCCAGACTGAAGTGGGGCTGGGCAGGTCACGTCGCAAGACAGGATGACGCGAGGTGGCCGAAGAGGCTTGTCCGGTGGGGACCAATAACCACAAAGCGAGGTGCAGGTAGACCACAATTAAGATGGCTGGACGAGTTTAGAAAAGCAGCAGGGACCAACTGGCTTAGGGCTGCAACTGACGGATAGACATGGAAGAAAAAGGAAGAGGCCTACGTCCAGGAGTGGACCAAACCAGGCTGAGGAATTAGAAGGTATTAAATCGGTTCTATATAAAAGAGCCGATTGATGGCCAAATAATTTGCTATTACTATCGATGTCAATGCTAACAACGCCACCTGCATTTTGACGTCAAAAAAAGGTTGCCAAAATGTCCTATAGGGGTGAGCAATACACTACTAATCAATGATAAAAGTTTAACACCAACTCTTTCAAAACATCAAGCGCAAACAGTAGCGGAATGTCAGACATAGCCACATACATAAACCCAAAATAATGACCACTCATAAATCTTTTATAAAATGCTAACAGCATTTGCGCATACCTTCGCCTGTAATAAAGTTTTGACGCCATTAATCAACTCGGGAGCCGCTTAAAATTTATTTTTTAATCAAGCGAATTAATCATTTACGAGCGATAATTTTTGAAAACGTCACCGTTTTTATGATTGAATCGGCGCCTGCGAATTCATTAGATTGCCATAAAATTAATCCTAGACAGCTGAGCCACAGCGAGGCAGTAAATAAAAATGACGGATTTTAGAATCGTACAAATTGGACAGGATAAATTCTATGTTAAAAATAATTAGCTTTACTCTGGGGACAGTCAAAGCTTTACTCTGGGGACAGGTAAAAAAATCATCAGGGACTGCTTGGAGCAGGAACATCGGGCTTCCCGGAAACAGAGCCAGGGATGTCGCCAGGCAAAAGCCATGATGGAGCAATCACTACAAAAGAAAACCAAGGCCCTACTTGACATGAGCAAGAAGAACGTTAGAACCACTCACCGGACACACGACCCTTAGAGCTCATCTATTCAACCTTGGCTTGACCGAGAGCAAGGACTGCCGAATATGTGGCGAGGAACCTGAAGACAGCTTACACATTGTTGGTCGCTGTCCAGGGCTCGCCGCCAAAAGACACAGTTTACTGGGACGAGCCTTTCTCGAACCCAGCGATCTGCCCAACTTGAAGGTCAGTGATCTACTTGGACTGGTAAGAAGTAACGGGCTACTAGCTGACCACTGACCTAACCACATAGTGGGCAGTTACAAAAGACCTTACAGATCTAGGTGACACCAAGGGCTGGAAACAAGCGCCCAACTCTACCTACTACTACTACTACTGGGGACCGTCTCCTGCATGACAAGTATAATGTAAACATTAATAAGATGAGAAGATGAAGGTTGCTATTACTGAGATTGTTCAAACTGTGTGTAATATTGTATGTATTTCCATGTTACAATACATTTCTCAAGACTCAACGGAAACTGTGTTGTAAGTCCTTTGCTAATTCCACTTTTTGTAAAAGGTCAGAACATTATGTATTAATGAAGCTCAGATAAGCGATCCAGTGACAACGGTTTTATTGACTCTTTTACAGTTCATAATCATATGTCATCCATAATTGCTTAAAGGCTTACAGATATAATTTTAGCGACTTTCATTTTTGTGTTTTGACAAGATTAATTATTATTAGTTTACAGCCTTATTGGTTCTTTTTAATGCGTGGGATGCCGTGATTAAAATTTTTCGTTTTAGATGTGGAATCCGAAATAATGTGAGTTTTTGGGTGCACGAATAACTACACCAAGAGAATCATAAAATATGAAAACACAATATAATATAATAATAAACACACGAGATAAACCGGAAATGTTGTTAAAGCTAGTGGTTTTTTTTTCAAATTAGTATCTATATTGATGAATATAACAGTAATAATAGACAAAATTTTACCAAAAAAAAAAATACTCCATTTTTTTATTTCTAAATGCAGCAGTCATGTCAACGTGAAACTTATGTCATGTCATGGAAAACAGAACGGGCTATCATAATTGAATGCATATACTGTTGTTTGTTGGCCGTTGAGGAGTTCCCTCATTGGAAGCCAACCCTGGGTGCTGCAGTCCTGTCATGGCAAAACTTAGAACGGGCTGTCGTAATTGAATGCATATACAAAATTTTCTGTCTGTTCTGTCGACCTATGAGGAGTTACCTCTTTCGAAGCCAACCCTGGGTGCCGCAGTCCTGTCTTGGTAAGACTTAGAACGGGCTGTCGTAATAGAATGCATAATATATGTACAAAATTTCGTGTCTGTGCTGTAGGTTGAGGAGTCCTCTCGTCGGGAGCCAACCCTGGGTGCAGCAGCCATATCATGGTGAAATTTAAAACTGGCTATCATAACTAAATGCGTATACAAAATTTAGTGTATGGTGCTATTGACCGTTATGGAGTACCCTCAACGGGAGCCAACCCTGGGTGTAGAATCAGGTCATGCTTACCATAAAAAATGCATTGTCATCGGAACTGTACATTTTCAACTTTATATGATAATATTTGAGGAGTTACCTCAAATCCTTATGGAAACTATCATCATAAAATGGGACCAATCTGGAAGTATATCCTTTCAAATAAAATAAGAATTTTCCAAATCGGTTCATAAATGACGGAGTTCTGAGGTAACAAACATAAAAAAAAAGTATAACCGAATTGATAACCTTCTCCTGTTTTTGAAATCGGTTAAAAATACGACATGATTAACCATTTAATTGAATATTTATATACTTCTTAGAAGACGTTTACTTTTAGCGTTGATATAATAGTTAAGGATTCTTCTTCATTTTATTCCTGTCCTGCCAGTGAGAGGGTACGCCAAGCCAAAGGGACACGCGGTCTATGCCGCGGCTAGGACATGGGTCAGTCTGCTCTTCAACCTCCTATAATTAGGACGGATCCTATGTGTGCTTACTTGGCTCCTATAGCTTGAACGCAAAGGCTCCAGAGTGTGTCTATTTCATGAGCTTTAATCGCACCCTCCAATGACCAACACGCAGTACGTCTTCAAGATTAGGGTTATTATAACAAATGATAGTGCCGCGAAGCTGATCTGGGATGTGATTAGAAAAACCTGAGGTGAAATTTGAATAACAGTACACATTTTTAAAATGTGAACTGTGCAAGAAATAAAGAATAATAAAAGAAATCTTACTAAAACACAAATGAATACAAATATTAATGAAATTCGACATAAAAACTAGATTTTATTAACCATCTGAGAGAAAAAATAGCGGTATTACATCACGAATTTTCCACAGCATATAGCAGTGATATTACTGCAATATCTAAAAAAGTATATTAATCAATCGAGAATCGATCGTAGCTAGTGGGATTTATATTTTACGTTGTTGTGAGTTATTTTTAAAATATCGCCAGTCTCCATTAATTGATGTATTAGTTGTCGCGCGTGACCTGAGATCGTCGGTAACGGTGTTTTAATGGAGAGAACTCGCTCGGTTTTGGGTTTCGTAACTTGCTTCTCCGTTATTACGTGTCGCATCTATAACATTAAGAACCGCGGCCACTATTATCTTATCTCCTCCGCATAAATAAAGTTGTACGGCTTCAGTTTGTAACCCAGAATCAAGAAATTTTGATTCAAGCTGTGCATCGATGAATCAAAAATAGGTATTAGCTAATACGGCATTCCGATACCAGGCCCATTTAAGAAATGATGAGTGAACAGGTTTCGCAAAATCATCCAAGCTACGAGCATTTGCGTTAAATCAGACCGAAGAGGTAATTTACCATATCGACCGGTAAAATTTACCATATCTGTGTGGGATGTCCGAGAATCTTAAACTTGACGTTCTCCTTGTTCTTCGTTGCGTAAAGACTAGAATTTACTATAAATAGATAAAGAGCCGCCATAAAGTCACAGGATGTTTACGGTTGAAGTTTAATTTGCTCGGAGAATCGATGACATAATCGTAACTTCGAGGCAGATAACGATATTTAAAAAAAATATCTATTAACATTTATTCAATGCTCAAATACAATACTTTTATTTCTAGTTTTATAATAGTAATATGTTTATTTGCAGCAATAAAGTAATACAGACCTTGCCATATTTGAATTTACTTCGCAACTAGGCTTCCAACCCTGTTTTTCATTTAACAATCATCCTGTTCCGAAATGTTTACCTATGTACCACAGAATGCCCGTTAAGTGCATTTGAAATGGTTAATTTAAGAATGGGCTAGTATGGTAAAATTATACGACTTTCAGGAAATGAATTCGTTTTCCTCTATGGACTATTCTTATTCATTTATTAGCTTTCTCCGCGTAATGTTGCATTACACGAAACAAATTTTATTTCCTCAGTTTACTACTCTTATTCATGTATTAGCTTCGTAGGCTTAACATGTTTGTATTGCAATTGTGAACAAATGACAAACTTTTGTCAGAACCATATAGGAAATTGGCATGGGTAGGCCATTAGAAGGCTTTCATTCTGATTTCTTAATGTCTCTACTAGCATTGTCCAAGCTGCTTTCTTTAGTAGCTTGATATAGCTTTTGAGAGTTTTTAAATTGAGACATTTAAGAAGGTATTTATATAGCCATTGATATGTGTCTTATTTCTATTCGCCCTCTCCTATTACCATTATTTGGGGTTGGGTCTCCTCACTTTTCTGCGCCAGTTCAGACGATCTTGGGTTGTCAGTTCGGACAATTGGGCTATCTTAAGGTCTCTTTCGATGTTGGACCACCAGGTCAATGGCAGGCGGCCTATTTCTATCTTTTGCGCAGGTTATCAAGGATGAGTTTTTAATTAGTGACATCCCTGAAGTGGGTGAATCAGAAAGAGCAAATAAGCAACTTTTTAAAAAAATATAGGAAAAATCACATTTAAAAAATGTTTTTTTCTATTTGTTTATTTTTGTTTCTAAATTTGAAAAACTTCACTGATAAATAAATGTTTGATAAGCGTTAACCGCGCTGCGCCATCTACCAATAGTGTACCTATATCACGATTAAACAATATTTGGGATATTTTACCTACCTCTAGATCGCGCAACGCGATCACCTCTTTTTATACTATTTTTCAAAGCGATACATTTTACAAATTAAAAACAAACAAAACATTATTTGTGTGTTTTTTCCAAAATTTTCACTTCAAAGTGACACAAATTAAAAACTCATCCTGTATATGTGTTATAAATATTAGGAGATATTCTTAGTGTAAATGGTGACCCGGGTTTAGGGGGTGGGGCAAGGCAGGCGGTATCTTCGAGAGGGCGCCAAAGTGGTGAATTATATGTATACTCCTTGCACGGTATCTAGGTATGTAGCATTGATGCAAAGACTAATAAAAACCTTGCACAAAATAAGGAAAGCTTTTGGATAGTTGGACACAAAAATCTTTGTTATGTGTCCAACTATGTTCTATGTTCTAGACATCTCAATATCCAACTTTGTTCTAGATATCTCAATTTTAAAATTGAGACTTTTAAAGAGTTGTCTATTTTAAGCAATCTAGCTCTTAGAGAATATCGTCCCATCAAATGATAACTGGAATAGATTCTCGCTCTGAAATCTACACCATTAAGTACAACATTACACTATTAACTAAGTAATTCACGCTTGCATCCTCTTACCACACCAGCGACGCAACTACCGCTAAAATTACCACACATAACCATAACCTGTGTATATCGCGATCGTGATCAGACGTCAGCTACCGTAATGCGAGTTTTTTGAAAGTTTCCTCCGTCGGCAGAACCGTTTTGCAACTTGGGCCCACGCCGTAGGCGATGAAGATATCACATTCGACGCGCTTAGAGTTTTAAAAGCACACGAAGCAGATGTAACACCTGATTAGAGACTTAGAGCCAAACTAAATAAAAACGTCGCAATAAAATATATTAAAGTAAAACCGATGGTTCTGCCATGTTTTCCGAATAAACCATAATCGCTTGCCACGTAAACTTCTTTGGCCAGACCGTCCGACAGAATGGAGAATCAGCGTTCAGCGCCGAAGAAAACCTGGCTAAATAATGTTAAAGACGACTTACAGAATCAAGGATTATCGGCTATCGATGCTCGAGACGTCGCCAAAAAATAAAAATCGTCAAGAATGGAAACGAATCGTGAAAGGAGTACGAGATTCAGCGGCACCGACAGCAGCGTATTGGCTACGAGGGCGACCCCCTCCCCAATGGCCGGCTACGGAATAAATAATAATAATAATAAACAATAATAATAAAAATAAAAGCAGTAGCATGATATAAAATTTCGATGAAGATCCTCGAGTTTCGATAAAGATCCTCCGATGATCCTTGTTATATTATCTATATTTTTTAAAAACAGTTGTATCACCCAAAGATTTTCCCGACAAGTAGCCAAGGACTGATTTCATCTGAATAATAATTTCATAAATAAACTCGACGATCGTCCTCTCTCGGCCGGCGGACGAACCCGGTTTAGTTCATTCCCCGGCTAAAGGAAAGTTCGGGCCGAGCGCCAACGGATAGCGTTAATATGGCGAGGTGCGTTAATAAGCGACCCTTGCACCGATCGAGCGGGACCGGCTCCCGGGTCCTGACCATGAGGATGCAAAAAATCATATCACCGACGAAAGACACAATCGCTGAAGACACACGAACGACGAAATACACAATCACAATCAATGAAGAATCAAATACAGAAAATACGCTTAATGAACAGCATCTTACAGTTAGCATTAAAGACATGCCAAACATTTGGCCCATAGCCAAACATTTTGCTACATGGATAAATGAAACTAATGATACTCAATGCGAACCTACTTGATACTCATGAAAAAGCAACTTGGGAAATATGAGATTACCGACCTTTGAATACTAAAGTTTAGTTATTAAAAGTAGTATAAGTAACACCCACACTCACACTGGATATTTCTTAACACACTTAAAACAAAGTTGATATAATCTGTAACACTGAAAATAAAACAAAAAAAATACTCAACGTCATTGGGTACACATACTGACCATCAATATATATCTTTTTCTGCAAATTTAATGAATTTCTCTCCTGGAATAACTACTAAAGAAAACCAGGAACCTTATTTTTTGGTACTAATATTGTCATGATAAGTTTTTTATTTTAATTTTCTTTAATTGCATTAAATAGATGACTGTAAATTTATTGTATAGTCCAAAATAACAAATGAAACATAAACAATAGGTCAAGAAAAGAACAGAAAATAGATAAGGTAGCAAAAAATTCCATTAGCTTTTGTGGAATATCTAGCTAGCGAATCTAAAATAATTAAAGTAAATTAACACCAGGCATCTTTATTATTCAAATAGTGGTTAATATTTTATGTTTATTTATTTATATTCAAGCAATTCTCATATACAATTTATTACAATTTACAAATAAAATATTATACTAAATTATTTAATCCACAGCAGGAAATTAAACTCAATTATTATATCATGTTTACTGTCCGATGTTGCCTAACTAAGCAAAGCTTGGGCTGGGGCGGACATTATATAGACAAGAATTTCATTAATTATTATATTCGAGTTACAAACACCTAATCACAAATAAATAAGTTAAATTATAAAAAATAACAAATAGGTTGTTCGATATTGTTATTGATAAATTCGAATTCATTTTAATATTATATTTTGCATAATTCAATTATCGATTGGTGAGAGCTGTCAACTCACAAAAACCTAACAGTTGGCAACATCGCCCGCTTTCGAACGGGCGGCGGGTCAGTCTGTCACATTCGAACGGTAGCAAGGATTTTCGACCGCTGTCACGGCCTCGCCGACTTAGACAAAAACCTCGTTTGTTGTCTCGGAATCGCGGACTCGGATTCGTTGTGAAAGGCACAAGCGATCCTACGGGAGTGTTACGACTGCACCCCACAGGAAACAGCGCGTCGCACGCGACATATACTTGGATCAGCGCACGCGTCGCGCCGGACACGCCGCACGAATCCCTCGATCGTGCCGTGCGCGCTACGCAAAAGCGGAATCAGCAGCGCGCATCCCACTGCTGCAGCTACATGACCGTCAAGGTACGTGAGTTTTGATTAGCGATCGCCATATCGATAATTCACCTCTCAATACTCATCATAAGTTTTCAAACGCTTCCACTGTCAACTAAACTTTGCACAAGCAACCAAATGATCCACCCGTAACCCATTTGATATCCCCGTCAGACGGCATAGTTACGAGGCGGGATATCGCACATAGGTAAAATAATCAAAAACATGACAGTTATTAAATAATTGTAATGATAATCTAATAATAATAATATATAAATTATTTGCTAAATAAATTTATCCATGTATAAAAATACAATCAAATAAAGTAATCGTAATAGTAATAGTCATAAATATAATAAAAAAATCAGGTATAAAATAATTCATAATCACAAATTAATAATTGTGATCAATTAATAAGTTTAATCAATTTTAATGTTAAGAGCAGTTACAATAATCATAATTATTAATATTTTTTACAAAGTAAGTCTTAATACGATGCTTTTTTCTGGAAACTCGTAGAAATGTCCCATAAACGAAATTTCGACCCTTTTCAATCATAATATTGGAGTCATAATAGAGGAACACAAAACCAAAAACATAATATTTCCAAAAATAGTACTTATATACCTATAGAAAGTCACTTGGAAAACAAAGATGAACGTAGAAACAATAGAAGCATTAATTGACATAAAGGAATATCTCGGTTTTTCGACATTATAAATAAGAAAAAAAATATTAACCGCGTAAAGTTTGTAGTACCCGATCTTTCGGCGATGTTGCAACCACGTAGGGTTGGTTGTAAGAGATTGTCGTATGACAATAAACCCGCTGTAAAATGTCACAATAAAGAGTAGAAACAAACAAACAAACCACGCCGCTGCCAGTTTACCCTGGATAACGGCGGTCGCAACATCGCCGAAAAGTCGGGGGCTACAAACTTCCCGGGGTAATTTAGTTTTTATCTTATATAGAAGCATGAATTGATCTGAGATCGAAAAGCGACAAGTGTATCTGAGAGGAACAGGAATGACAATTGACAGGAATAAATAAACGCGTCGTAAAATAACCGACAGTACCAGAAATAGAAGAAATTTACACAACATATCTATATCAACAGTCGACACTTCCGTCGTCGTGCTTAGCTCCGACTCGCAACTCTTGGCAGGAGCCTGCTCTTCCGAGATTATTGCACGTCCGCATACATGTACCTCTTCGCTTCTAATCTCGCATGTCGCAACTCTGCTGATGATTTAATTGCTTGGCTATCTTCTGGACGCCTCGCCGGACTGCTGTTTCTTCTATCTCGAGACGTAAATCAAGTGGCGCTAGTGGAAACATTAATCTTCCGAATGCTACGCAAGTACAGGACTATTGAGCAACGGTGATACTGACACCGTTCAACATATAGCTGCAATTAATAATATATAATTTAGGAGTTAATGGGCCCTTGCTGAGTTGGGTTCCCAATTCTGTTCAGGGTTGGTCACACTCACGGGTCAACACCTATCCGACGGCCTCTACGCATGAAGTGCGAGCCTGGGTAGGACTCTGGCCTTAGGGCTAGTTTCCCTTAGGAGTCAACCTTCTGGCGCTCCTGGGCGGTCTGCGCACCGTGCGGAATAATCCAATCGATTGCGCACTCTGACTAACAGTCGCGGGAGTCTGGAAGCAGTACTGTTTCCTATAGAGCGGGGGTGGTTGCGGACCTTACGGCGACTGCTCTTAAAACGACCATCGGCTACCCGATCCTGGGTGAACAGCCGGGCAAAAGATGCCGTGGTCTGCGATAGATTCGGTATACACCGTTTCACTGCTTCGTAAGGGAAAGAACCGCGCAAGCGACCTCGAACTCGTAACCAATCGAGAGACTGAAGTAATCTGGTCGCAATTGGAAGTAAGGTTAAGGCGTTAAGGCGTTGGCCTCTTACGGGTTTGTGGCGGAGCTTGACGGGGACTGTTTTTGTCCAAGTCTTCTGCGCTCACTCCAGGGAGATAGAACGACTAATCCTTAAAACTTATTGAGGTGACGGACTCGCCCGTTGTAGTTGACAACTCTAGTGGCAATTAATAATAAAAAATGCTTTGAAACAAATGCTATAGATCACGAGAAATAATTGAATGAATAAATATAAATATCGGTAGAGATAAAGAAGAAACAGAGGTTCCAGGCTTGTTTTTTTTTAAACGATTCTATTCTACGGCCGCCCCAGATTTCTCGGTCCCTCGCCCATATGCTTAGATCTCACGTGTTGCATTTATTGAACACCAATGGACTGAAACCAAAACGGGATATAAATACTAATCCTTTAACCTGTGGAATGTTATCACCACCGATCGGTGGTTTTTCTGCTGCGATAATTTGCAGGCGGCCGATCTCCGTATTTATGCAATTATGCAATTACCTGCGGTAAAAGTCGTCTTCATTTAATAGGCCACTGTTATATATCAGAATGCGTCCATTAACACCCCTTACATACAAATTTTCGAGGATTGAAACATGCTATCGTGAGTTTCATTCCCATGGCTGGCATTCTAAGGGTTAAAGGATTTCCATGCCTTTGTGGTTTCAGTGCATGTGTTCAATAAATGCAATACGTGTGATCTGAGCAAGTGGGTTAGGTTTTAAGAAGATAATTTTAATAAAAGCATAAAATAACATGTCAAAAAGTCGATTGTGCCATCCTAAGACTTTCCCGGCAAGTATCCGAAAACTGATTTCATCTGAATATTAGATTCATAAATAAAATCGATGAGCGTCCTCTCTCGGCCGGCGGACGAACCCGCGCGGTTCATTTTTGGCTAAGCGCCAACGGGCGGCATAATATTTCATTGAAATTTATGGCAGAATTTAAATATTATTAGTGTAGCTTGTATATGAGGTATTCCAACCAAAAATTCACAAGGTGATTTCGGTATCTGTGTATCAACAAGGCATCTGTGTACCAAATTTTAAATTTCTAAGTCCTATATTTCGAGATTGAAATATGACTAGAGCGCCCCCTGGTGTTCCGACTTCAAATATAGCCTTTTTAACTCTTACGATTACCGAATGTTGCCTTCTTACCAAATTTCAGCTCAATCGAATTAAGCGTTTTAGCGATATCGTGGAGGAATACACATACAAATTATTTTATTACGACAATTTTTTTTTTTTTAATTTTAATTTTTTTTTGTTACAAAAATATTTTGTTTTTTTGTAATAATCACAATTATGAACAAGCACGCACAAAATTAAACGTTCACCTTAGAACAGGTCCCGGCCTAGTTAGGTGGCGTTGTCACTGGACTTTGCTATGTATTCATTTTCTGCTATTTATTCAATGTTTAAAATATTTAATGCATAGTTCCTAAGATAAAATTGTTTTAAATTATAAATAGGATAGAAAACGAATTTACCGCGTGAAATTTGTAGGACCCGACGTTTCGGTGACGTTGCAGCCGCCGTTGTCTAGGGTAGACTGAAGAGCTGTCAGTCCGTTGTTTTGCGGGTAGGCCGCAAACCGCTGCCGCCACTGCGTAGGTTATAACGGTGGTGGGGGGCCGGGCTCGGAGCGCGGGAATCGTTTTCTATCCTATTTATAATGTCAAACAACCGCGATAGTCTTCGATTTTATGTTTTAAATTATTCTTGAATTACTTTAATAAATAAATAAAATAAATAAATAAATAACACAGACGCACACACAGACACACTCACAGAGAGACACACACAGACACACAGACAGAATTTAATCTGTGAATGGTATTTTAGCTCAAAATGGATAATTTGTCTTCATCTTTAAAAAAATGCGCGTTCACAATACTTTCCCTCTTAGTTGGTTGGTGGGCCGGGAAAGTAAAAATGGATCAGCAGAAAAACAAAATTAAAAAACTAGTACCCGACACGTCCACTCGTTTATCTCGTCACATCGTGAGACTGAGAGAATTGCCGTATAAGAAATCTTTGTAAATTACTCTATTTACCTACCACCTTTCCATTTCTACGCTGGCTTTATAATTAATGGCATAACTGCACATAACATCGTGTCCGTGCTAATCAGTCTTGAGAGGAAGGCGCATAATCTTGACTATGAAGAACTCTGGTAGTGGTACATGTATTTATAAACTGCTACGTCAAGTAAAACCGAAAATTGTTTAATAAAACATAAAATATTAATTTCATTAGCCAAATTTATATTGCCACCTCTAAAATAGATCCCATTTGATGCGGTATACTGTTAACAAATAACACAGTTGTCGAATAGACAATGGACCCGATTGTGTTTCTTCGAGAACTACAACTGAAATTAGTACAAGCGAACGAGACAGAGCAATACGTTGGAGCGGAATATGAAATGATTTCGTCGTCGATTTTTTCCGCTTCAAAATTACCTATCGACCTTACAGCCGTTCGAATAAGTTTGAACACGTTTCCTGCGGTATTAGATTTAGCTGCTATATCTTCAGTAGGTACTTTTAATGCGAACAAGTGACAGTCGTTCGGGGAATTATCTATTAACATCAAAACCAAAGCACGACTATACCGAACGTTGGTTCTTCCCATTCTTCTTTATGGATCGGAAACGTGGACGTTACTACAATCGGACCTCAACAAGTTCGAAGTCTTCCAAATGCGATGCTTGAGTCAAATTCTTGGTGTCTCACTACGCGACCGAATTCGTAACGACACCATTAGAGAAAGATGCGATCTACTAACAACGATCGAAGAAGAAGTACAAAAATGTCGATTACGATGGTTCGGCCATGTTCGCCGAATGAACGGTAATCGCTTGCCACTTAAACTTCTTTGGCGAGACCGTCCGACAGAATGGAGAATTCAGCGATCGGCACTGAAGAAAACCTGGCTAAATAACATCAAATACGACCTTAAGAATCAACGATTATCGGTTAGGGATGCTCGAGACGTGGCAAAAAATCGTCAAGAATGGAAGCGAATAGTGAAGTGAAGAATGGAGTACGAGATCGAGCGGCACCGACAGCAGCGTATTGGCTGCGAGAGCGACCTCTCCCCAATCGCCGGCTACGGAATAAATAATAATAATAAGTGACAACCGTTCATTTCACATTCGGCTTCAACGTATTGCCCAGTCTCGTTCACATGAAATAATTTTCGATTTTAATTCGCGAAGAAAGGCAATCGAAGCCAGTATCATGTTGACTATTCGGTTCATGGCATAAAACATCGCAAATGAATATATTTTCAAGAAATCATTTAAAAAATAAATTATAGATAAAACATTTTATAAATTTAAAGAGTTCATACATTTTGACCCGGGCGATATTATCAAGTACTTACAAATAATACATGTCCAATGAACAAATCACGTCATATATCTCATAGACATATTCTGATATGATGTCATATTCTGAGACATATTTTCATATTCCGATGTGTCGGAGGATGTATCGATGTGTAATATCTAAGACAAAAAGTATAACATTTACCCATAGGCCATGAAGTCACCTCATGCATCTAAATTATAATAAAGGATAACATTGCGGACATTAAAGTTAGAAAAATTGCAATTGAAATAAATCAAGTCAGATAAATTACTGATAACTTATCCAACAAAGAAATATCTAATATTTTTATTCGATACTATATGTTATTGTGTGCAGGTAAACATAACGATTTTTTCCTTTTTTCCAATTTTGTAACATTTTAGAGTAGAAACCTGATAATATTTTATTATTTCCAAAATATTATGTAAATTAGAAAACGTCAAGTTTTAAAGAATCCTCTAACCAAATATAACTGAGTTATTACAACGACCAACTGTCAAATACAGAATTTAATAATATAATAATTAACTACTAAATAAAATATAAATATTAACAATACTCTAAATGACAATAAAAATTACTACTTTTTTAGGAAATAACCAGTTCTTCCTTTTCTCTCTTCTCCCTCTCCCAATTTCCTCTCCTCGGGTATTCTTAGTTTTAAATTAAAAAATATATTTTATGTAGATAAACTTGCTAATTCTCATCTCCTCAACGCACGCATGTACAACTGTACTGTGATTATGGGACTATTTGGCCACTAAGACCCATGTATTTAGGGGCGGTAAAAGTCACGGGTCAACACCCATCCGGCGGCCTCCACGCAGAAGTGCGAGCCAGTATAGGACTCTAGCCTGCTGGCCAGTTTCCCCTAGGAGTCAACCTTCGGGCGCTCCTGGACGGTTTGCACACCGTGCAGCGTTTTACAATCGATTGTGCATTCCGACCGATCTGGGGGAGTCTGAAAACAAAGCGTGTTTGTTCTGTCTCCTCTCTCATGTCTCCGATAGAGCGGGGGTAGTTGTTAACCTTATGGCAACTGCTCCCGATATTGTTTATCTCGCGGTAAGGCGTTATTCTCTTACGGGCGAGTGGCGTACCTAGACAGTGGACTGTTTTCGTCCCAAGTCTCCTCTAACCAAATATAACTGAGTTATTACAACGACCAATTTTATGAATTTATAGAATTTAATAATATTTATAATTAACTACTAAACAAAATATACATATTGAAAATACTCTAAATGATCCAGATTATAATAATCTAACCGATTTCTCGAAAATATCAATAAAAATTGAATATAATAGATAACTAAATATATTTAATATTAATGAACCAACAACCGTTACTAAAAATAATAAAGTCGATAATAAAAAATAATAATAGAAATAATTATTAACCAAAAATCAAATATCTGATAAAATGTATAGACAAGTGTAAAAAAAAATATATTATATAATCTACTATATTTATATACAAATTCAGAATTCCATTTTCAATATTAAGTAATTGATCACAAATTATTATCGAGTAATTAATCACTTTTTTCTAGCTCATAGTGTATATATGTATAGCATAGCATTTATTATCGTTTTAGTATAGCATTTATTATCGTTTCTAACGGTAATTTGACGTAATTTGTTAATTATACAAGTATTATTTGTACTTACATAATAATATTACCCGTGTCGAAAAGTATGAACTCTTTAAAAGTATAAAATGTAATATCTATACTATTTATGGTATGTATTATCTATAACTTACATCTGGGTATACAGTAAGGCGGTATCGACTACAACGGGCGAACCCGTCACCCCAGGCTGGTATAACGATATATAATCGCTCTTTCAGCCGTGGGATAAGGGTAGAAGACTTGTGGACAAGACAATCTATGTACTGTCTAGTTCAGCAGCAACCCGTTAGAGTCCGACGCCTTACAGCTAGGTATAGGCGCTTATACCTGGGTACAGGCGCTTTTATAGAAATAAGCACTGGGGATTGGTTGTACGGCCACCGGCGACTTATAGTACTAATCGATCGATTTTTTATACAAGCCACTTTAAAAGTGTTCTTTATCCTTTATCCTGCCAAATCGACGCCAATAAATTTAAATCAAATTACAGCAATAAGCTCTTTATGAACTTACGTACTAGCCGTGATTTCTATCATCTATAGTCATAAATCAAACGGCACAATAAGCAGCTTGTCCTTCTTTTTCTTCTTTCCGTGTCGTTCCCACAATTTATTTTTTTGTTCCAGAATAAGGATTCTCGTCCTGTTTTTTAGTCTTTTTCTCTATTTGTTCTGCTTTTTTATTCTTTATTTGGTCTTTGTCAAAACAGGAAACAGATTTATTCCTACAGGTTGCAGAGGTAGGTCGCGTGGGTTGCCCGTCCACCAAAGCTCTGGCATGACTTTCCAATTATGACATGTCATGACAGATAAATAAGGGTCGTCACATGGCTGAAATTGTTAGATTAAGAAAGAGAGTCGCCACTGATAATACTGTTTAATAACACCGTTTCTTTGAACTGCCTTTGTCACTGGCAAATATAGTATAGCTATTCCTACCGAGCACCGTCTCACTGACCCTCCCAACACTTTCATTTACTTCATCTATTCTACAACATAAAACGTTTGTCACTCCTCTCGGCGATGCAATGATGACATAGCTCGACCCGACGCAATACCAAGATGGTTCACTTCCCCGGGGCGTGCAAATTGGCTCTCTTTGTTCTAGTTCTGTGCGGCAGCGTGGGAAACGGACAGAAAAGGAAGCGACATAAATTGCGAAGCGCTCCGCAGAGCGTTGTCCCGAGTCCGTGCCTTTCGTTTTCATACGGAGAAATTCATTTGCAATCGGCGCAGTCGCAGTTACGATCTTCCTAGTTGTGATCTTATCGATCTCGACGATGCTACCGATAGATTAATCTCGCATCGGTTATACACAATTTATTCAAGTCAAGAGATTCATTTTACGTTATTTTATTTTCAAGCTCTGCTCTTTACGTACCCGACAATGTCCTCATAAAGTCTGACAATGTCCCGTCTTGATGACAAAATAAAGGAAATAGAAAATACCATTTTATTCAAAAAAATTATTAAAAAATGGCTTCTTGACGACATAGGTCGTTCAAGGGCAGAGAACGACTTTCTGCAAGTCATATCTTTAAAAAAAAAAATTTCTGCATAACTTTGCTATTATACTATATAATATGATATAAGATATTAAACAATATGTACTATATTGTAATATAATGCAAAAGAACAATACTATAATATATTTAGATCGTTATATTTATATATTTGTGTATGTATGCGTGTATGTGTATATGTATCTATAAGAGTACCTACGTCAGTTAGGCTTCTCCACCTAAGTCAGATAATAAGTCGTATGCCCAGATACAGGCTATATTTGCCCTAGTTGGGTATGCGCTGAGCATGGTCATGTGATGTGGGCCGTTGTTTCTTCGCACCATTACTTGGTATGACCATTTTTATGTGTTTTATAATTATGTTTGAAACAAATAAAATAAATAAAAATAGTTTCCTATCTAACCCGTTATTCCACTTCATATGTATCATAATGTATAGTAAAAAGCTCATTCATTAATACTCGGGGTCGATTAAAATCCGCCGAAAATCAGATCATTTTGATGCGAGGAACATTCAGGAGAAAAGTGGTAAATTGAAAAGAAAACCGAAATCAACCTAAAAGCAACCGAAATAAATCCAAATATAATCTGAAATCCCTGCTGAAGGCAATGCGACCGAACTTTCCCCATAATGCTGAAAATAAACTAGTAAGCACTAAATAAATTTATCAATAAGAACATATTATAAATAAGCACGTACATTTATTATGCACGCACGTACAGCGTACAACGTACGTACAGCACTTACATAACATACATGTATCAATAACAACAAGGATTTAAAAAAAATCTAAACAGTTTTTGTTTCATGAATTCACAATTGATAAATCTTCGGAGACCATTCTCTGTTTCAAAACTGCCAAAATCTCAGCTTTATGCACAACTAAATATTTATTTTTCCGATAAAGTGAATTTTGTGGGAGATGAAAGAAACGGATTTTGCGACCACCCCCTACTGTATTTTATTTTTATTTTTATTTTTTTTCTTCAAACCAGTTGATAGGAATTCCTACATTACATTACATTACACTTGGCTATGTCAAAACTAATATAAATAACAAGTATAATATTTAAATAAATACCTATTAAGGTATAAGATATGAATGTCGGTATTGCAAGGTATGAACGTTGAACATCCAAGCGCAGATTTTCTAGGTTATATAGAGGAAACAACATTTTCCAATATTTTCATTCAAAATTCTTACATGATTTCGTAAAATTTTCATGTGGACAATAGTACTAAATAATCAAACAAATATTGGATAATTTCACAAATTATCATACGGGAAGATATTTTAAAGAAAAAACACAAATACAACCAAATCAGTAATAATAATTATAGTCAATAGCCAAAAGCAATTGTAAAATAGTCAATAATAGAAAGAATAAGGAATAATAATAGTCAAGTAGGTCAATAGAGCTGCGAAAAATTGATATTGTCGAAATCCTCAATGCTATAAATGGGGTTTTTAGTGAAAATACCCTGTACCTTTTTCTTAAAGTGAACCTCCCCAAGGCCCCTGATGTGTAATGGAAGTTTGTTGTAGAATAAGTAAGATTGGCAGAGAAAGCTATTGCGAACCTTACTCAGTCGCACCTTAAAATGACGCAAGTCATTTTAAGATGAATATTTGAGTTAGTTGAGGTATTTTTTCTCGTATACATGATGTTTTGGTATATATACGCGGCGTACAAAGTAATGATACCAGATTCGATAAAGTACTGCTTGCAAGATGTTAGCGAAGATATTGAGAACAGATTTCTAATCGCTCGTTTTTGTAGGCGAAAGATCCTTATCAATTGTCGCACATAGCCATGTCTTTGGAAGGATATTTATTAAACATAATTAGTTTCATAGTAATTCTCGATCTGATGATTGCGGAGTGTCTTAAGTCGACTCAGGGCTATTCAGCTTCAATCATCCTACTAATTGCAACAAGCTAATTTTCTTTCTTTTTCAGGCCTCAACTTTCGATTTTCTTTTTTTTTCGCTTTTCCTACTTGCTATATTTACTTTTTCTCCCGTATCATTTTATAAACTTTATTATTACATAAGTAGGTATGTAATTCGTCCCTAAAAATAACTATAAATACATAGTCCTTTCAGTCTGTGAGCTGAAGTTAATGTCAAAACTCACATGACACTACATTGAAAGTGAGGCGTGGTTCGAGTAAATACAACGACAGTCTTGAGAAATCAGTACCATTCGTAGTGCACACATCATTGTCGTGACTAACTGCCAACCTTGATCCCACTTACAATACAATACAATACAATAACATCAACGAAAACCGGTTTTGTTTCTATGATAAGTAATAATAGCCTTCACTCCAAGAAATTGCATATTCTTAGGGTCTGTCCTAAGATTGTTATCATTTTCTTCCAGGTGCTATTCTTCGGGATCTCCGTCTTGCGGATCCTATGCAGGTTACTTTTCCCAGTGCTTATTGAGCTTTTTCGGTCTCTTATCCATTTCACGCCCGTTTACCTAAACCATTTCACTGGATTCTATATTACTTTCCCAGCCAACCACCCGGCGTAAAGAGAAAGTATTGTGAACGCGCTAAACATTTTTTTAGAAATATCTGAAGTCTGTCTGTATGTCTGTGTGTGTCTAAGTGTGTCTCTGTGTGTGTATGTATTCACCCACAATAGCGCCCAAAACATACAAAAAATATTTAAATTCCGCCATACAAATGTATGGAGAATCAAATATTTAAATTTGCGGCGTCGCGCGTTTGATATCGTACGACGCACGTTCGAAATTTACACCTTCATTGCGTTGTGTCGCTCGTTCGAAATTAGACTGTTTAACGGCGAATCTTACGGCGACGCGCGCTTGAAAGTCGTTTTTTACATTGAATGAGATGACATCCTTGGCTTATTACCGGGAAAGTCTTGGGGTGAAACCACTGATTTGTTTGTGTTTCATTAACCTCATTATTTTGATGATATGTATTCTATTACCATTATGCATTCTATGACGACGCATTATCAAAGAGCTGATTGCAAAGAGCCTCGACGAGGTTGTCGGTTCTGGAGTGGATTCTCCCTGCGAGAAGCCCAGTAAGGTTCATCAAATCTGATTTGCGTCAGATGACGTCACGCACTGTGTTCGCCCAAGCAGACAAGAAACAAACCTTTTAATACTATCATCAGAGAGTGGAACAATTCCAACAGCAAGAGAAATCATCGGAATTAGGGTGTAATAAGACGCGTCTTCAGGAGTTAGCAACTTTCAATTCGAATCGAACTAACCTTTCCTATTACTTAGGTTACCATAACTATTCCATTCGAAATATTTCTACTCCTTTAAGCTTAAAGCAGAAAAGCTTGTACTCCTAGTGTTTAATTCTTTCTTTATTTTAACAACTTATATTTAAAAATCACTTTCGTTTAAAGATTCTTTAATTAGTACCGATCCCATCGTTGCACAACCGCCGTATCTAACGGCCCCATCGTGTTTAACACAAGGAGGAAGCAAAGATAGCTGTGGCACAATGTAACATTAGCCGCTTATATCTGGTTCGCGCTCCATCTACTACGGTAGCCGTAACGAGGTACGTTTTCGTTTCAAGAGTATCAGTTTCACGCTCACATTTGTAATCAATCTCGTCGGTAGGTTCATTAGCATCATCCGTTGACGCGGCCGCTGTTAGAAAGTGCGTCTCTCCAAACAAAAGAATACCTCTGGGCGGGCGTCGAAGCGCCGAGATGAAAAACGCGCAAAGGTGGTGAGATTGGTCGGGAAAATGGAGACCGTGACAATGGAGGTGAAGCGCCGCGTTTTCGATGCGAGTTCTTGGGAAGCGGAGACGAGACTGAATGATTTAATCGAAGATTTAGAAGATTTCTGAAATGTGAAATCGATAAATTATGTCAAACCCTAAATTGAAACACATACTGTCATCTGTGAAGCCGATCAAAAATTATAAGATATTGTCTAAAATAGTCGAAATGACAAAAAACATTAGGTTACTTAAAAAAACTAAGGGCTATCGGTAGCAAATGCTTGTTATTCAGTTGCAAAGCAGTGACGGATGGACTATAAAAACTAAGGTCGACTTCGATTGCAAATTAAACAAACAGACTGTACTGGTTGAAAACAAGTTTTGTTACAGTCAGCCTCAAATTCCTCAGTCAGCCTCAAACTCCTTGTCATTAAACTGTTTCTATACCTACACTTTCTGTGCAATACTCTGGAGCGATGCCCCAAATAATATACGAAAATCACCTTCTTTACAATCATTTAAGATTAACCTCAAAAATAACTACTTTTTTAAGAAATAACCAGTTCTTCCTTTTTTCTCTCCTTCCTCTCCCAATTTTCTCTCCTCGAGCATTTAAATAGCATCCTTAGTTTTAAATAAAATAGTTTTTATTTTATGTAGACAAACTTGCTAATTCTTATCTCCTCAACGCACGCATGACCTACCACTGCACTGTGATTATGGGAGCTAATGGGCCCTTGCTGAGTTGGCCACGAAGACTCATTTTGTTCAGGGTTGGTCACACTCACAGGTCAACACCCATCCGGCGGCCTCCACGCATGAAGTGCGAGCCCGGGTAGGACTCTGGCCTTAGGGCTAGTTTCCCCTAGGAGTCAACCTTCTGGCGCTCCTGGAAGGTCTGTGCACAGTGCGGCGTTAGCCAATCGATTGTGCATTCTGACTAACAGTCAGGAGAGTCTGAAAGCAGTACTGTTTCCTATAGAGCGGGGGTGGTTGCTTACCCTACGGCAACTGCTCTTGAAACGACCATCGGCTACCCGATCCCGGGTGAACAGCGGGCAAAGGACGCCGTGGTCCGCGATAGATTCAGTTTACACCGTTTCACCGCTTCGTAAGGGAGAGGACCGTGCAAGCGACCTCGAACTCGTAACCAGTCGAGAGACCGGAGTAATCTGGTCGCAATTGGAAGTAAGGGCGTGAGTGTAAGCCCGCTGGGTAACATACCTGGTTATCTCTGGTTGGCCTCTTGCGGGCATGTGGTGGAGCTTGACGGTGGACTGTTTTGTCCAAGTCTTCTGCGTTCACTTCACGGGAGATAGAACGATTGACGAGGTGACGGGTTCGTCCGTTGTAGTTGACATCTCTATTTGCACTGTGATTATGAGATTATTTGGAGCTAATGGGCTCTGTTACAGTTAGCCCAGTAAAACCCATGTATTTAGGGGCGGTCAACACCCATCCGGCGGCCTCCAAGCAGAAGTGTGAGCCCGGGTAGGACTCTGGACTGCGGGCCAGTTTCCCCTAGGAGTCTTTCGGGTGCTCCTAGACGGTTTGCACACTGTGCGGCGTTTTACAATCGATTGTGCATTCCGAACGACAGCCGCGGGAGTCTGGCAACAGAGCGTGTTTGTTCTGACTCCTCTCTCATGTCTCCATAGAGCGAGGGTAGTTGTTAACCTTACGGCAATGCTTTTAATATGACCAATAGGCTACCCGATACTGTTTATCTCGCGATAAGGCGTTATTCTCTTACCTTACCTTAGTGGCGTACCTAGACAGTGGACTGTTTTCGTCCGAAGTCTTCTCACGGGAGACAGAATGATCTAATTTCGTCAAAAATCTTCGAGGTGACGGGTTCGCCCGTTGTAGTTAACAGCTCTACTTGCACTGTGATTAGGTTAGTTGTAAGATATTGTCACGTGGCAATAAGCTCGCCTATTGGTGTCTAACTTTTAAGTACAAATTAACAGTATTTTTTTAAAAATTTCATTACTAAAATTCCCTTATACAAAACAATGCCAGTTCAGAACAAACACTCTCATAAGTCGCATGTTAAAAATATTCCTGCAATCTGTGAACTCTAAAGTGTGAAGCGAACATCGACAACACCCGATTTGGCTTCGGCAATGGATTTGGCACCACAGAGGTACTTTTTCCCCTGAATGTACATTCGATGCTCAGAAACATGGACACCGACGTCTTTAAATGCTTTGTCGACTATGAGAAAGCCTTGAATAGAGTATGTCATACTTCTAGCCGACCCAGCCCAACCTATACTAGAGATAAAGTGACACAATCCTAATAGATCGAACCGAAACGAATTCTTGATGCGTATTCTCGTCGCTACTGTTCGAGAATGCTCGGAATGATATTCAGACAGAGAAGTAATTAGGGTTCTAAATTGCGGTATTCTCCTAGGTAAATGGCACTTCCAACAATAAACTTTGCTACGTTAATAATACTGTATTATTGGCATCTAGTGCTGAAGAACACCAGGATCTGGTTAATAAAGTCACCAAGACAGCAAAAAATATGGCCTAAATATAAATAAAATGAAAATTTATTAGAATATGGTAATCTCCAAGAACGCCACATTACCGCTAATATTAGAGCTTCAGCATCAGAAATGTAGGCCGGACTTAAAAGAAAAAGTAGCGACAATTGTTGTCACAGTGATTGTTAAACGATGGGAAATCCTCCGCAAATCGGCCGAGTTTAGTTGATTAGGGATCAACAGACTCTCTTATGGGTCATGATTGAAGGTATATATGTGTGTCCAAAAGTGAAACTGTTATTTTACTCGTGCGTACTCGAATTCGTGACCAAGCCTATATTTATTGCCCGCAATTTGTAATACAACTATAATTACTGCTAATATCTTTTCGTCTGATACATTTGTCGTGACGTTTGTAAAACTCAAATCATAATCATATGTTTCGCCATTAAATTACTCTTGAGGAATGCGAGTATCGGTTCTACGATTTGGTACATGAATTTCGATACCGTCGACATCTTCGACGTCGATCAACTCGGCTGTCATTGGTCGAAATGAATTATAATAAACAAAGCTGCTACTCTACCGCATCAAAAAGTTCAGTAATACGCAATGCGTAATTCTAAATATTATCTTCGCGTACATAAGCTACATTCCTTGAATGCCTGCCAGTTTCTGTCAATCAATAACGACGTTGTAAATACGACATAACTGTAACGGAAACTCCTCGATGATTCCCGTTTATTTTTCTAGTATTTTTATATTGGTGGGGTGAAAATAGCAAAACGCAACGAGCGGTTTACAGATATAAGTAACGAATCTTAGCCCAAGGTAAATAACACAGTGGAATCCTGTATAATAAGTAGAGTGACTGTTTATTTTTATAAAAACAGATATAGTGAGAACACCTATTTGTCCACAGCAACTAAACTCTAGAACACAGAGGAGCGAAGAAAAAAAAACAACAGCAGGCGTGGAAGTCCCAAATAGCGACCTTGTATAGAGCCATAATATAATACACCGATGGTTAGAAAAACAAATGAAGGTACGTGGGGTGGGGGTATCCTCGCAAACCCTCGAACTAACGATGACAAGATCCCTAGGGCCCAATACCCAACGATTTTTCAAGCGAAAAGAGCTGTCAACTACAACGGACGAACTCGCCACCTCAGGAAGTTTTGACGATATTGAATCGTTCTGTCTCCCGTGAGGTGAGCGCAGAAGACTTGGGACGAAATACAATCCACTGTATTTAGTCTCAAGTTACGCACCCGCCTGATAAAGGCCAACGCCTTACGGCTAGCTACCGGGAAAGGTACCCAGCGGGCAGCCTCGCCTTCTGTCTGCCAGTTTTGGAGGAATATCTCCGTCTGTAATTAACCTTCAGGATATATCCAACCTCCCGACTGACTGGTCATTAGGAAGCTAACGGGCCCATGATGAGTTGGCCACGATGACCCATGTGTTCAGGGTCGGTCACACTCACGGGTCAACACCCATCCGACGGCCTCCACGCACGGGGTGCGAACCTGGGTAGGACTCTGGAAACAGTTTCCCCTGGGCGGAACCAGTTTCCCCTGGGCGGATCAAACCTCTGGCGCTCCTGGACGGCCTGCGCACCGTGCGGCGCAAGCCAATCGACTGTGCACTCCGACTAACAGTCGGGGGAGTCTGGAAACTGTATTGTTTCCTATAGAGCGGGGGTGGTTGGGTACCTTACGGCGACTGCTCTTGAAATGACCATTGGCCATCGGATCCCGGTTCAGAGCCGGGCAAAGGACGCCTTGGTCCGCGATAGATTCGGTGTGCACCGTTTCACCGCTTCGTAAGGGAGAGGACCGCGCAAGCGACCTCGAACTCGGAACCAATCGAGAGACCGGAGAAATCTGGTCACAATTAGAAGTAAGGGCGTGAGTGTCGGCCCGCCAGGTAACATTCCTGGCTATCTCGCGGTTAAGGCGTTGGCCTCTTACGGGCTTGTGGCGTAGCTAGACGGTGGACTGTTTTGTCCTTAAGACTTCTGCGCTCACTCCAGGGAGATAGAACGACTAATCGTTAAAACTTCCTGAGGTGACGGGCTCGCCCGCTGTAGTCGACAACCCAAGTTGGTCACAGGTTCGAAGTCACTTGCGCGGCCTCTACCTGCCGTATGTTCAGCAGTGATTCGATTTGACGGTGGTACTGGTACGGGCATGGCCTAGTTAGGTTGGCTTATATATTAGAATTTGTGTATATTATATGTTAATGGAATAAATAAATTCAGAGGAGGACATCGCTCCATTAGGCTGCTTTTTGCTATTCCGTCTACCCGTCTTGCGCCTACTGATGGCACCTGCCCATTTCCTACGTAAAAGACGCAGCACGCCCTAGCATAAATCAATAAGCGATATCAATATTCAATGTGCGTGGAGAGATGCAATGCGAGTGCGTGGTGAACGCCGCGGGCCCTCCAATTTGTCTAGCCGGGTGCAACGGTAATAATTAACGCCGGTAGCCAGGGCCGCTGCAATTTCTCGTTCTGCGAAGGCAGAGGAGAATCCAAACACCCGCGGCGGCGTCGACCGACGGACGAGATCTTGCCGGCCGCGCGGAGAAACGCCGCGCCTCTAGGCCGTGTGAAAACACAACCAGATCGATGCGATTTTCAAACTGTTCGATCCAAAAGGTTTGAAAAATTTATAATGTTTGCATAAGGTACATATTCAACTTGCGGAGTTCCGAGCAAAATTGTATTGGCTTCGGATACAGGACCGGAGAAATGTGCACAACATTTCACTACTATATAACGTCCTACATTTCCCTCCTACCTTAGCGAGGCTTTTATCGGATTAAAAAGTCATCGTCTCCCACTTCGTTTAGGTCATAATAATACCCTACGTATCCCAAATCATAAAACCAAATTTTTGTCTAACTCCTTCTTCGTACATGCAGCTCGACCATGTCCTCCTTCTTTGTACATATCAGCGTAGGCGCTAGCTCGATTTTCATCTTAGAGCAATCATTGTAAAAGCACTTATTTTTACAATAAATATAAACCACAAATTCTAATCTTTCTCTTATGCCTTACCTTTCCTTACCTTTTTGGTAGTTTATTGTGAGGGATAGTTACGATGGCTAAGCTATTTAAATAAATGTACCTTCTAAAGATGTAACCCAGCATCTCGTTCAATGCCAGGCTCAAAAAGCATATTTATATAATCATAAAACCATAAATTAACTAACCCTTCTCCTCCCTCTCTTTTTCGGTTCCCTTTCCTTTCTTCGTCTCCTTCCTTTCCTATGCATCTTTATTTCATTTTAATTTGTTTTTCTTTTTTATTGTCTTTTTTCTCAAGTTTTCTGTTGAATTTTATATCACTTGAATTTTGATTGTTCTTTTGTTTATAAATTGTATAAAGTGAACTAAAGCTATAGGTTATATGATAGATATTGCCGCAAGGCAATAAGCTCGTTTTTTTAATTTTAAAATCAAGATTCTTTTTATTATCTATACTAATATTACAAAGAGGTAAAGTTTGTGACGTTGTAGGAAGTAATCTCTGGATCTACAGAACCGATTTTGAAAATTCTTTTACCAATAGAAAGCCACATTACTTATGAGTGTCATAGGCTATATATTATTCTGAAAAATGAAAAGACTTTTTCGTGGTAGTCGGATTTGCAAAGTAAGTCGGAGAACAAGCAGTCGATCGAAAACGTTTTTAACTAAGGCTGCCTTAACGATAAGAGATATATGATTAAGTTCTAGAGGAAAGTTGTAGAGCTTGATAATTCCTACAAAAAAGTCAGCAACAGCATATGTCTAACTTTTATATTTAAGTCACAAAAAGCAGTTTTTTTTTATTTAAATAAATAATTTAAATCGTTAGGTCATGTTTATTGGTCATATTATCAAAAATTATGAATTCATATCAAAATAAGTAAATTTATCATCTCAAGTGTTTAAAACAAAAGCCTTTTCCCTTTTACTGCATAAATGATTAAAGAGATAAGACACTCACAAATATGATACAAGAAGACACTCGCAAATAACGGTTTTATAGTCAAATTAGCATGCAAATACATACATACATATGCAGTAAAAATATAACCCTTAAGTCAGGAAATAAATCATGGCATTTAGTACTAACCGAACCACACTCATAATTTCATCACAAGTAAAAAGTTTTACCGCGCAACAAAGTGGGCACGGGTCAGCTAGTTATTTAATAAAGACATTTGAATTCATATTAACCTGATGCTTCAGCAATCTCTATATTTCTGTCAATTTATGAATCTTCTAGTTTTAGCCCTTTAACAAACAATAATAATATAATTGATGCTGAGTAAAAGAACTAATTATACACCGATCATTTAACTTCAAGTTATCGGTGAATAAAATATCTACTTGTGTTCTACAGTCAAGGGCAGATGCTATATAATTTTTATAGTATACCAGCTTTGTTAGAATGGATCTACCTTTTACATCACTTCGTTGTTGCAGAATAAATATTGTGGAATTTGTAAATGTGACAAATGATTCTAATACCTTGCCAAAAATTCAGAGGTTTGATTTTGGAGATAATTAGTTACAGCGGCATTGTCGCCAGATTTTATCGGCATTATCTACATTTATTCGTTTATTTTCTATTAGGGATTGTGTGCATCTTGCAGAAATGCAAACATCACGCAGGATGCATCAGCGAGACCTTATTTCTGTATTTTTTGTATTACACGACTGCCCAAAAGGAGTGTTATGTTTTCAGGATTCATCTATGTATCTTTTCCGTTCCCTCATTCCACCATAACTAATAAACACTTAAACAGATTTAGAATCCTGTCATATTGTTAGAATCATTTTGTCCTCCCGAGTGTCATACGTGCCGCGAGCGCTTGCTTTCATATAAGGAGAAAGCAGCGTTTTTAATATAAATTGCCATGTATTGACATCCATCATTTGACAGTTTAGTTTTTCGTTCTTCTTCTTCGCGGCCGTCAGGAATAGATCCCGTAGGCCTAGTAACGAAGAGAAATATTTGGAATAACAATGTAGCTGAACAAAATTATGCAGTTTTTAATTATTAAACTACACAAAGTATTACCGATTATTAAATAAGTGTATTTGGTTCTTACGAATTTATTCCAATCCAACTTTCGTAAAAATATGAAACTACGCATTTGTACTCGAAAAAACCGGTATGTATTAATGAACTGATTTAGAAATGTGTCATATTGCTAGAATCGTTATATCATCGTCAGTGGCATAGGGTACCTAAAATGTCTAAATGTCTAAAAATACTTGTCTAAATGTCTAAATTTCAATAAATTATCATAAATATATCGTGTTATGTGTCATAATGAAAGATCTGATTGAGTACATTACGGAAATACACATCTATCTATTTGCCTTCTATCTATAAACCACAAATATTTCATTAAAAACCGTATTAAAAATAATTATAAATACAATAGTTTACTTTCTGTAACAAAAGTCGTGTTTTTTATTCTTTTTAATATATTTACTTGTCCCGGCTGTGCCGTGCATTATATTAAGAATGGGGCAATATAAGACAGAAGAATCCGGCGGATTTCAAAATCAATGATATCAATCATAACTCCCCATACGATCTAACGAGCAACTGCGCTAAGTACGTCACTCGCTGGCTAAGTCCGAACGCCTGGGTGACGTCGGCAAGCCAAAGATTTGCAATGGTTTGTCCTCTTCTATGATGTTTGTTTTTTAATGGTTTGTTTCAAATTTAAATTCATAGTGACAACAATTTACTTAATAATAAATATTAATTATATTTATTAAAATTTACAAAATTTCTCAACATTAAATATTAATTATAGTTATTAAATGTAGTGAATAAATGGCATTTATGCAGTCTAGATTAACCTACGGTTGACACAGGACGCGTCCCGAATGTACGCGATCGTCGTTTGCATATCGGTCTAATTATAATGGGAAGCAAAAGTATATAGCAAAAGACCGAGTCAATAGCGGTATAAGGACCTAAATAGCCTTAAAATGTCTGGTGAAGAAGGCAACGGGAGACCACTGCACTATATATACCTAGTAGTTAGTAATGGAAAAGTCAAAAATAGCCATGGCTCCGAGTGCCCGGCGGCCCTTTAATGGGTCAGGGGTGCTAAGAATCCCCGGGTGGAAAACTGGACCGGGATCACCAGTAGGTACGTAACAGCTTCTCCGGATGGCGCAAGACCGACAAAAGTATTCAGAGCTACCGGCCAACCTCCAGTATTGGAAAGGCATTTCGAGAAGAAGAAATCCTCTTCTTTGCATTTCACACCCAATGACAATTCGAGATGTGCATTTCCTAGCCACTCGCAACTGAGTGGGACAACAAACAGTTTATCATGAATGGAAAAGTCAAACTTCTAACAGAAACCAACTCTAAACTGATGAATGTGCCCAAATTAGCGCGAGCGGTCAACATACAAAAACCGCTAGAGCCTCTTTCGTTATTCTCGGCATACATCCCGCTAATTTATGTAGTATGCCGTTTCGCGCAGTTCACTATTGATTTTACCAGTTAGGTAAAGCGTTGAAAGAAAGTATAACTAATCTTGACGTATGACACACGAACGTAGATTCTATAGTTAGAAATTGAAAAGAAAACGGAATAGGAATTATGAAAGAATATAATGCAAAGATTTATGACGTGTCTGTGAGTTAACGTGGTCATGCAAAAATGTACTTTACGTAAGATCTGTTCTCGCAAGACACAAGCGATTTTGTGAATCTAGATATAATGTAGCCGTGACCAAAATACTCAAGGTAACTAAAGTCATTGATTATATTTGGTACTAGTTGACCCGGCGAACTTCGTACCGCCTAAAAGTCAATAAATGTCGTGTTACAGATTAGCTGAACTTAATTTATGATTTTATGAAAATAACACAATGAATACAAAATAAATATTAAGTTCACCCACTTTATTAAGATAATAACAAAAAAAGAAATATAATAGTAAAAAAAATAAGTATATCAATCCCGTGTCAGCAAGACATGATTGAATTAAACTATTTATATATTGTGCAGCATGGGATGCACTCGGTTTAATTCTCTTTATTGAAGCACCTTGTGATGTACGACATTTTTTGTTGTTTTATCAGGCGCAAGAACAAATAAAGCGGATGATTTGTCGACACGTGAACATGCCACGTACAACTGACCATGAGAAAAACACGGACAATTTGATGTTCTTCGTCAGTTAATTGGTTCGCAATGTTCCGTAGCCTTATTGCATTACGGCTCCGTTGGGAAAGATTAGATCTTCCTTGTCGCGACATTTTTAATAATAATACTCACACATCAAAACAAACCACGGACAACATAAATTAAATTAATTACACTTTCGCGACGTAAATATTTTCATAATATACTGACTCTGACTGGATTGACAGAATAATATTTAATGATTCTGTGACACCAATCGATTTGACGTTTTTTTTTAAATTAAGTCTGTTGTATTTTTAAGTAGCTTGATATATTTTCCTTAGTTTATACAAAAGAAATTTCTGGTCGCACGCATAAATATTTGACAAACCAATATATATGTCAATCCTTTTTCATTACTGACATTATTCTACACTTTTAAAATCTGAAATACGCCATTATCCAAATATTGAGGATATATCTTTTATTTAAAAACGTTCTTTAATTTGAGGGAGAGTTTACCGTATCGACGGGATGAACATTAAATGTTTGACCGTTACGAAACCCATGAACATTTTGTAAGGGGAAAATGTTTTTTTCTTTTATTTTATTTTTTCGTTAATTTTCCAATGTTTTAATAGTTATTCTGCTATTCGGGATGGAGGCAAATACAACAAATCAAAAACCATGAAAATCAGTCCAGCCGTTCTAGAGTTATAAGTGTTCGAACAAACCCGACTTCGTTTTATATATATATAGATTAGATTGCCTAGCTCCATATGATATTTTGGAGTAGAATTCTTTTATGACAGCGAAATGCAGGTGGTGTTGGTAGCATTTACGGCAAAAGTAATAGCAATTTATTTGACCATCTATAATAACATTGATAATGAATGGTTTTTTATGAAGGACCGATTGTATATAAAAACCCAATAATTTAACCAGCGATAACAATAATAAAATTCAATATTTGGTGCCATCTATCGTATTTTTTTATACAGAACAGAATGCTATCTGCATAAATAGACTAATATAATACAATTCAATTTATTCTACTCAAGTAGGTAGACATTCCTGCACTTGAATGCGTCATTTCGTGTAACATTCTTAGGGATAAAGGAAAATTAAGTAATGTGATAGTTGTGACTACCTAAATTAATTTAAGTAGTTTATAATCGGTTCGAAATCCTCAATAATTAGAAAAAAACTAATGAAAAAAAATTATTATTTCTCCAAAATTGAATTATTTTTATCAACGAACGTTGATAAAAATAAATATTACGCTTTCTGGCAAATGTCAAATATCAGAAATGTTCCTTTATGTTACACTGTGATACTCATGGAAAATAGATTTAGTATTATCCAAATCTCGATAAATACTGGATTCTTGACTAAACTATTGACTATTATTTTTTTTAAATGGTTCTCTTCAAGACTTCTGATATGCGTTGGGGCCTTAATATAATAACAAAGGCTTTGGTGAAGAAAACTGTTGCGCACCTTGCAAAGGCGGTACCGAATAATATGTACAACAACATTTTTTTTGTAAGTCAACTTTATTTCCGGTATTGTGTTACTGGAAATCACTATTCGCCGGTACATAATATTTTGGTGGATGTAGCACGAGTACATCGCTATGTGTTCATCTGAACTTTAAAGTGCGTATATATAACTTATTGAAACCTATATAATAACTTAGAAATAGACATCATTATGTAAATAATATAAGATTTTAATATTTTATACCTTATAGGGGTGTTTAGAGCGCCATCTACAGTTCGCCTCCATAATGTTATACCGGTGAGCTGCTAATGTTAAGTCGGTGACTTAGTAAGTAGGTAGGTGATAATAATATATACAGGATAGAATGCTGTCATTAGACAGCATTCTATATATGTAGATAGATAGACTAATAAACCTAACTGAACATTCTATATATGTAGATAGATAGACTAATAAACCTAACTGAACATTAAAGTGCGTAATTATGACATATTGAAACCTGTATAATAAATTAAAAAGACAATTAATAATAATCACAAAATATGGATATTTTAATATTTTATACCGTAGCGCCATCTACAGTTCGCCTTCATAAGTTTATACCACGAAAACTTGCCATATTGAACATAATAATCAATTCTTCGTAGTAAAATACTGGTTTCCATATCGTAGTAAGTCGGTGAGCAATCTAATACATTATATAATCAATGATATAGTTTAAGAATCATTGAACCAAAACGAGCTCATTACTCCCCGTTCGTATCACTCTTTCGCTCTGAGGCAATTGATTCGCGCTAATGCCAGACAGAGACGACCGTATAGTTACCACCTAATAGTTTTATAATTTGTATGGGAAAATCGGCGATCAGTTGGGAATGTGCGGAATTCAGTTCGTTTTCAAATCAACTATGGAATGAGTAATGAGTGATTGCCGTAGATAGCATCATGTCGTTTAATATATTTTGCCCAAGTGCGGATTCGTGCGCTGCACCTTCACCGCGGCACGCTACTTTTTTCTATTGCGTATGAATACTCCATTCTCTATTTAATATTGATCATTTATCGTATAAGGTAATACTGTAAGACACTACTGTTTGAATCAATCAATCGGCCAGTAAAACATTGTACCAAAATGATTTTCAATAATTAATAAAGCACTGTTTCCCGAAGAATAAATAAATAAAATAAAATAAATTGAGCATGGGTGATGTTGATTCAATCATATTCGCGCATGTTCAATCATATTCGCTACTTTGGTAATTATTTCGTATTTACTTTATATGTCTTCTATATAAAATGCCATGTCGAAATTCCTAGGGCTGCTGAATCGTATAAAATTATTATTGTTTTTAAAATGGTAATTAATTCATTTTATAATGGAAATTGAAATGATAATTTTAATAATAATATAAATGTTTTTATATTAATACTTTCTTATTAAATCTACAGATAAACATCACACAGGCAATAATTCATTTAGCATGCGGAGTAAGAATATTATGCAAAAATATTGGTGGATTTGGTATATTATTAAGAAGCGAAAATATTGGTTATAATTGTACGAATTATCACTTGCATTCTCTAATATGGGTAGCTGTTCGCGAGAGATCGATTCTTAGAAGCTTATATTCCTCTTTCACACGCTCGAGCCACCCCATAACAGACATAAATAACAGACACTGAAACAAAATACGGCTCATTCAAATATTAAAATCATCCGCAAGGAAGTCCTAACTAAATACGCAGGACAAAATTCCATGAAAGGTCCTGGTAATAATATATCGCCGTCTTTAAGGGCCGAAGACCCCTAATTAATTATCAGCCTGTCATTTCTCGCAGTGGATATATCGAGGGTGTCGACCGATAACAAAAAATCGTAAACGCGGCAAGCCGCTCGCGCAACCCTCTTATATTAAAACAAATGTGGTAATCTCAAAATAATCGCAATGTTTGAGGTAATTAGGAGGCTATTAATTATTCGACTGAAAGCTTGGATAAAATCAAATACTTATAATTTTGCTAGCTATTCGAAGGAATTTTAAGTACTAAATATGATGTATTGTTAATGTTTAATCTACATATTTTCGCTATAAACCTAATGATAATGTAGTAGTAATACATATTATAGAAAATTACCTTCAATTAAGGTGAGATTAATTTAAGTTAAAAATGTAAGCCTGATTGAATAATATGTACTCTCGCTAAGCCACACCCCTTAACCCTCAGTAGGCCGGTCTCTTACCGCCGCCATTGCCTTTTAACCAATCACGGGTTAGAGTGGCGGGGCTTTAGCGAGGCTAGTGAACGATTTTGGAAAATCGAACAGTCACAAAAATACCGAGGTCGAGAATGAACGACCCTTAAGCGGCGGGATAATAGTTGTACATACGGCAGCCCTTGGCTGGTCTCGTACTCGCGCGCATAATTTAAGTGTATACTGTAACTCACGAGTAAATTGAGGGACAATAAACGTTCTTTTGAAATAAACTCTTTCACTGTGTGATCATCTAATAGAGTGTGAACCAGATACGGGAGACTACTCGGCGGCCAGGAAGAACGAGAGAACGCGAAGGTAAATAACATTTACAGTCCACAAAAACCACCCTTCAGCAGTGGGAGAAACTCACAGAAAAATAACTGATGGATTTTATAACCATAAGTGATCCATCGCAGCCGGATGAAAAATAAAGAAAAGAACCTTGAAAAATAAATTGTACGATGGAGTCGACCGCAGAAAAATCGAACGTATCGAGGCGGACCTGGTCACAAAGCAGCAGGAGGAGTGAAAGAGTTCAGGAAGTGAAAGAAGCATCAGAACAACTGAGGCGGGTCACCAGAGAACAAGCAAAGGTAGCCGCGGAAAAGAAAAAATTGGAATCAGAGGCGATAACGCAAAGGGAACAACTCCGTGCGACCGAAGAGATAGCGACGGCAAAACGCAGATCGGAGGCGGCAGGAGCGGCGGCTGCGATTCAAGTGCAACATGCAGATTTAGAAGCTGAATTGCAGATGCTAGAAGCAGACCGTCAGCACGCACTTAGAGTGTTAGACGTAGTTTCCGAAGCTTACGACTCAGAAAAAAGCGGAGAATGGGAGACAAGAAGTTACGCCGATCTTGAAGAAACAGCAGGTCGTACTACGCTGTGGGCAGAGACGCAAGCACCGCTGACTTCATATAGTGAACCCGACCAAATAAAACCACGAAATGAAGAGAGATACCGCGGCAGGAGAGAAGAAGAATCGGACGAGGCGATGCAGCACGAGGCGGGCGCGGCGGCACCTCACGGGGCAACACATCGCGCGGCGCACGAGGGGATGCGGCTCGAGGCGGGCGCGGCGGCACCTGACGGGGCGGCGCATCGCGCAGCGGGCGGCGAAATCGCGACCGCAGCGGACGCGGCGGCCACAGACGCCGCCGCGGCCGCTGGCTCCAGCACAGGAGACGGGTCCGATGACAGCGCGAGCAAAAAATTAATAAGCCAGGTATGTCGAGTAATTTCAATAGCCTCCTCGAAGCCGCAATATAACAAGGAACTTCCACACTTTAGTGGAGATCCACTTCAGTTTTTAGCCTTTAAATCGATTTTTAACCAGTCCACCGAAGTTATAGGTCTGAATGACGAACAAAACTTACTTCGCTTGCAATCCGCGATACGCGGACGAGCAAGAGATTGCGTTTCAGGGTTACTTTTATCCCCTGCGAACGTTGGCGAAATAATGAAAACATTAGAGACGTTATTTGGAAATCCAAATGTAATTATTCAGCGCACACTAGCTGATTTACGTAAAACCAGGGACCTCTCTGAATTTATAGAAGCAGAGGAATTGTTGCAATTTGCTTGCCAAGTTAAGAATCTGGTGGCCACAGTAAAATCAGTAAATAGGATTGAGCACCTATGGAACCCAGAACTTTTAGGTTCTCTTGTAGCGAAGTTGCCAAAAAACTTATTAACATTGTGGCTAGGAGATAAAGGAAAGGGTAAACCAGACGAACCGGTTATCATACGATTCGCATCTTGGCTAGAAACACTAGCGATAGACTCGCAAGATGCGGGAATAGGTCCATTAGACAGCGGTAGAAAAAATCAAGTAGTAGCGCGCGATAAAAAGTATAAACAGCAAAATCATAAAAATTACGTTCTTAACATGACTGAGCAGTCTCGTATGAAATGCCCAAATTGTACCGGCGATCATTTTCTCAGCAAATGCGAAAGGTTTAAAAAACTTTCCCTAGACTCTCGCTGGGGAGTCGTAAAATCACTTAAGCGATGCTTTAAATGCCTTGCACCTTCGCACGGCAGGAAAAACTGCCCAGCCTATAAAAGGTTTCCTCGATTTAAGTATCATTTCTTACTTACTGCCGCGGACGCGGCGCTCGGCGGAACCGAGATAATTACGGCAACAGCCGAAGGTGAAACACAGACCGGGGCTATTGTCGCGCATACAGTAGCCAACAACAGAGTCCTCTTGCAAGTTTTACCGATAACGTTAATAGGACCAAAGGGGAGAAAGGTAGTTTACGCGCTTTTAGACAGCGGATCGACGGTCTCTATAATAGACCGCGAAGTCGCGCAAGAGCTGAGTATTAGAGGGCCTCCCACCAATATGGAGGTATGTGGTATAGGAAGTATGAAAACTTCTTCTAAAGGGGCTGAAACAGTCTCGTTTCAAATAAGGGGGGAATTGGGCCGTAAGGTTTTCGACGTGCAGGCTTATAGTATTGCGGCGTTAAACCTTCCGAAATTAAAAAATTTATCGGCGGCCGCCTCTGATTTTGACACTTTGACTGCGGTGAAAGTCGACAAAATATCAGATGTCCAACCGCGCCTACTAATCGGGGCTAATTGTTGGGAATTAATCGTTTCACGCGGATTAAGGCGCATTAATGACGAATTATCGTTGTCAAAAACACTACTGGGCTGGGTTCCAGTGGGACGAGTATCTGTAGATAGGCAAAATGACGCATTACATAGCTTCTGCCTAAGTGATAGCGGTAGCAATGACGCGTCTCTTCAGAGATTACTCGAGGAAAACCTCAGATTAGAGCAAGACTGGCCGAATAAAAAGCGAGAACTTGCGGACTCGGTAAGGTCTAAAAAATTATTGGAATCCACTACTTCGTTAAACGGCGGGGTATGGCACACGGGGTTGCTCTGGCGAGATGACAGACGTGTTCTTCCTGATAGCCGACCTATGGCGCTAGCTCGACTTCACGCCGTCGAGAGAAAAATGGACAGAGATCGGACTTATGGAGACGCTTATTGTCAGAAAATGGACAAGTACTTAGCAGAAGGTTACGCCGAAGAAGTAGACCCTTCCAAATTAGCCGGCCGAACTGATATATGGTTTTTACCACACTTGGGTGTCTGTAGCGCCGCCAAAGGAAACAAGCTTAGGATCGTGCATGACGCTGCTGCTAGCGTAAAGGGAGTATCTCTAAATAGCTTACTGATAACGGGGCCAGACTATAATCAAAGCATAACAGGTATACTTTTTAGGTTCCGCGAGCATCCGGTGGCTTTTACCGCCGATATTGGGGACATGTTCATGCGTATTAAGGTGATCGAGGACGATACCTATAGTCAGTTGTTCCTTTGGCGGGGATATCGGCGCGATATAGAACCTCGTATCCTAAAAATGTCCTCTTTAATATTCGGTTCTCGGTCATCCCCGACATCAGCCCTCTATATCCGAAATAAAAACGCTGAACGTTTCAAGAATCAGTACCCTCTAGCAGTGGAGGCTATCACAGACCATCACTTTATGGACGACCTTGCTTTCGGGTCTTCTTCAATAGAAGAAGCTCGTAACGTGATAAAAAACATAATTTACATACATCAACAAGGGAATTTTTTCTTAAAGGGCTGGGCGTCTAATTATCAAAGCGTTTGAACGAAATACCCGAAGAAAGGAAAGCTACCCATAATATTGCTCTGGAGAAAGGAGAAATAAGCTCTCAACGGCTTTTAGGGTTAGAATGGTTGCCAGAAAGTGACCAACTTACATTTAATTTTAGGTTAGAAAAACTCGATGACGCCTTAAAAACGGGCCAGAGAGTGCCAACGAAACGAGAGGCTCTTAAGGTAGTAATGTCAATTTATGACCCACTCGGGGTATTAAGCCCAATAACTATCCGAGCCAAAATTCTAATGCAAAAGGTGTGGACCAGCGGTGTAGCCTGGGATGAGGAGGTCACACAAGATATTTTCAAAGGTTGGGGTGAATGGATAAATGCCCTTCGCTCGGCGAAGGACGTAAGGATTTCACGCTATCACGGCGTAACAAAGAATCCCTCCGAAAATAGACAATTACACATATATTGTGACGCGTCTCAAGAGGCTATGTGCGCTGTCGCGTATATGAGAATAGCCAGACCAGGCGAAGAACCGACCACATCCTTTATCGCAAGTAAAACCAGAGTCGCGCCGTTAAAAAAAATGACAATACCGCGTTTAGAACTGACAGCAGCACTATTAGGCGCCGAACTAGCGAAAAAAATCACTAGCGAGTACAAAATTAAATTTCATGAAAAGATTTTATGGACAGACTCGATGAACGTACTTTGGTGGATACGTTCACGTAGCTCCGACCACCAACAATTTGTCTCTAACCGTCTGGGAGTATTGGACGAACTGACTACCCCGGAGGAGTGGAGATGGTTAAGCGGAAATAGTAATCCTGCAGATGAAGCTACGAGAGCGAAGTCAAAAATTGACCTCTCGCCCGAGAGCCGTTGGCTGAATGGTCCTGAATACCTTAGACAGCCACCAGAGGTATGGCCGGCAAAGGTTCCCCATCAACCCGGGGAAAAGGATAAGATATCCCTCGAGTATAAACCATTGGCGGTATTTGCGCTACACGCTGTACCTACGAGCACAATAGATGTCGCGAGATTCTCCCAACATCGCAGATTATTGCGCGTAGCCGCATACGTTAGGAAGTTTATTCAACTATGTAGAGGTGCCACGAATAACTGCATTTTAAACGGACAAGACATTGCCAGCGCTGAAATAATATTATTAAAGGAGTCGCAGAGTCGTTCTTTTAAGAAAGAAATAGAACTTATACGAGTGAAAGGGACTTTACCTAGGAATAGCCGTTTGATAGGTTTAAATGCGTACTTAGACGAGCGGGGCTTAATAAGAGTAGGCGGCCGCATCGCAAATGCGCCGGGTATACCACACGACACTAAGTATCCCATAATACTTGACGGCCGGGATCGCTATACACAACTACTGGTGGTAAGAACTCATGAGGAGATGGCTCATTCCGGGGTTGAAACGACATTGGCCAGCCTACGCCAGAGGTTCTGGCTAATTAGTCCCCGTCAAACGGTCAAAAAATTTATATACCAGTGTATGCTGTGCAAAATGAGAAGGGCAAAACCAGTCACAGCGTTGATGGGACAACTCCCGATGTCACGTTTGCAGCATCATACGAGGTGTTTTAACGCCGTAGGCGTAGACTACTTCGGGCCGGTTCAGGTGACTATACGAAGAAAAGTGGAGAAACGATATGGCGTGTTGTTCTCTTGTCTAACCACACGAGCGGTTCACATTGAATTAGCATATGATTTGTCTACTAATTCGACAATACAAGCGATAAGAAGATTCATAGCCCGGCGGGGCAAACCAAGGGTGATAATGTCAGATAATGGATCTAATCTAAAAGGTGCGAGTGCCGAATTGAAGAAGGTCGTTTCAGAGATTGACGATGAACGTATCCGTGAACGTTTAAGTAACGACCAGATTGACTGGAGGTTTATACCACCTGCTTCTCCCCATCATGGCGGCTGCTGGGAATCGATGGTTAAGTCAGCCAAAAGAGCTTTGTACGCCATATTGAAAGAAAGAGCGCCTTCTGTGGAAATGATGCAGACTTTATTGGCTGAAGTGGAGTCAATCCTTAATCAGCGGCCTATCTCGCACATTACTATAGACAGTCGAGACCAGGAGCCACTTACGCCGCAAAGCTTTTTGTTAGGACACTCTAACAGCACCGCTATGGGTAAATTTACCATTGGAGATTTATGTAACCGTAAACAGTGGAGACAGACCCAAGCTCTAGCTGACGCTTTTTGGAATAGGTGGTCTAAAGAAGTACTACCTATGCTAGTCTCTCGACCTAAATGGAAGGAGGTACAACCTCCACTAAGGGTGGGGGAACTGGTGTTAATATTGGATCCCTCTCTAGAAAGAGGAAGATGGCCTCGCGCTATAGTAACGGAAGTCTACCCTGACAAAACAGGTGTTGTCAGGATAGTAGATGTAAAAATCGACGGAAATATTTATCGCAGGTCAATAAGCAAACTAGTTAGATTAGAATTGTCCGCCCGAATAGAATAAGCCATAGATATAAATAACGTAGATTTAAGGTAAATAATTCGTAAAATAAGTTAATGGCACGTTGCCATGAGCGGGGAAATGTACGAATTATCACTTGCATTCTCTAATATGGGTAGCTGTTCGCGAGAGATCGATTCTTAGAAGCTTATATTCCTCTTTCACACGCTCGAGCCACCCCATAACAGACATAAATAACAGACACTGAAACAAAATACGGCTCATTCAAATATTAAAATCATCCGCAAGGAAGTCCTAACTAAATACGCAGGACAAAATTCCATGAAAGGTCCTGGTAATAATATATCGCCGTCTTTAAGGGCCGAAGACCCCTAATTAATTATCAGCCTGTCATTTCTCGCAGTGGATATATCGAGGGTGTCGACCGATAACAAAAAATCGTAAACGCGGCAAGCCGCTCGCGCAACCCTCTTATATTAAAACAAATGTGGTAATCTCAAAATAATCGCAATGTTTGAGGTAATTAGGAGGCTATTAATTATTCGACTGAAAGCTTGGATAAAATCAAATACTTATAATTTTGCTAGCTATTCGAAGGAATTTTAAGTACTAAATATGATGTATTGTTAATGTTTAATCTACATATTTTCGCTATAAACCTAATGATAATGTAGTAGTAATACATATTATAGAAAATTACCTTCAATTAAGGTGAGATTAATTTAAGTTAAAAATGTAAGCCTGATTGAATAATATGTACTCTCGCTAAGCCACACCCCTTAACCCTCAGTAGGCCGGTCTCTTACCGCCGCCATTGCCTTTTAACCAATCACGGGTTAGAGTGGCGGGGCTTTAGCGAGGCTAGTGAACGATTTTGGAAAATCGAACAGTCACAAAAATACCGAGGTCGAGAATGAACGACCCTTAAGCGGCGGGATAATAGTTGTACATACGGCAGCCCTTGGCTGGTCTCGTACTCGCGCGCATAATTTAAGTGTATACTGTAACTCACGAGTAAATTGAGGGACAATAAACGTTCTTTTGAAATAAACTCTTTCACTGTGTGATCATCTAATAGAGTGTGAACCAGATACGGGAGACTACTCGGCGGCCAGGAAGAACGAGAGAACGCGAAGGTAAATAACATTTACAGTCCACAAAAACCACCCTTCAGCAGTGGGAGAAACTCACAGAAAAATAACTGATGGATTTTATAACCAATAATAAATACCATTGTATTGTACCCTGTATCTGTTATTCTAAATAAATAAATAAAATAAACATAATTTTATGACTAAACCACCAATAATAACATATGATACATATTTATGTTAATTCACCATTCACACTAGATTGGAATAAAACGTGTTAAATATATGATTGTTTGTCATGTACTTCTGCAATACAACGTATGTATGTATCCTAGTATGAGTAGTACACATCGAATTAAGATTTACATGTTATATTTGAAGGAGATTTTTACTATTTAGAGTATGTCAACCCTTAAGCCTTCTTGTCCACACACGTTTTTTTCGCCGTGAATATCCACGGTTAATTCGCCGTATCGTCAGTTTTGTATGAATCACTATGGAAGCTTGTTCACGGACACGGCGATGGCGCCGTCTGCTTTTCCGCCTTGTCCGTGGAAATGCTTTCATAGTGATCCATACCCCATTGACGACACGACGATTTAACCGTGGATTTTCACGGCGAAATAACGTGTTTGAATAAGAGGGCTAAGGGCCGGTCCACATGATGCGGTGCGGCGCGGCACCGCAAATATTTGTTGGGCCGTCGTGTAAAATCCACCATTCACAAATGCTATTATCATTATCCTACTAATATTATAAACGCGAAAGTTTGTATGTATGTATGGATGTTTGTTACTCTTTCACGCAAAAACTACTGAATGGATTTTGATGAAACTTTACAATAATATAGCTTACACATCAGAATAACACATAGGCTATAATTTATAAAGATATACCTAGTGTGAATTATCTAAAATATAATGATAACTGTCAAGTAAGTAGGAAAAAAATCTAAGAAATTGACATTCGAAATTTAAATTCTATCCTACTATCCTACTAATATTATAAACGCGAATGTTTGTATGTATGTATGGATGTTTGTAACTCTTTCACGCAAAAACTACTGAATGGATTTTGATGATACTTTACAATAATATAGCTAATTTATAAAGATATATGGTTTTCTATCATCATTATCACAATTTTCCATCACCACGCGGGTGAAACCGCTGGGCGCAGCTAGTGACTATCTAAAATCCTTTACTTCATGAAAAATTATGTACACAAAATTGAACGATAAATTCGAAACTAAATGTAGTTTAATGTTTTTGGATGTTGTTAATAATGTTTTGGCACTGTTTACGCGCTGCGCCGCAGCCGCACCGCATATTTCTAACGCTTCCAGTTTCTCAAAGGATTGACCGGTACACTTAGAAATGCCATAAAGCTAACAAAAGCGAGAATAGATTCATTATTTCTGGCTAATGCATCGCCAGGCGCTGGTCGGCTTGTGAACGATTTTGTCTTCGGAGAGTCATTCGAAACTTAATATTACAATATACGATCGTCCAATATGATGTTAAGCTGATATAAATTACAAGAACGGCTATAAAATGAATTGAGTCGTGGTTGACCAACTGTCATCATCCGTTTCCATTAAACATAACATAATTAAAAGTGACAACAACGCCGCTCGTACGTTGCCCCCAACGCGCGCCGCGAACACAAACGAAAGCTCTGCTCAGAACAGATTTGTCGGCCGGAGGAAAGCAGATTTTCCAACGATAATAATGTATCACCATATGCAAGGGACGTATCTTTATCTCGAGAAATCGATAACGTCGATCGGCGCTAAATGACACGTCGCATGATTTGCTCGGATCCGATAGGCCGTACGGAATCGGATTGGACGTTTGTTATACAACGATTGGACGCCGACGATCACAAACGCTGGGATTCATAGCCGAGAATAAATATGTGCAAATACTGCATGTATAGAGTAAATATATATTTTTGCCGATTACTTTTCCGGCTTTGGTTACAGGGATGAGGTCGCTTGCGCCCTTATGCGCCCTTATGCGCCCGATCTCTCCTTTATGAAGTGGTGATACGGTGTCTACCGAATCTATCGCGGACCACAGCATCCTTTGCCCGGATTATTCACCCGGGATCGGTTGGCCGAATCGTCGTTTCAAGAACAGTTGCCATACGGTTGACAACTACCCCCGCTCTATAGGAAACATTACTGTTCTCAGACTCCCCCGGCTGTCAGTCGGAATGAACAATCGACGGGCTGACGCCGTACGGTGCGCAAACCGTCCAGGAGTGCCCGAAGGTTGACTCCTATGGAAGACTGTCCCGCAGGCCAGGGTCCTACCCTGGCTCTCCCTTCTGGGTGGAGTGTCGACCCGTGCGTTTGACCGACCCTATAAAACTGGGTCTTAGTGGCCCAACTGCAACAGGACTCATTAGCTCCCACAGCCAGATAGACAGACACACAGAGAGACTTCAGTCTGAAAATGGTCTTAATCGTCTCATGGGGCTCTTTCCCTCCTGGTCGTTTGGGGGGCCGGCTTAGTAAAATGAAAGAAGAAACTCTCACTACACGGACAGTTTAAAGCAGTCGTTTCACTCCTGCCTTATCCAATACGTATGAGGTGAAAGGTACCGGAATTCACCGCACCGCTGTCGGCATCTCCTTTCCTGTCCTCCAAATACCATGCCCTTTTTAGTAGCAGTATGTCTTTCACACACCCCGATGCTATACACAATGCTAACCACACACTTTTGTTCTCAGGTCGTCGCGAACGCATCATCGTGTGGAGGTAGCTCTACTAGGTTATGGTTCGAACTCGACGCGACGCGACGGAGTCGTGACCGAGCCATGCATTGAACTCCCAGAGCGGATACGGAGGTATGTGTATTAGAATATACGTCTTCCGCGCCGCGTTCACTGATCGATTCGGTTTCGCTCCATGTTGCTATTCTAAAGAACATGACTCAAACGGAATATATTGTGTGGGGATGATTGCAACTCTATGTTTATCCGCTCCTAGATCAACCTGCAACACAATCTTAAAGTAGAAAGACGTTTTTATTTTATTTTATTTCCTGGACATTTCCTGCCTTCGAAAACAAATAACAATTACTTACTAAGGTCTAGGGTCTAACGATAGATTGTAACATGAATTGGGGCTTGCACGTGAATAATATATGTAATAAATTCAGATGGATTTTTCAATCACCTGCAGTATCTTGTAGATAAACCAACATTACGCTAAGTATATCATGCCCTCGCTGATGCAGTACTGAGCTATGCTCTCACTTCATTTGGTCGTACTTTTCGCACATATATAGATAAAATATTTAATTTGCAACGTAGAATAATAAAACTTTTAGTAAATAAAAATGTGTTAACACAATGTAAAAAGAACTAAAACTTGTTGTTTAAGCGATGCGATATATTACCTATAGATGAAAAAATTACATACTTACTAGCAATGCAGTATTTTAGAAAATCAGAATTTAAAATATCAATACAGTACAATAGGAATATTAGAGAAAAAGTCCGTAAAACATTTGAAGAACCAAGAGCGAACAACTACTATGGGGAAAGGACGTTAAAGTACCTCATTCCAAGAATCTTTAATACTATTGTATCTGAGGAAGACTGTGTAAGCGTAAGCAAACAGATGTTTAAAAAGAGATTAAAAAGCTACCTGTTGGACGTTTATAGTGACATTAGTGGTCATAATTAAATTTGTTATACGTTTCTATCATTTAAGCTTGTAGCAATACTGGCCTAATTTAAGCCTGTAGTAAGACCAGTAGTAATACTGCTGTGCATTGTTTTTTATATTATTAATGTCTTTTTGTATCACAACATTAGAAGTGTAAGACTAGAAAAATAAGAGTTTGTTTCGCCAACAAACTGTATACCAGTTTGGCGAGATTTTAATATTTAAAAAAATGTATTTCTTCTCTGAATAAAAATAAAATATTAAAAAAAATAATAAAAAGTACACAGACAATGTAATATCCATAGAAAGGAAAAAATAATTATTAGAAGCAATTTATTAAAAGTATGTAATTGATAAAACGAGTATATAATCCGATTATCATTATTATTAAAATATGGATAACAAAATTCAGAAGTTTTATTCTTTTTAGTTTGTTTCAAAAAATCTCAATTTACTCAAAATGACGTCCTTTTTACCCTGTCTTTTTAGTATTATTTCTAATTTCACTTCACTAACTATCTGGCAAAAAAAACATCGTTCTATCTCAAACACTACATTAGCTATGAATACTTTAAAAAGCACTACTTACGCGGAGGTCTCATCATCTATCTGTCCGAGACCCCGAGATCCCTTTTGAATTACTTCATGAAATACATGTTTATATATTGATTTAGGTCTGTTGTGAAATTGATATTACTATAGATTATAACAAATTTTATTTCAAGGAATTACACGTAATAATTCGAAAGCTATGAAAATTTGTACAGATACAGTCCTTAGTGTTTTTTTTTTAAATAAATAAAATTACTTTTTTTTAATACCTTTTGGTTGATGAGATAAGGTCCAGTTTGACCCTATTTCTTCTGTGCAAAAAAAAATAGAACAGCCTGTATATTGTGATATTGTTATATAGGCTTTTAGACGTATCACCAAACAAGAAAGTTGTAATCGTAGCTTCTTTAGTTTTTGCTTCCAATTCTTATCCCTTATCAATGTTATCTATTACTAGTAAAAACACATATTTTTCGATTTCGTAAACTGTTGTGCCGTCATGACTCGTCAGATCAGTGTCTTAAGGATCATCGATAGTGGTTTTCATAGTGACATTTATTTTAATGCAATTTATTTAGATATCCTTAATAACTTCAGGCATCTTTTCGTGAATTTTGGTCTGCTTTTTAACCTATCTACTAATTTATTATTATTATTCATTCATATCCAATTACACTATTAAATCATATATATTTGTATTTATTCCTCTACTTTCCATGTTGTCTTTGAGATTTTTCATATTTACTTTCATTATTTCAATTTATGAACCACAATCATTAATTATTCTCTTCTACACAGGTTTTATTTATTTATTTATTTAATTTCTCACATATTTTATCCAGGACTACACAAGAAAAAATAATTATGCAATTTTATGACTTACTTTAGATTGCGAGCTAACATATATAAAAAAACGTTTATTACTAGATATTAGGTATAAAGTAATATTGAGTAGAGGTTTTTTAAATATACACAATATATTTCAACACATTAAAGACATAAATAGTACGCTACAGATGCTAATAACAATAAATAACATTTTTCATAGATAGAATATGTTAAAGAAATTAAACGACAATTGACAGATCTTTCTCCGTTCCAGAACGCCTCAACTCCAATAGCCTTTTATTAATTATAGTTTTGAAACTATCAATATTATTTAACATTTTAATGTTCTTCTAGTTTATTGTACATTCGGGTTGCAATGTACCAAGCCTGCCTTTGAGTAAATGTCCTTCTTACCTGAGGTATCCCAAAATTTAAACCTTCTCCAGCCCTCGCAGTTTTTGTTTGCTGACTGCGGTACTTAATCATTTCTATATTTTTGAAAATGAACGAGCAACTGTTTAACACAGTGTTCTTTAACCTTTTTTAGATCGCGACCCCCTTTTTGGTGCAAAAAAATAAAACTCTTAGTCTCATCCACTGCTGTAACTGTAAGCATTTAATTAATATCTTTTTTTGTAAAAACAATGGCGAAAAACCCCATTAGTTTTAACTTTTTTCACTTTTGAAGCTGTAATTACCTGCTTCCATCAGTATTCAGTATTCAGTATTCAATTTATTTATTCAGAATATACAATAAAAGCATGAATTATGAATTAAAGCTAATTATCGCATATTAGAATTCGTCAGTTTAAATGTAGATATAAAACGATTAAAGCATAAATATTAATTCGACAATAGCGTTGACTAAAGTCGGCTTTACACGGCAGACATATAAAAAAAAAAAAAAAATTGAGCTGAATTCATGTACATGAGTATACATATAAAATAGATAATTATTATAAGAATATTAATAGTCATCAAGCACTTTATACAAAAAATAATCACACAATAGGAAGTATCAAAACAAAATTGGAAAAAACAACGTACCTATGTATATGATGAGGTATGTTACATTACACATTGTAATCTACATATTAAATATTAAATTCAAAATATTATTATTAAACAATAAGAACTAAAATGAGGTACCTGAAAGTTACATATTAATGTTATTCCCGTTTGAAGGAATCGGCATGCTCAAAAAAATCACCCAGCTTATAGAAAGCATGTGTGGATTGTAGCTTTTGTTTATCTTATCTTTTGTGCATCTTAGATCAACATAAAGTTTTGTAAAAGAAATAGCAAAAACACATAACAAATAACTTTCTCTACCGAAACTGTAAATATTTGCATATAATATATTAAAGATTTTGTAATATTTTTGATTTTTGTACTTTTAAATAGACTGCGACCCCTCGGGAGTCTCTTAGCGACCCCCAGGGGGTCGCGAACCACTGGTTGAAAAACAGTTGTTTAACAAATATTTGCCTTATATAAAGTACACGCAATTCGTTAAACAGTTGCTCTGAACTACATTGGGGAGGTTTTTATTAATGACTCTCAATAAAATAATTTATTTTATGATTAAGAAGATTTAGCTTTATGATTATGAAAACCCCAAAAATATAAAACTAAGTAGTTATGCACCAAAAACTTAATTAGCATATTCTTATTCGAATAATTAGGACGCGTCGTTTATGTCGATATGCATTAACTGCACTGATAGACAAAGATGGTTTACGACAAGGAGTTTGCTCAAATGATGTATTAGTTGTATCTACATAATTTGCGATGTATTGGCGCAAATGATGTATATGAATAATGGTTGACTGTAAGATATCGCTATAGCGATAAGTCCGCCATTTGTGCATAAATTATCTTTTTTATAAAACCAGCGTAATATTCATTAAGTTATGTTTTTATAGCACAATAAAGTTATTCTATTCTATTCTATTCTATGTATTATGTCTCGCAAACGAGTTCGCGTGATCACAATAGAAATAAAGGTGGTATGACCGCATATAAAAAGCAAACAACATTTTTTTTTTATTACTGATGTTTAACGAATATTTGGTTTATATTAACTACAGCAGGATACATCTGCATTGACCAGCGATTTTCATGCATCAGCGAATCTTAAAGGCCAACCAACCTTGGCATTCCACTAAGGCGATTAGCAGGCGCCATTACGGGGCTGGACATACAAGCTTGCATATGAATGCTTGCTCTGAGTCGCGAGGCGGCCTCAGAAGTCGGATCGCGGTCGGGCCATAAAGCCCTCTTTGTATGGAGCTGACACGTGTGGATAACCGGCGCCCAAGGCGCGTCGGAGCTTTTGTTTATTACCCGCTGACTTCTGTGCTTTATGCCTCGTGTCAAGGCGAGAGGGGTGTTTTTAAATGTTTACGAAGATGGGAATAACATTCGTTTGAATGTCTTATTTTAAACTTTACGAGCCGGGGTTTTAACTGTCTCATAATACAGCGCGCTGCGATCGTTCCCAGATTTTGTAAAAATCGTACACCACTGATCGCTTTATATTGGTTGAGTCATTCAACTTCTTTAGTTATTCAGTCTTTATTTAGTGTTCGATAGGTATTGTTTTTTTTTGTGTTTTTTTTCTTCTTCTTCTTCATCATCAGCGCGCATTCGCCCACCGTTGGGCATACGCCTCTCCTATCACTCTCCATCCGGATCGGTTGTCCGTTTCCCTCATCCAGACAGGTCCAGCTGCCTCCTTGATGTCATCGGACCATCGGGCCGGTGGTCTGCCCACACTTCTTCTGCCTAGCCGGGGTCTCCACTCCAAAACGCGCTTGCTCCACCGTTCGTCGTGTCGTCGGGCCACGTGGCCGGCCCAAGCCCATTTCAGCTTGGCCACTCTTTGACCCACGTCGACCACCTTCGTGCGCTGTCTGATGAGCTCGTTTCGTACTCGATCGCGCAACGACATGCCGAGCATGACTCGCTCCATGTTACTCTACACTACCTTAAGCTCGTTGATCATCCCAGCAGTCAGTGTCCATGTCTCAGAAGCATACCTACGTCATAGCCGTATGCTTCTAACCTTTGTCTTGAGTGTTTTTTTTTAAGTACTTTTTATCTATTTTTATTATTTTAATGATTATTTTGTTTGAAACCTATAGAATAGAAAACATCTTATATATTGGTGTCATCCTTGGAGCCGGTGCTGCCTAGTTAGAAGTGATACACAATCATTAAAAATAGACTATTCATATCCTACTATTATTAACGCATTAAACTAAAAGAATAGCTAAGTTTGTTTTCAATACAAGAAGCAAAAAGCTATAAATTTAAAAAGTCGTGTTTGCAGCTTCTTTCGGTTCGTGAGGTAATGAGTGTTTATGATAATCCGGGGAATAATATTTACGTCCTCTTTTAACAGTTTCCTGCTGTAGTTGTATGCACATTACTATTTATTGTGTAGGAGCCTACGGCCCTACATACCCACAACAAAAAAGTCAATTTCTTCGGTTTTCTTGAAACTTTAATTAAACGTAGCTGTGAGAGGTTAAACATCTGCTACTTCTTGTTTCTTTATCTGTATAGGCTTGTGATTATTTTGGTCTGTAGTTTGTGTTACTAAATAAATAGTAAATAAATAGTAATAGTTACTAACAGTAAATATACATGCAATTCTTCTCATTATCTATTAACTGACAATACTCTTAATATTATGACTTTTAAAAAGATGAGTTAGTAATAGGATAAAAACAATTTTACCGCAGTAAATTTGTAGCACTCGACTCTTCGGCGATGTTGCAACCGTCGTTTTTCAAGATAAAGATAGACCTACCTTGGACCTTACCCTGAACAACGGTGATTGCAACATCACCTATACTTCGGGTGCTACAAATTTCACGCTGTAACCTCTTTTTTATCCTATTTCGTTAGGTTTTTATTTTGAGTATGTTACTTCATATATCCGTTACTTAAATATATACAATAAATTCCATTACTTAAATATATACAATAATATTTGATGAAGATTTTCGGAGATAGAGATCAGAACACCGCAACGGTCAACGGAAAATCACTAGCAATCAGTACAACAGTTAAGTAAATAAGTTTTAAACTAGAAATAAAAACCGACTTCAATAAAACAACCAGCATTAAAAATCCAAAAATAATTTGAAACAAAAAGAAAAAACCGTTTTTAAAAAAACAAAAACGCGCTGAAAGGCAAATATAATTTATTAATTTATTTCATATGTATTTGAATAATTTCTATTTATAGGTATCCTTTATCTTAAACGTATGTAAGTAGTACAGTAATATTTGTTAGAGTCGGTATCAAGCTACTTCCAGAAACATAATTGAATGAAAAATACTATTATACAACAATAAAACAAAACGAATTCACCAGTAATATTGAAGGATAGGAAGGAATTGAACTAACTCGGCAACGTAACGATCGAAAACAAAAAATATGGCAACTAAAATACCTACTTACTCTAGTATCTTTTTTCCAGCCATGCTAAGACTACACACGATGACTACGCGGCATTGTCTTCAGTGATTCTACAGAGCGATCGAAATTCGAACTTCAAGAAGAGTTCTTTTTGGCATCGGCCAATAAATCAAAATCCGGCTCCTATGCATAGCAAACATCCCGTTATAAACGGGTTTATATTCTAGTATATCTTAACAACGCAGTAAAGCAAGTTTTATCAACAAACACAATATCTCTATCTATATCGGATATAAATATTTTTACTTCTTGAAAATACGCGAGGAAAAAGTGTGAAAAGAGCCACGGTGCAAATTGAGAAGTCAGGTTTGTATATTATTCTCGATCGGAGAGATAGATGTTCAGCCGTGGATAAACATCATTTTTATAAGCGGTCCACGACCTTAACCCTACCGCGAATCTGGAATCGAAATGAGGGGCGATCAGTATATCTGCATATTTTTAAATACTAAATTTTAGGCCTCAAACCTAGATCTTTTTTAAACGACTTTAAAAAAAGGAGGAGATTATCAATTCGGTTGTATCTTTTTTTTTTAACCGACTTCAAAAAAAGGAGGACGTTATCAATTCGATTGTATCTTAAGCATGAACTGATTGGCCCTTGGTTGGCTCCCGAAGAGGGGACTCCTCAACGATCAAATGCACAGACACGAAATTTTGTACACCCATTCAATTATGATAGACCGTTCTAAGTTTCACCATGATATGGCTGCCGCACCCAGGGTTAGCTCCCGACGAGGGGACTCCTCAACGGTCAACAGCACAGTCACAAAATTTTGTATACGCATTCAATTATGATAGCCCTTTCTAAGTATCACCATGACATGGCTGCTGCACTTACAAACAAAATGGAGTCGGTGTTTTTTTGTTAAAATGTCTATTATCTTCGTATACGCTTGGAGTTGATTTCGTGCACTAATAATATATGGACAACTAGTTAGATGTCACAAATTACTCAGCACAAAAATAAATTTGCATCTTGTTCTTTAGCTGATCGCTGGTCATTTATATCAGAAACTGTTTTATTTTTTAATCTAAACGTCACAACAAGCATTAATTCCTCATTTTTTTTTACATTGAATAAACAATACTTTTCCGTTCAAATATCACCCAAAATAAATAATATTTAAATATTATAAAATAGAAGTGTTGACGGATAAAATGAAAAAAATAGGATAAATAACCTTTATTATCACAATATTCTAAGTTTCTGAAAGTATATCTAAATCCCGGCTTTATTTCTAGGAACGTGTTAGTTTATCAGTCAACACTCTATTTTATAATATTAATTTATTTTGAGTGATTTTTGGAAAAAAAAGTATGGGTTTTTCGCGATCGAAATGGAAAATTTACATTACATGTACAATTGAATCGAAAAGAAATGGATAGTTAACATCGCTTGTGTCGCTGTATGAAAAAGGGGGGTCAGCCCGCACCTTACCCCCCCCCCCCCCCCCTCCTCCCCGGTACTTAAAATGTTACACCACGCTTTTGTCTTCACACCTCCAGGGGACGCCCAACGTGGCAACCCCACTAGCTCCTTTTTTGCCAAATTTCTCGACCTGAAATTCAGTCTTGGATCCGCCCTTGCTTAAGTCTCACTCAAAAAAATCTAAGACGTAATGTATAACCACTTTTTCTTTTTATTTGTACTTACTTTCTCAGTGTCCTGTCTTTCGGCATTATAATCCTACGCTATTTACTTTTCATAATTATTATTAATAGAATGTGGAGATAAAGTATACTCCAATATTTTCCAATGGAAATATTTGATCTTCCTTTTTATTTCAAACAACCGCAGCATCCTCCGTCTTACCACCAAAGCTCACTAAAGTAAACATTTATCTCACCGCTCGAAAGATTGTTTTGAATTTTTCCAGATTTTAATTCGACCTTCCGAAATGTTTGACGTTGGTTTCGATCAAGGTGAGCCATATTTATCAATGGTGAAATTTAATGAATCAAATCTTTTTATATTTATGAGGCCGGTTTCCGCACCATGTAAACTCATCTCATGAAAACATCACCTCGTAGTCTCATATTAATGGAAATCGTATATTTAAGTCTCATTTATATACAAATAGGTGAATAAAGTTTGAAAGTGCACTTTTAATTAAAGTATCATTTTGTGAAACTGCCTTTACTATTTATTATATTAGAATTACGTGGTGAAAACTTTTAAAAATGCTTTTACTTGTCTCACATTTTCACCCATTTAAAACGTTGGTGGCCAAATGTGACCCATGTAATCTCAATAAATAAAAAATAAAAACTAAAAGCCTTTTAAAACATAGATGTGTATGGATTTTTTCTATTTTTTTGTTACTTTCCTGCCAAGAAAAGTATTGTGGACGCACTTCTGTGTTTCTGCCTGTCTGTCTGTATTCCTCCACGATAGTGCCCAAACGTCGTTCGTCCGATTGAGCTGAAATTTGGCATTCATACATCATTTGGTCATGGCAAGAGTTGAAAAAATTGTGGTTGAAATCGGTCCACCTGGGAGGGGGCGCGCTAGTCATACTTCAATCTCGAAATATTGGAGTAGAGACTCGAAATTCGATACACAGCTGCGTCGTAGGGTCGAAACCACATTGTTGAATTTTGATTTCAATATCTCTTATACAAGCGACACAAAAAATAACCGACATACATTTCAATCAAATAATGAAGTTGAGCCGCCCGAGGCTAGTCGAGAAACGAACCATAATGGAAAATATCAATTTTAATACCACGGAAATACTACAAAATTAGTATATTTGCTAGGGTGGGGGGGGGGGGGGAATACATATTCCGCCTTATCTAGAATGCTTTCACTCCAAAGGAAACAGCCCAGAAGTACAAGACCTGAAGTAAGTAATGATTAGGGTAGGTCGGGGCAAGTCCGGGCGGAGGTGCGGAATGTGTAGGGTTAGTCGGAGAAAGTTTGGGCGGAGGTTAGGGAGAGAAGGGGAAGGGTAGGGGAGGGGAAGGGAAGGGGGGAAGCGGAGGTTGATGGACGGGAGGAGGGAAAGGGGGTTGGAGGGTGTCGGAGGAAGGTGGAAGGGCTTGAGGGGGTGAGGAGGGGGGTTGGAGGGGGTTTTGCGAATCGGTGGGCTTTAGGGATTTGGCGCGAGAGGGGGTTGTCTGCTTGCCGGGAAAGTCTTGGGGTGACACAACCGTTTTTTTAAACTTCAGAGTGTTAACCAACTTACTGACTTAGACAACTTGCTGAATTGACATGGGATATTAATAATTTATTTACTGTAGTAATGCAAATATGTTTAATGACTATACAAATTCACAACTTAGGTACTATGCTCAAAAATATTTTTAATATTGGATCACCAGAAAATGAAAACATCGCATAGCTCAGTAACAATGTCACCTAACTAGGCCGGGACTTGTTCGTAGTTAAACCTTTAATTTTGTATGTGCTTGCTCAATACTATATTTATAAAAATGGCATATACCCTTTTGTCAATGAATTTATTATTATTATATTGAAAAATTTAAATAATCATGAAATCATTTAATAAGTCATTTTAAAATCGTAAGTTAAAAATCATAAAGCAAATTTAGCTCGTTGTTAGCAACATTTATCCACGATTACTCATAAGACATATTATAAAAAATATTTAATGACATGAAACTTTAGACCTTTATTTGACTATTCGTATAAAATGTATAGTTAAAGCATTCGTTATTATATATACCTCTGAATATTATTATGTTTATAATATGCGTTGTTTATAGCGTTTCTCGAAGAGAGTACCTACATACTTTCATAACGATTCATAGAAACTAAAATGAATTGCTTTACAACCCAATGAATTTAAGTATCAATCTACAAAGCATATTACATTGTCGGAAAAGAAAAAGTGAATGACGTGATAAAACGGTGTTTTCTTGACTTAACTGATTACAAAAAACAACAAAACGAATGTAAATTGCGCCGACCATATGGCTTTATCGCTAGTAAAGAGAGTAGTAATTATTTAATTAGCATTTTAACGCCGGGATACACGCAATGGATATCTACTTAGTGAAATGTGGCTGGACTTTAATCGACGACACGTCATATTGCACAACGAGAGACGATATGTTTATAATAACAATCATGTACTAAGCATTGTGTAATCATATTTAGTAAAAGAATAACAAATTTTGTACCGACTGAGATTTGCCACATATACCTCGTTAATAATCTTTCATGCTATAGAAAAGAGGTTAGGTTAAATAATTGTGTCAATTCATTTTAGGTTGTTCTATTCTGTACTATGAAAACAATCATTAATAATGATTTGAATGTATCTTCATTGCAATGAGCTTATAAGAGCCATCCCCCCCCCCCCCCCTCCCCTGAAGGGCGCATAGCGAACACCGACAAGGGCAAGTGATACCTATGTCTTTTTTTATATATCGGCTATCGACATATGATATATCGATACAAGATACCTTACTCAATAACTGTCGCATTCTTGATTTGACATGCCACCACACACGGGAATGAAAAAAAACAGAAAATTTCAAAAAATTTCAGATGCTACATTCGGAATCTAAATCATATAATACAACGAGTGGTATTACCCGGCGTTGCCCGTGTTACATCTGTTCTCAAATACCAATGCATACCAATTTTCATGGCGATCGGTTGAGCAGTATAGAAGTTGGTGTGCTGCAGCGCCGTCTAGTTGAAAGTTGCAACAAAGCGGATATGTATAAAAACCTTAACCATGAAAAAATACATATATATGCCAACTTTCATGGTGATCGGTCAAACGGTTTCGGAGTCTATTAAACTCGGACAGACGGGCATACAGATATACCAACATCCATTTTTATATTATATTATTTTGGCCTGTTTTTAAAATTTAAACTTTGAATGCCTATATCTCGCTTAGCTATAGCGACCGACACAATTTTCTTCCAGATTTAGCATTAAAATGAAAAAAATTGGAGAGAGGTTCCTATACTGCAGTTATTCCACTTTTATAACTATGTGATAATACTTACATGTATATATTTTAATTAAAGAGTTTTGAACAATGAAGCACAAATAATTAAAAAGCAGGAATAATTTCACTGTATTACCTTCACAATATTTTGAATTTAGAATAACGCTTGGCCGACTATGACGTTTGTAGGTTTAACATAGCAGCGCCATCTATAGATTACTCAATAGATAACGCCATCTGTTAAAATCGTTTGGAACTAACAGATAATTGCGAATGTCAAATAATAGACATTGCAATAAAATAATATCGCGACTATAAATTAAGACGTAAGCTATCCTATCTTTCAAGTTGGATCAAACTGCACATTGTGTGCAAATTTGATTCAAATCGGTTAAGTAGTTTAGGAGTCCATCGCGGACAAACAACGTGACACGTAATTTATATATATATTAAGATAAGATAAGATAATGCAATAAAAAAGGACAAAAAAATACCCCAGACAAGGTAATTTAGGTGTCTATGTTCTTATGTATATTTATATAGAGCATATTTAAAATTCGTCGCACAGTGCAATATTATTAAATTTAAGCTATTTTCATAACATATATATAAAATATAATGGTTATCAAAGGAAAGATTTTTGAGTTTTGGGCTAGAAGTAAGCAAGCAAATTCGATGACTGCCAAATATAATATCGATATGAAATCGAAAACTATTGCGGTTGTTTGACATTATAAATATGTAGGATAAAATGAATTTACCTCATGAAATTTCGTAGATGTTGCAACCAGTCTACCCTGGACAACCGGACATCGGACATCGCCGAAACGCCGGGTGTTACCAACTTAACGCGGTAAAATCGTTTTATCCTATATCAATGGAGAATATCAAGGCGTCGTATATATGGCCTCTCATTGTGCAACTTCCTCTCAGAAAATACATGAAGGTCCACTCGAAGGACGATGTTTTAACTGAGCAATTCTCCGTAGTTCTATTCAAAATAGGGGACGGAGAATATCATGTCTGCGAGGGAAAGATGACCATACCTTCAGGGCTAGACACAAAAGTGACGACCCTCGCAGACCTTACAGCCATAATATACACTGATATAATGCAGAAATCCATGGGCCGTCTGTACGAATTATCACTTGCATTCTCTAATATGGGTAGCTGTTCGCGAGAGATCGATTCTTAGAAGCTTATATTCCTCTTTCACACGCTCGAGCCACCCCATAACAGACATAAATAACAGACACTGAAACAAAATACGGCTCATTCAAATATTAAAATCATCCGCAAGGAAGTCCTAACTAAATACGCAGGACAAAATTCCATGAAAGGTCCTGGTAATAATATATCGCCGTCTTTAAGGGCCGAAGACCCCTAATTAATTATCAGCCTGTCATTTCTCGCAGTGGATATATCGAGGGTGTCGACCGATAACAAAAAATCGTAAACGCGGCAAGCCGCTCGCGCAACCCTCTTATATTAAAACAAATGTGGTAATCTCAAAATAATCGCAATGTTTGAGGTAATTAGGAGGCTATTAATTATTCGACTGAAAGCTTGGATAAAATCAAATACTTATAATTTTGCTAGCTATTCGAAGGAATTTTAAGTACTAAATATGATGTATTGTTAATGTTTAATCTACATATTTTCGCTATAAACCTAATGATAATGTAGTAGTAATACATATTATAGAAAATTACCTTCAATTAAGGTGAGATTAATTTAAGTTAAAAATGTAAGCCTGATTGAATAATATGTACTCTCGCTAAGCCACACCCCTTAACCCTCAGTAGGCCGGTCTCTTACCGCCGCCATTGCCTTTTAACCAATCACGGGTTAGAGTGGCGGGGCTTTAGCGAGGCTAGTGAACGATTTTGGAAAATCGAACAGTCACAAAAATACCGAGGTCGAGAATGAACGACCCTTAAGCGGCGGGATAATAGTTGTACATACGGCAGCCCTTGGCTGGTCTCGTACTCGCGCGCATAATTTAAGTGTATACTGTAACTCACGAGTAAATTGAGGGACAATAAACGTTCTTTTGAAATAAACTCTTTCACTGTGTGATCATCTAATAGAGTGTGAACCAGATACGGGAGACTACTCGGCGGCCAGGAAGAACGAGAGAACGCGAAGGTAAATAACATTTACAGTCCACAAAAACCACCCTTCAGCAGTGGGAGAAACTCACAGGAAAATAACTGATGGATTTTATAACCATAAGTGGTCCATCGCAGCCGGATGAAAAATAAAGAAAAGAACCTTGAAAAATAAATTGTACGATGGAGTCGACCGCAGAAAAATCGAACGTATCGAAGCGGACCTGGTCACAAAGCAGCAGGAGGAGTGAAAGAGTTCAGGAAGTGAAAGAAGCATCAGAACAACTGAGGCGGGTCACCAGAGAACAAGCAAAGGTAGCCGCGGAAAAGAAAAAATTGGAATCAGAGGCGATAACGCAAAGGGAACAACTCCGTGCGACCGAAGAGATAGCGACGGCAAAACGCAGATCGGAGGCGGCAGGAGCGGCGGCTGCGATTCAAGTGCAACATGCAGATTTAGAAGCTGAATTGCAGATGCTAGAAGCAGACCGTCAGCACGCACTTAGAGTGTTAGACGTAGTTTCCGAAGCTTACGACTCAGAAAAAAGCGGAGAATGGGAGACAAGAAGTTACGCCGATCTTGAAGAAACAGCAGGTCGTACTACGCTGTGGGCAGAGACGCAAGCACCGCTGACTTCATATAGTGAACCCGACCAAATAAAACCACGAAATGAAGAGAGATACCGCGGCAGGAGAGAAGAAGAATCGGACGAGGCGATGCAGCACGAGGCGGGCGCGGCGGCACCTCACGGGGCAACACATCGCGCGGCGCACGAGGGGATGCGGCTCGAGGCGGGCGCGGCGGCACCTGACGGGGCGGCGCATCGCGCAGCGGGCGGCGAAATCGCGACCGCAGCGGACGCGGCGGCCACAGACGCCGCCGCGGCCGCTGGCTCCAGCACAGGAGACGGGTCCGATGACAGCGCGAGCAAAAAATTAATAAGCCAGGTATGTCGAGTAATTTCAATAGCCTCCTCGAAGCCGCAATATAACAAGGAACTTCCACACTTTAGTGGAGATCCACTTCAGTTTTTAGCCTTTAAATCGATTTTTAACCAGTCCACCGAAGTTATAGGTCTGAATGACGAACAAAACTTACTTCGCTTGCAATCCGCGATACGCGGACGAGCAAGAGATTGCGTTTCAGGGTTACTTTTATCCCCTGCGAACGTTGGCGAAATAATGAAAACATTAGAGACGTTATTTGGAAATCCAAATGTAATTATTCAGCGCACACTAGCTGATTTACGTAAAACCAGGGACCTCTCTGAATTTATAGAAGCAGAGGAATTGTTGCAATTTGCTTGCCAAGTTAAGAATCTGGTGGCCACAGTAAAATCAGTAAATAGGATTGAGCACCTATGGAACCCAGAACTTTTAGGTTCTCTTGTAGCGAAGTTGCCAAAAAACTTATTAACATTGTGGCTAGGAGATAAAGGAAAGGGTAAACCAGACGAACCGGTTATCATACGATTCGCATCTTGGCTAGAAACACTAGCGATAGACTCGCAAGATGCGGGAATAGGTCCATTAGACAGCGGTAGAAAAAATCAAGTAGTAGCGCGCGATAAAAAGTATAAACAGCAAAATCATAAAAATTACGTTCTTAACATGACTGAGCAGTCTCGTATGAAATGCCCAAATTGTACCGGCGATCATTTTCTCAGCAAATGCGAAAGGTTTAAAAAACTTTCCCTAGACTCTCGCTGGGGAGTCGTAAAATCACTTAAGCGATGCTTTAAATGCCTTGCACCTTCGCACGGCAGGAAAAACTGCCCAGCCTATAAAAGGTTTCCTCGATTTAAGTATCATTTCTTACTTACTGCCGCGGACGCGGCGCTCGGCGGAACCGAGATAATTACGGCAACAGCCGAAGGTGAAACACAGACCGGGGCTATTGTCGCGCATACAGTAGCCAACAACAGAGTCCTCTTGCAAGTTTTACCGATAACGTTAATAGGACCAAAGGGGAGAAAGGTAGTTTACGCGCTTTTAGACAGCGGATCGACGGTCTCTATAATAGACCGCGAAGTCGCGCAAGAGCTGAATATTAGAGGGCCTCCCACCAATATGGAGGTATGTGGTATAGGAAGTATGAAAACTTCTTCTAAAGGGGCTGAAACAGTCTCGTTTCAAATAAGGGGGGAATTGGGCCGTAAGGTTTTCGACGTGCAGGCTTATAGTATTGCGGCGTTAAACCTTCCGAAATTAAAAAATTTATCGGCGGCCGCCTCTGATTTTGACACTTTGACTGCGGTGAAAGTCGACAAAATATCAGATGTCCAACCGCGCCTACTAATCGGGGCTAATTGTTGGGAATTAATCGTTTCACGCGGATTAAGGCGCATTAATGACGAATTATCGTTCTCAAAAACACTACTGGGCTGGGTTCCAGTGGGACGAGTATCTGTAGATAGGCAAAATGACGCATTACATAGCTTCTGCCTAAGTGATAGCGGTAGCAATGACGCGTCTCTTCAGAGATTACTCGAGGAAAACCTCAGATTAGAGCAAGACTGGCCGAATAAAAAGCGAGAACTTGCGGACTCGGTAAGGTCTAAAAAATTATTAGAATCCACTACTTCGTTAAACGGCGGGGTATGGCACACGGGGTTGCTCTGGCGAGATGACAGACGTGTTCTTCCTGATAGCCGACCTATGGCGCTAGCTCGACTTCACGCCGTCGAGAGAAAAATGGACAGAGATCGGACTTATGGAGACGCTTATTGTCAGAAAATGGACAAGTACTTAGCAGAAGGTTACGCCGAAGAAGTAGACCCTTCCAAATTAGCCGGCCGAACTGATATATGGTTTTTACCACACTTGGGTGTCTGTAGCGCCGCCAAAGGAAACAAGCTTAGGATCGTGCATGACGCTGCTGCTAGCGTAAAGGGAGTATCTCTAAATAGCTTACTGATAACGGGGCCAGACTATAATCAAAGCATAACAGGTATACTTTTTAGGTTCCGCGAGCATCCGGTGGCTTTTACCGCCGATATTGGGGACATGTTCATGCGTATTAAGGTGATCGAGGACGATACCTATAGTCAGTTGTTCCTTTGGCGGGGATATCGGCGCGATATAGAACCTCGTATCCTAAAAATGTCCTCTTTAATATTCGGTTCTCGGTCATCCCCGACATCAGCCCTCTATATCCGAAATAAAAACGCTGAACGTTTCAAGAATCAGTACCCTCTAGCAGTGGAGGCTATCACAGACCATCACTTTATGGACGACCTTGCTTTCGGGTCTTCTTCAATAGAAGAAGCTCGTAACGTGATAAAAAACATAATTTACATACATCAACAAGGGAATTTTTTCTTAAAGGGCTGGGCGTCTAATTATCAAAGCGTTTTGAACGAAATACCCGAAGAAAGGAAAGCTACCCATAATATTGCTCTGGAGAAAGGAGAGATAAGCTCTCAACGGCTTTTAGGGTTAGAATGGTTGCCAGAAAGTGACCAACTTACATTTAATTTTAGGTTAGAAAAACTCGATGACGCCTTAAAAACGGGCCAGAGAGTGCCAACGAAACGAGAGGCTCTTAAGGTAGTAATGTCAATTTATGACCCACTCGGGGTATTAAGCCCAATAACTATCCGAGCCAAAATTCTAATGCAAAAGGTGTGGACCAGCGGTGTAGCCTGGGATGAGGAGGTCACACAAGATATTTTCAAAGGTTGGGGTGAATGGATAAATGCCCTTCGCTCGGCGAAGGACGTAAGGATTTCACGCTATCACGGCGTAACAAAGAATCCCTCCGAAAATAGACAATTACACATATATTGTGACGCGTCTCAAGAGGCTATGTGCGCTGTCGCGTATATGAGAATAGCCAGACCAGGCGAAGAACCGACCACATCCTTTATCGCAAGTAAAACCAGAGTCGCGCCGTTAAAAAAAATGACAATACCGCGTTTAGAACTGACAGCAGCACTATTAGGCGCCGAACTAGCGAAAAAAATCACTAGCGAGTACAAAATTAAATTTCATGAAAAGATTTTATGGACAGACTCGATGAACGTACTTTGGTGGATACGTTCACGTAGCTCCGACCACCAACAATTTGTCTCTAACCGTCTGGGAGTATTGGACGAACTGACTACCCCGGAGGAGTGGAGATGGTTAAGCGGAAATAGTAATCCTGCAGATGAAGCTACGAGAGCGAAGTCAAAAATTGACCTCTCGCCCGAGAGCCGTTGGCTGAATGGTCCTGAATACCTTAGACAGCCACCAGAGGTATGGCCGGCAAAGGTTCCCCATCAACCCGGGGAAAAGGATAAGATATCCCTCGAGTATAAACCATTGGCGGTATTTGCGCTACACGCTGTACCTACGAGCACAATAGATGTCGCGAGATTCTCCCAACATCGCAGATTATTGCGCGTAGCCGCATACGTTAGGAAGTTTATTCAACTATGTAGAGGTGCCACGAATAACTGCATTTTAAACGGACAAGACATTGCCAGCGCTGAAATAATATTATTAAAGGAGTCGCAGAGTCGTTCTTTTAAGAAAGAAATAGAACTTATACGAGTGAAAGGGACTTTACCTAGGAATAGCCGTTTGATAGGTTTAAATGCGTACTTAGACGAGCGGGGCTTAATAAGAGTAGGCGGCCGCATCGCAAATGCGCCGGGTATACCACACGACACTAAGTATCCCATAATACTTGACGGCCGGGATCGCTATACACAACTACTGGTGGTAAGAACTCATGAGGAGATGGCTCATTCCGGGGTTGAAACGACATTGGCCAGCCTACGCCAGAGGTTCTGGCTAATTAGTCCCCGTCAAACGGTCAAAAAATTTATATACCAGTGTATGCTGTGCAAAATGAGAAGGGCAAAACCAGTCACAGCGTTGATGGGACAACTCCCGATGTCACGTTTGCAGCATCATACGAGGTGTTTTAACGCCGTAGGCGTAGACTACTTCGGGCCGGTTCAGGTGACTATACGAAGAAAAGTGGAGAAACGATATGGCGTGTTGTTCTCTTGTCTAACCACACGAGCGGTTCACATTGAATTAGCATATGATTTGTCTACTAATTCGACAATACAAGCGATAAGAAGATTCATAGCCCGGCGGGGCAAACCAAGGGTGATAATGTCAGATAATGGATCTAATCTAAAAGGTGCGAGTGCCGAATTGAAGAAGGTCGTTTCAGAGATTGACGATGAACGTATCCGTGAACGTTTAAGTAACGACCAGATTGACTGGAGGTTTATACCACCTGCTTCTCCCCATCATGGCGGCTGCTGGGAATCGATGGTTAAGTCAGCCAAAAGAGCTTTGTACGCCATATTGAAAGAAAGAGCGCCTTCTGTGGAAATGATGCAGACTTTATTGGCTGAAGTGGAGTCAATCCTTAATCAGCGGCCTATCTCGCACATTACTATAGACAGTCGAGACCAGGAGCCACTTACGCCGCAAAACTTTTTGTTAGGACACTCTAACAGCACCGCTATGGGTAAATTTACCATTGGAGATTTATGTAACCGTAAACAGTGGAGACAGACCCAAGCTCTAGCTGACGCTTTTTGGAATAGGTGGTCTAAAGAAGTACTACCTATGCTAGTCTCTCGACCTAAATGGAAGGAGGTACAACCTCCACTAAGGGTGGGGGAACTGGTGTTAATATTGGATCCCTCTCTAGAAAGAGGAAGATGGCCTCGCGCTATAGTAACGGAAGTCTACCCTGACAAAACAGGTGTTGTCAGGATAGTAGATGTAAAAATCGACGGAAAAATTTATCGCAGGTCAATAAGCAAACTAGTTAGATTAGAATTGTCCGCCCGAATAGAATAAGCCATAGATATAAATAACGTAGATTTAAGGTAAATAATTCGTAAAATAAGTTAATGGCACGTTGCCATGAGCGGGGAAATGTACGAATTATCACTTGCATTCTCTAATATGGGTAGCTGTTCGCGAGAGATCGATTCTTAGAAGCTTATATTCCTCTTTCACACGCTCGAGCCACCCCATAACAGACATAAATAACAGACACTGAAACAAAATACGGCTCATTCAAATATTAAAATCATCCGCAAGGAAGTCCTAACTAAATACGCAGGACAAAATTCCATGAAAGGTCCTGGTAATAATATATCGCCGTCTTTAAGGGCCGAAGACCCCTAATTAATTATCAGCCTGTCATTTCTCGCAGTGGATATATCGAGGGTGTCGACCGATAACAAAAAATCGTAAACGCGGCAAGCCGCTCGCGCAACCCTCTTATATTAAAACAAATGTGGTAATCTCAAAATAATCGCAATGTTTGAGGTAATTAGGAGGCTATTAATTATTCGACTGAAAGCTTGGATAAAATCAAATACTTATAATTTTGCTAGCTATTCGAAGGAATTTTAAGTACTAAATATGATGTATTGTTAATGTTTAATCTACATATTTTCGCTATAAACCTAATGATAATGTAGTAGTAATACATATTATAGAAAATTACCTTCAATTAAGGTGAGATTAATTTAAGTTAAAAATGTAAGCCTGATTGAATAATATGTACTCTCGCTAAGCCACACCCCTTAACCCTCAGTAGGCCGGTCTCTTACCGCCGCCATTGCCTTTTAACCAATCACGGGTTAGAGTGGCGGGGCTTTAGCGAGGCTAGTGAACGATTTTGGAAAATCGAACAGTCACAAAATACCGAGGTCGAGAATGAACGACCCTTAAGCGGCGGGATAATAGTTGTACATACGGCAGCCCTTGGCTGGTCTCGTACTCGCGCGCATAATTTAAGTGTATACTGTAACTCACGAGTAAATTGAGGGACAATAAACGTTCTTTTGAAATAAACTCTTTCACTGTGTGATCATCTAATAGAGTGTGAACCAGATACGGGAGACTACTCGGCGGCCAGGAAGAACGAGAGAACGCGAAGGTAAATAACATTTACAGTCCACAAAAACCACCCTTCAGCAGTGGGAGAAACTCACAGGAAAATAACTGATGGATTTTATAACCACCGTCTATGCGTACAAGCCATTCTGACCGCCAAGAATGACAAGGCATTAATGGCACTTTACTGAAGTCGTTCGAAGGGGCAGAAATGGAGAATAGGTCTTTGGATTCGATGGTATAAATGGATGACGAGGTTCACTGTGCCGTGGAGTTCCTCAACACCCTCGACCCTCCTGGTTTCCCTGCCTACAAGCTTCTCCTCAAAGTGGGGGCACCAAAGATGTTACTGTGAATCTCAAACCGCCAAATCTCTGCAATGGTAGCATGTTGAGGGTGAAGGCTATCGGCACAAGATCATTATCGAAGCCACAGTGTTCACCGGCTGTGCTCGCGGTGTGTCAGTATTCATTTCACGTATACCACTTACATCATCTGAGAACCCTTTTGATTTCAAATGACTGCAGCTTCCCATCAAGGTCTTCTTTGCTATCACCATCAATAATTCATAAGGGCAGTCGCTAAAGGTGGCAGAAATCGACTTGAGGGAGAACTGCTTCTCACATAGGCAATTATGTGTAGCCTGTTCTAGAGTGTGCTCACCTAGCAATCTGCTGATAACAGAACCTAATGGAAGAATCACTATTATCGTCTACAAAGTGGCCCTTAAGTAAAAAAATATTACATATTTTTATTTTCTCTAGTATGCACAACCTAACTTTTAAAACACCGTAAAACCTTAAGACTTTTTCGACTAACTTTCAACGCCGGTTTTATTAAATGCTTAAGTTAAAACAACAACAAATAAACATAGTTTTATCTTGAAATTTAACTCTCAATAGAGTTTAGATAAACTATATATTGAATTAGCATATATACATTGGGTAATGTTTTAGGGTTCCGAGGGAAAATATTACTCCTCTAGCGAAAAATCTCTTTAATGCAGACGTAGCCGCAGGCATAAGCTAGTATTCTAACTACATTACTACGAGAATTATACTTGAATATTTTACCCTACTTAAAGTTGAATAGTTTTGTATATGTTTTTTATTGATAAGTCAAAACTTTTGAAATCCCTGTCTCCTCGAACATTGATCCGATTTCCATTAGATGTTGATGTAGGGGGTTTTTCAAACCGAAGACATTTCCCTAATTTTTAATTTTTGAGTCTATATTACTATAAAGCTCGTGGGTAAGTAATTACAATAGTTTTGTAATTGTTGTGGTATTAAATAGTTGGCTTAGGCGTCTGCATTACTGGGCTTCCCCTCCTTGTCGCACACTTGACACCGCACGATAGAATGGACGTATCTCATGTGAGAGGTCATCGGCTAATTGAAATTTCAAGTATTCTCCCCATAAGGACGATAACCCCGTGACACCTCGCTAATCATCAAGTCACGTGGGTGAAATGTTGTATGCGCGACAAAGATGGTATACAGCATGACTTTTATGACACCGCTCGGCTATAGGTAGAGAAATGACAGGATACGGCATTAAACTCACGTGTTTAAGGGGCTATTCAACTTTCACCCATAAAAAAAAAACAAAAGATAAACCACAATGGAATGACGTATTTCTGAAACCTTAAAATCTCACGTTTTATAAGGTCCACTTTATGTTGTTTCTTCACGGATACGCACATGAAGAGTTTTAAAGATATTGTTTGGGACTAGTTTACAATGTCGAACAAAATGTTGATGGAATTGTTGGCCATAACTTTGCATCATCATAATCTGATTAAGTAATACTAACGAATGTATTGGTTAACTTATTAGTAAAGTATTTTGGTCTTAACTTTGGAAATATTAGAATAATTTCATCTATTTTCCAGTTACTGTTTATAAAATGTATCTATACTGTATTGACTCTGCTCCGTGTTTGTATTTGTAAATTGTCTCTGTATTGACTGTGTTACATCCTGATGCTAACACCTAATAATTACATCTTGACGCGATGCGCGAATAGGCTATGTAAAGTTGTCCATAAGAGAAACATTCACAATACGCTTTATAAATACTTGTAGTGTATTGCTTCACCGGTTTTAAACGCCAAGCATTCCTCAACCAATGATGCTAGAACATTCTGTAACGATCATATTCTACCTACATTAGACGCTTGAGCTAACAAAACGAGCATTTTTGTTATTGTTCACTGAAGTTGAATATATAAATCCAAACACTGCTTTTAAGCTTTGAATATTTTTGGCCTTTGAAATTGATAAAATTTTTGAAAAAAAAGTTTTTTCGGCGTGGAGCAAATTTTGTCAAAAAGTTGGGAAAGCTACATATATTGTGGTTTTTCGCGGTACGAATTCTTTTTCTTTTAAATAACATAGCTACACATTCGCATACTCTCAAACAGCAAATAAACTAAAACCACCTGTCATCATGATTATAATTTAACTAATTGATACTTTATATAATTAAATTATGTGGGAAGGTTTTCAGGTAACTAAGTTTTGTCTATCATGGAAACGTCAGCCTTAGAACAGGCACATCCCAGTTGGGCGGCGCTCGACAAATATAGCTTCAAATATTTCATGAAAATGTATCTCCATTGGTTTTAGTATGTTGTAGCACGCTGGATTGTATTTGAAAGTTACTAATAAATTAAATTAAATAATAAAACAGCAAAATCCCTCGATGCCTTTATTTATTGCCCATTTATAGAAAGAGAAATTAAAGACGAGTAATCCACACACAGCTTGCGAACGTACACACTCTCTCCAAGCGCGTTTGCGTGTTCAAATTTACATATCTACACCCAATTAAGCGCATCATTAGTTAAGTCATTGCGAACACGAGTATATATTAACGAATGAAGGGTTTAATGAGTCAATTACTGCCGCCGATTGGACATGTTTAATAAAATAGTGGGCGCGGTGGGTGGTTTACTCTATGTACTTAAAGTAAAAGCGTAGGAGCGATATGGAGCCGTATGAAGCGATAGTATGGTGATCCAGAATAGATCTTTGAACGGCTGTAAACAAGGTAATGACTGTACAGAGACTTGAATGTATAGATAGATAGACATATATAGATGGCTAGATATATCTTTATTATGCTACGTACGTTCCAGATACAGATGTTTTGATACGAAATTGTTCGATAGAGTTTACTCACAGGGTGTGCATATAACCATTCGTATAACTACCATTTTTATAACTATTCATTACTCTTTTTCTCTTATTACGTATTATATTTTTAATTACAGCAACCAGTTAGAAGTAGCACTTCAGATTTAACCATAACAACATTTTAAGTGCCTAAGAAATAATCGACAAAACATTTAAAAGTAATCGAAGTGTCACGAAAAGAATGTTCAAATAGTCCAAGAATAAGACAAAATAGAAACAGTGAAAATTATATAAATAGAAAGTCCTATTATGCGATAACAAAAAGTGATTTCTTCGATTTGCAGATCATTAAAAAAAACCGAGATAAATTCAAATTAATATTTAATATAATGAATAGCGAAAGTATGATAATGTTAGATTTCTACTATCGGTACACTATAATAATATTTATCTTCTAGACTAGCTGTTTGCATGATCGATTGCATATTTTTCTGAATACCATTATTTTGGTCCCTTCCTGCTCAATTCAGTCCTTATCATTGACTGGGTGATTTGAGGACAATTGACGAGGTGATATTGTCACACAATATCTATGATTTTTTCTCGTAGATATTGTGTGCACATCACTTCGTAATTTATAAATATGGTCTAACAGTTGTCTACATGTTGCATCGTGCGCTACTCCGCAAAGAAATCTGATGGATGACTTTTGTAATTGACGATTTAGGCGGTACTAGCGCTATGAGTACGGCACCCACAGAGGCGTATGAGTGCCGTTGTAACCCACAGAAGCCATGGGTAAAGTTATGTTGGACCTACCACCTCTAGACCATTTATAAAATAAGATGCAGTGGGAAAGATCTTTGTCTTCAGAAGAAAAATCCCTGGAACACGAAGCGGAAAACAATAAAGCATATATAGAAAGATACAGAATAGGTTCAAAGAATATATAATAAGTTCTGAGTGTGAAGACTTTATTAATACAGAGGCTTTCAATATCTACGAGATATGGGCTATTAATTAATATTCCTTATTGTAAATGATACCATTGATTATAATATATGGTATTATATTGCTTAATTTCATAGTGCGTTTTAGCAACCCTACTGCGCCGGCGACATGCAGGTGACGCTGATAGCTTTGCGGCCAAACCAATAGAAATTTATTTTGCCTTCTATAATAACATTGATATTAAATGTTTTTTATAACGAACTGATTAATTATAAAAACCCAATAATTTTACCAGTGGTAAAAAAAATAATATTCAATATTTAGTGCCACCTATCGCTTTTTTGTATAGGCTGATTACATCACAAATATAAAACGGAGAGATAGGATGCCATGTTAAATCATTTTAATTTTGCTATTTTGCTATCTATATTTTATCATTTATTTTTTTAAATCATAATTAGCTTATTGACATGTTACCCCTTATGTATTTATTATCATTATTATTATTGCTGTTGGTATTTTTGGTATTTGATTTAACTGAATTTATCAATTTATTAGATATAATATAACTACATATGCAGTGATACGTTAGTATAATGCTATTTCATTATAATTATCATATCTATAATACCTATAATATATTTGTGTTACCATTAAGTTAAAAATATTTAATTTTAATAATATTACTCTTATATAGCTATTATATTATCTATATTATATATTTTTTAAAACAGGGCTGCTATTGGACGAACTTTAGGCTACTCGATACAGGCCTAAGCCTAGTGAGGCAGTATAATCCACATTGGCCTGTACATTTAAAAAAAAATAATGATTAATTAAGCACTCAACTTATATTTACTTCACGGCTAGTTTTAATGAATAGTTAGTAATTAATAAATTATAATTATGTATGTTAAGGATAAATAAATAAAATGAAAATAAAATAAAAATGTATTAGTTGATCTGAACGTTGCAACGCGTAATTATTAGGTATTGTAACCTGTATACCAAATTGAAAATCGACATTTTAATGTAAATAATAGCACCGAGTTTGTTTTGCTTCAAACACCGGCTTACTTAATACTTAAACCCACGCTCATTAACTTTTCCCTATTTTTCCCTCCCTCTTGCGTCCCCTGCGTCATTAAAGGTTTATGTTTTTTCTATCTTAAAATTGTTTTTTGTTTTTAGCAGGATTTAAATGTACGAATTGCGTTTAACAATTTAATGTATTAGTTTTATCTTATTTTTACCGCAAAACATATTGTTTCATTAGGTTAAGGTTAGCTGTAAGATATTGCTTTCAGGCAATAGGTTCGCCTTTTGGTTAATCAAATAAAGCGTTTTATAATTGTTATTATTATTTTTATTATTGAATAATAACAAAATAATAAAAACTTATGGTATATACATTCCTGTGTTATTATATTATTATTTTATATCGAGATAGGATACCGTATAGGCGTATTTATGGCGCTATCTAAAGTGCGCCTCGATACTGTTATACCACAAAGGCCGCTAGAAGAATATTAGTCATTTTTTGGAATTATGAGTGCTATCTACACGTTGATTTTCGTAGTAAAATTCCAGCTCCTAAATAATAGTGCGACATTGAGCAATCCAGTACCAATGATAATACATACATCATTGTATTATTTTATAATATTTAATTTTCATATTTTTAAGTAGGGAGGGCTTAAAATTAGTAGCAATAAGCGGATCCGCCGTATGTACATAGATCACTGATAGGTGTCAGAGCTATCCCCATTGTTGGAGACAGAATAAAATGTATTTGCGGTATTGGTATAAATGCTTAAATCTCTAAAGAAGAAATTTTTCTTCATTCATTATTAAATCTAAAGATAAATTTTGTCTGACATGTGTGGCCGATTTCTCATCAGTGATTGTTGATATGTTATCAATTCGTGCTGATAACATATTTTTCGGAAATGCTATTATCATGGATAAAATCTCTATAAATCATGTGAAACTGTTTTCATTATTTCTCGCGTCAGATAGATGTCGAAAGCGCGTCATATATCTTATCCAACATTCGTAAATTGGCAGCGATGATAAATAAAAAGAGAGCTTTGCAAGCAAATAATGAACCGCCAATATAAATAATGAAATGAAACAAACTATCTAAACAGAAAAGCTGCCAAATTGCATAACCTTGATATTGTTACGATTCTCGTGGTACAAGAGCGTGGTTTTCTTGGCTGTTTTAATATGACTTGGACGCAGTTCCGGATCTACGATTTTCCGAGCTAAGGAAAAACTTGATATTAGCTCTCCTCCCCTCCAGCATTTGAGATTATTATTTTTGGATTTCTTGTGACCGCCTCTTGACGGTCGGTATTCAGGTGTGAAAAATATATATCTATAATTCAGGTAAGTGTGGCTTTCGGAATATATGTTTTGTATAACAATCTTCTTCTTCTTCTCCGTCGTTCCCTCATTACTGAGGATCGTGGCCACTAGACAACCGTTTGCCTACAAGGCTCCTCCACATCGACCTGTCTTCTGCATGGCGGGTCGCAGATTGTATTGACCCTTTTGTAACTTCTTTGATGAGGTCGTTCCATCTGGCCGGTGATCTGCCTCTGCTTCTTCTTCCCTCCACTTGACCCCCGGAAAGCATTTTCTCCAGATTCTCTGGGTTTCTCCTGGCAACAGACCGAAGAACTGCAGGCGCTTCTCATGCATACGGTGGAGAGCCTCACTTGGATGCCGAGTTCTTCCAGGACAGATTTGTTGGTGCGGCGGGCTGTCCATGGGATTCCTAGCATTTTACGCCAATACCACATCTCCAGTGCATCGATTTTGGTGCGTATCCGAGCCTTCGGGGTCCATGTCTCCGATGGAGAGCTCGAACCAGCCTTACTTATACCCCGCTTCTTCCACAGCCTTTCTATGTTGCTCGTGGCCAATCTTGCCATCTGGCTTCTGATTAAAAAGCATCTGCCATCTCTTATGATTACAACGAACCTCGTATATTTAAAAAAAGTTGAGTGAATTTTAGGTATTACCAACTATTTTGTTTTCTTTTTATTGATATATACATATTTTCCTTGGAAAATTAATTCCTCATTATTGAGTTATCCGAAAATGATATTACCTATAGTTTGGGAGAGACTAATACATATAGTTTGGGAGATATAGTGCTAAAAGTGAAGAGCGGTGAAATCAAACTTTCCCCCCTTCTACCGACAACCGCGCTTCTGGATTGAATCCATTCACCACCACCTAAGAAATAATTGTGCCAATATGAGCTTTAATTACAAAAGGCAGGGTTCACATACAAAATGTTGCACTAAATATCCCGCTTGAATGTCAAGACTAGGCTGTCTTCATAATAATAATATATGATATTAAAAAATGTATATAATATTTTTGTATAGAATTTTATAAGCTTTATTTTTTACATTGAGCATAATTCCGATATCACCATAGTTAGCGAGATATAAGCGAAAAACTGAATCGGAGCGCCATTTTTCCAAGATGGCGGCTCGAGCGCAACAGATAGAGTAGGGGACTTTTAGTATGTTTAAACGCATCAAAGAACATCTATGCCTAGTTTCAAACTATTACCAATTATATCCGTCAAACGTCGATATGTGTTCCTTTTTGACTAGGCTACTTAGGATGCGTTCCAAAATTAAATAAACCATCGATAGTACGACTCTCCCTGGGTACTAAGCGCTTTAATGAAACAAATTTTTCAAACACTTGAATTTGACGCCCCCTAAAATTGCCGCCCAAAGCAGATAATCCAGGTTGCCCTCACCCAACCCCTGGATCTGGGGCTGCTTTGACGTCATAACCGTAGCGTAGGACAAATACTGACAAACGATTTAAAATGTACCCATATTTTTACAAACGAGCTCGAGTGAACGCATAGAATGCTCCGAGCGCAAAAAATCGTTTCCAAGCGATCACTATTATTACACAAAGGAATACATAATTCAAACTATTCATCACAACTCACAATGGCATTCTTTAGCTATTTTTACGCGGACTAGTTGACTGACTACATACATAATTCATGCAGAGAACTCCTTTTTTGTTGCGAAATGACATTATTCCGCAGGATTTCTCGTGACCGCATCAATTAGCGCACTTCTAGGCATTTTGCGGATAGTTTACTCGTTCGTAATCGCGCTCAGCGAGCCACGAATGCCGAATGGCGACGTTATGAAATGACAACTTCGTCGAATGCATTGATATGCTCTAGATCAGGAGTTACCAACCATCGACTGACTGTCACTACAGTATCATAAAATGCAAAGCTACATCAAAAGCTTTCCTTTCAATAATTATTTTTTCGCTGATGGAGAAGCGGGTGAAGGAAAAAAGGTACAAGGTAAGATAATGGACATATATTCATATAGGCTATCAGTGATGCTACTGCCAAGACTGCTGAAGAGTCAATAATCAATAGAACAAGTGTCTAAAAAATGGTGTTCGCAATATTAAAATAAAATCACTGTTTAAAAATGAAACATTTTGTATATTTATATTGATATTTTATAACACTATACAAACAGCTATTTGAGCATTATATATTGAAAGTTCCAATTCTGTCTTTACAGCCTTAGCTTAATGAATCTGAACAGTACGAAGGACTTAAGATATCTATGTATATTATAATTAAAATAATCTAAAACAGAATGGTAATATTACAGGATTCTGTAACTACCTTTTAAGGGATCATTTCTACGCAATTTCTAGTACTTTAATCTATGTACTAACTAGCTGACCCGGCAAACTTCGTACCGCTTAACAGTCAATGAATGTCGTTTAACAGATTAGCTGAACTGAATTTTATGAAAGTAATACAATGAATACAAAATAAATATTAAGTTCACTACTTTATTAAGACAATAACAAAAAAAAATATTAAATTACAAAAATTAAGTATATCAATCGCGTGTCAGCAAGACATGATTGAATTAAACTATTTATATATTGTGCAGCATGGGATGCACTCGGTTTAATTCTCTTCATTGAAGCACCTTGTGATATACGACTTTTTTATTTTTTTATCAGGCGCAATGACAAATAAAGCGGATGATTTGCCGACACGTGAACATGTCACGCACAACTGACCATGAGAAAACACGGATTTACATTTTGTATGGGAAAATGTTTTTCTTTTATTTTAATTTTTCGTTTACTTTCCAATTTTCGTTTTTAATAGTTATACTGCTATTCGGGACGGAGATAAATACTACAAATCAAAAACAATGAAAATCGGTCTAGCCGTTCTCGTGTTCGAACAAACCCGACTTTGTTTTATATATATATATATATATATATATATATATATATATATATATATATATATATATATATATATATATATATATATATATATATATATATATATATATATATATATATATATATATATATATATATATATATATATATATATATATATATATATATATATATATATATATATATATATATATATATATATATATATATATATATATATATATATATATATATATATATATATATATATATATATATATATATATATATATATATATATATATATATATATATATATATATATATATATATATATATAGATATTATAGCTATAACGATCTAAAACATAATGGTAATCTTTTAGGATTCTATATCTACATTTTAAGGGGGGTATTCTGGTCTTCTTGGATAATAAAGGAATTTGAGATAATCGTTTTTTTCCTGTGCATATTTTCAAAGTTTAAACCTTTTAGAATATGTCCTCAAGGGATTTCTTAAAATTCGTGACGTGGAAAATAAACGGATCTTGCAGGAACAAATCGATCAATAGACCCCCGTACTATAATGTAATCCATGACTGATTATGAAACTAGAACAGCTCGTTTAGCTGTAAGAACTTTAGAAAATGTTATTTTGAAGTAGAACCAAATGTGAGAATTAAGTACCATTATCTAAGTTAAGCTCCCGAAACATTGTTTCAAACTTTGAAAGCTTTTTTTTCGAAACTATTTTTTTTTGAAGTAGTTGACATGATATCTCAAGTTCTTCTTAAACGATTTATTTTAAGTTTGGTGAAAATTATATTTGCTTATCCCTCTATATCCGGGACCACGGATTAAAAAAAATACATTTGAAAAAAAGGAAAAATAAAAAAGTGTTTTTTTAATATCGTCACCATTTTGCGGAAAAAAAATAATATATTTCTTTCTAAGGTCCGAGCCATAGCGACGTCCTTACTAATTAAGATTTTTTTTTTTTTCTTTGTTTCATAACACTACAAGGGTTGGAAACATGTCAACCAGAACGCACCTCGCTTTTAGCCCCCACTTAACTAGCCTTTAACTCTTTCAATTTTTGTTTTTTTTTTTTTGTATTTTTTTTGTATTCTTGAAACGTCAATTTACATTTTGTAAAAAAATGGATTGTAAAAATGTTTATATATTTTTTATCCTTTTCGGAAAAAGGCCTATAATTTAGGCCTCTAGAGCAGTAAGGGATCATTTCCACACTAATTCTAATGCTTTAATGTACAAAAGTTCTTATGGGAGATCATATTATGGGTGCATTTGCTTCTATGGTACGTGACACAATGGTGTAGTAAAGGAGACGGAGAATAGTGACATCCTTAAAGTGTGTCGAGTTTCTTCTTCTCGAAGTGCCTCTCCATTACTGGAGGTTGGCCGTTAGCTCTGAATACTTTTGTCGGTCTTGCGCCATCCAGAAAAGCTGTTCTGTACTGGTGATCCCGGTCCACTTTCTGACATTGCACAACCACGACTTTTTTCTCCTTCCACGGCGTCGTTTACCCTTAATTTTGCCTATCAATATCAGTTGGAGCAGCTGATATCTGTCATGCCGCAGCACGGACCCCAGATATTCAATCTTGCGCTTTTTGACGGTGAGCAACAATTTTCGGGTCGTACCAGCACGTTGAAGCACTTTTTCGTTGCTAACTTTATGGGTCCTCATACGGAGCATTCGACGGTAGCACCACATCTCAAAAGCTTCTAGCCGAGTGTCGAGTTAAAGTGTCGAGTTACGAAGTACGAAATCCATTAGCTTATTTTGAGACTATTTCGGCGATATGAATTCGAAAAGTTAGGCGGCCATCAAATTTCACGCCTAATGACTTGAACTTCATTTTCTCTTCGAAGATTAGTGTTCGATACAGTATACTCATAGGGCGTGGATAAGGCTGATTTTTACAATGTACCTTTAATAAATACTATGACCAAAAAATTATTAGGTAAATAGTTGGTTCTGAAAATAATTTTACTTTTTTTTCACAATTTTCCAACTAAATCAAATTTCAGTGTAACAGTTGGGTACGGCGCAAGGGAGACGGTTAAACCGCCGCTCCGCCCCCCGTCTCGTTCCGCCCCAAGAGCCCATTTCGCCCGGGTTTCCTTGCCTATCTACTACTAGAAGACCCCATGGAAATCTAGGTGCGAGTATCATACAACTAATTTACCAACTTCAAATGATTATCATTATCATTCATCGGTTCGCTGATTTCAAATAGCCCAACCATAATTTCCACTGAAACAAGGAGATTCTGAACACCTCGTCTCAATTTGATATCTGCTAGATAAACGGGTAACTAATAATAATCTCTTTATTAGACAAATATATACAGTTTAGCAACAAAGGCTAACTTATAAAATCGAAGGCTATCGTGGTTGTTTGACATTATAAATAGGATAGAAAACCCTAGTCTACCCTAGTCTACCCTAGACAACGGCGGCTGCAACGTCACCGAAACGTCGGGTCCTACAAATTTCACGCGGTAAATTCGTTTTCTATCCTATTTATAAATTCTAACTTATACACTACGACAATCTCTGACAAATAAGTGATGATTTTTAAATTTATTTTCTGACGATAAGATATTTTTTTAAAAGGTTTGAAACCGCTGATTTAGATCACTTGCATTTCCTCCTATTCTGCGTGACTTGATCGATATGCGTTATTAGAGAGTGATTGTTGTTTGAGAATTGCATTGTTCGAGTGATGATTTTACATGTTTTATGCTAATAGCGTTGGTTCTCGCATAGATAGACAAAACAAATCCTTGTTTAAGTTGACAGGATTCCTTGATAGAACCTCGATACCTTAGAATAATTTGAAAGTTCGATACCAAAGATGCTGAATAATCCAACATAAACTTATGCAATTCTGCGAGTGGACATAAATCTTTATAGATATGAATTGAGAAAATACGGAACGAATTCAAGAATGAACGAGTTCATTCTTGAATTCAAAAAAGCCGAGTTCAAGAATGAACGAGAAAATGTCAACATTACTGAGGATTATTCTAATTGGACACGTTTATTGGTTTAGTTAAAAAAAAACGATAAATGTACATAAATATTCCGCATTCCGTTATTCGTAACCGGAATAATAGTATCATTTCTGCTCTTTTTTCAATCATTAATGGCAAATTAATATCATGTCAAACGTGTGGCTGTTGATAATGCTACTAATTTACTATAAAATATTTAGTTATGTGTCGTAAACTGTCAACCAAAAGTTTTACAGTGATGTCCTTGTTTTGAAATTCCTAAAAAGTTTTAATAACGAAGATTAATAATAATAATAATGGCATGTATTGATAGTATACAATTTAATGTATATCCTGGGCTAGTAATAGTAGAATTCACTAGTAGCATATATAGTGTTATATACTTTTCATGCAATATCAGTAGCTACTACAAATATTTATAAATATCTATAAATATATATCTATAAATATCTATAATATATTTATAAATATCTATAAACATCAATAAATATCTGTATCTATATATCCACTATACGACCTATCTACATCTATATTTATATCTATATACATATACATATACCATCGTTTAACTCCTTCTTCCTAATCACTTCCAAATCCCTACTTCTCCCATCGGTTTTATATATTAAATTTATATTTAATATCTCCTTAGTTTATTTTATAATTTATTTTTAATAAATATGCTGAAATCTGTTTAATATGTTACTTTCGTAGAAAACGATTATCAGCGTAATTTTTTTCGTTTTTTTTTTCGACAATATATGCACACGTATGTATATTGTATGCGCTGTATGTTTCCAAAAATAAAAATAAAATAAATAAAAATAAAATAGCATATCAAAACAAAACAAAGAAAATTCTTACAAAACATCCGCCAGCGAGAAGATATAAAAAACTTGTTACCTGCGTTACATTACACTAGTTTATAGCAGTTCACCGATTTGGATGCTGTTTTCCTTGAGATTCTTGCATTTTAAAACGCGTCGGCGGGCGTGAGCCGTTCGTTATTCTGCCACGGTATTAATCAATGACAGAATTGCCGTTCTGTTACCTCACAAGTATATTTATTAAACGTTTAAAAACTAAACTTGAAAGAATAATTGCGGCGCAGGCGCATGAATTCCATTCGCATACCGTCATTTTGGTGGAACGAACCGAGATGATTGGTCGACCTTTGCTAATCGCTTCCGATTGTTTTTGATTCATCTGTGAAATTAAATTATATTGTAGCCATTCGTTTAATATTACAATCATTTCATTACATATTTTATAATTTATGTTCAGTAATTTCTTTCTTTAGTTTATTTACCGTTGCTATAGATAACTTTATTCATAGTATATTTGAGGAGTATATATATAGTATATATACATAGTATATAGTATACGGCGCGGCGCCTGAGCGGTGCCGCTGCGGCGTCCTACATACAAATATCCATGGTATGTCACACGGTGCGTTCCGGCGTCGCACCGAACGCAAACCGGTAATATGCGCCGGAGCGGCACCGCTCAGTTGTCAAGTGCAGTCGAAGGAGGGTAGATGCTTGCCTGTTTCATTTGTTTTCACGTATTTTTGTTAATTTTTAATTGAAGTGTTTAAAATGAGTATCAAAGAAGATATTGGCATTGACTACCTCATTTCACTAGTTCTATTCAACAATGAACTACCTACAAAACTATTCGCCCAATGCGGCGTCGTAGTAACGTTGCGGCGCCGCACCGTGGACTGTACGTGTGTACGCCCATACGGTGAAATCTTTGCGGTGGGGCGCCGCGCCGCATCGTGTGGATCGGCTTTAAAAGTTTCAAAGTTAGTTTTTTAATTACCGCATTATCAAGCCGTCACTGGATGGTATTGAAACTGTAAAAACGGTCACTCACACTGGTAGTTGCCTTAATTGCGAATTTCGCAAAGTGAAGTTGCCTGCCGTTTGACATGTTCAGGATGGAGAATTTTTATTGATGCATTTTGACTGAATTAAAGATATATGACGATTTCTAAAATAACGGTCCGTGTTATGCATTGTGACGTAACTACTTACACTCGTTCTGTATAAACGTTGAGATTTTATATCTCAGGAACTAAGAGACATAATTAAAATTAAAACACATACATTAAAGTTTGAGACTGCTCTTCAAAATACGTCTATAATGTATTGTTGCTATTCTCTATTGTGTTATTCAAAAACTTGCTTGCTATTGCTTTAGAAGCGGTTTTGGTCTGGGACGTCTCTACTGAAATTATTATTGTAAGTCGTACGCATTAGCCTATTGCGCAATTTTTTATCTGAAATCACTCGTAAGCCATTGTTCTACTTCTACTGTCTTTCTCACGATAAAATAATTAGGTATTTGTATGGTCCGTCAACAAAGGCGAACTGCCACAATATGTATTAAAATCTTAAACTTTACTTACACTAAATTTTGCGTCTTATGCTTTGGGACTATCGTTACTGAGTACGTAAATACTAATATGAGACTAGAATATAAACCCGTTCATAATGGTCTATGAATGAAGCTGGATTTTAATTTAAGTTTATTGCCGATCCAAAACAGTACAGCCAATCACCAATGTCGGGACCCATTGGCCCTGGCGCAATTAAAAATAAGTATCTAAGCTACGACGCCTTCTAACGAGATTGTCGGATGCTGTTGGCCGCTTGCTACGTCTCTGCGCTGGCTAGCTGATTTTGACAGGTAGACCACGGGGTCGAGCATTGCCAGTCACTATTTTTGATGTATCGCTTTCAAATGCTCTGGTAGCCATAGAATAGGTAACCGTGTAAGCGCGGTGCGTGGAAGCCGGCTAGCGACTGGCTGTATGGCTTTGACAGATAGCTTAGTCGGCAACGTTAACAAAGCCTGACACAGATTGGCGCGAAGGCATATTTTCTTAAGTGTACACGGGGTGTTTTTACCGAACGGGCATTTTTTTAGTGGCTGAATCAGTACAATGAAGTAAGCAACTTTCGATAAAAAAATATGGAAAAACCAAAAATTTGAGAAGCGTTTGAGCGCGGTGCGCCATCTAGCGGTAGGTAATAAAGCGTAAATAAACAATATTAGGGACATTTACCTATAGCTAGACAGCGCATCGTGATCACCGCTTCTCATACTATTTTTTTTTAAATACGTTTAAAAAAACTTTTTTGAGTTTTTTTCTTTCATTTTTTTTAATTAAAAGTTGTTTATTTCGTTGTACAGATTCACCCACTACAAAAATGGTCATCCAGTAAAATCAACGTTAAAAACGTCCAGTTAAAACACCAGTATGTCTCTTACACGCGCGCGATATTATGTTAGAACGAGAAAACGAGAAATTAGTTTGTTAAGAAATCGGTAATTATGAATAAACACACTAATGAATACATAGAATATAGGGTATCTACATAGAACCTTTCCTTGTAAAAAATAAATCCTTTTGTTATAACTTTTGTCTCGATTCATGTACGTAGAACTCGTGTTTGAAGTGCCGAAAGAAAACACTCACCTGTATATTATATTGGATAAATCATTACTTAGATTACTTAAATAATTAATGTATATACAAGGTATTATTTATTTATTTATTTATTTAGGTACATAGGATTAGGTATACAGTTCATTCATAGGTCATGTAATCTTATAATAATTATATAAATTATTTAATAATTAATATAGGGAGGTTTAACACATCTTACATGACCTTTACTGCCAATAGCACATCTAACTAGGCGATAATTTGGCCCGTCTCTAGATGTGCATATTTTTATGCAATTTTAAGAAATGAAGTGTTTTTTTTTTAATAAATTATTTGGACCCACCACCTGTATATACACATAAATATACCAATTTTATAAAAAAAATAGCTATGTAATAAATATATACATTTATAGTTGTAATTTAATAATTGTAATTTATAGTTGTAATTATGTAATTGAAAAGTAAATAACTGAGCCATTATTTGGATTCCGCAAGGATCAATTCTTGAATCATTGTTTTTTCCTCAAAACTGCTTCCTCGAAACACAAACTATAACAATCATCAATGCGAAAAATTATAGACAAAAACAGTTAATCTTTAGTATGAAGCAGAATGTATTGAAATTGCAATCAAACAAATTGATAAATTCAACCAAACAGCTGCTGCTGTATTTGGTAGCAGGCATTATACATTGTAATAAATTATCGGATTCGCTCAGCGCGAAACAAACGCATGATAAAAAAGCGGCACCATGACTCAGGGGCTTCGCTGTCCAGGTTCTTTTTTTTGTGCTTCATTGAAAGCCGGTATTTGAGGACTCTGCCCACGTGGGCAATTTGTAATTGTGCGACTGCGCCGTATGCAGCGTTTCGCAAGATTTCGCCAGATACGTCTGCTTTTGTAGTACCTTCAAGCGCAGACCTTTGAGAAACACATGCAACCTGACGAAATCGAGTAGGCGACAATACTACAAAGACAACGGAGACTTGAAAGATTTATCATTGACCCCTTTCTTGAAATACAAAACTTGGAGAAAATTAGCATCTCATACACACTTATAAATGATGCTTTTTTATGTATGTGTCCCGTTTCTTTTAACTTCTTATAATTATCCTTTTTTTCAAAATGTTTCTTTTTTTCGTTATTTATTATTTTTGCCATTCAATCAATCAATCAATTTTACTTTAGCGGCCTACCAACAGACGAGATTAAGACGGATGTATACATTTTAAATCCCCCCCCCCCTCCCCCTTCCAGGAGAAGATTAGGATCAGGACATTTCCAGACACACGACGTAGAGGCCCACACTGTATGTGTGTCTGTATATGTGTGCGTGTGTGTGTATGTATGTGTGTGTATTCCTCCAAGATAACGACTAAACACTTCATCCGACTGAGCTGAAATTTGGCATGCAGGCATCATTTCGTCATGGGTAAGTTTGAAAAGATTATGGTTGAAATTGGTCCACCAAAGGGTGCCCTAGTCATACATCAATCTCGAAATATTGGACTTAGAGACTTGAAATTCGGTACACAGATGCGTTGTTGGTTGGAATATCTTATATACAATCGACACAAATAATATTTTAATTCCACCATACAAATGTATGGGGTAATCGAATATATAAATTAGCAGCATCGCGCATTTGATTTCGCGCGACGTACGTTCAAACCTTAAATCTTGAATGAATGAATGAATGAATGAATGAATGAATGAAAATCTCTTTATTGCACAATAAAATAAGGTACAATGGCGGCTTATTGCTACACTACAGCACAATAAAATAAGGTACAATGGCGGACTTATTGCTACACTACAGCAATATCTTCCAGTCAACCAACATAGTATATTTGGTTTAAAAATCTTCATTGCGTTGTGTCGCTCGTACGAAATTCGAATGTTTAACGGCGAATTTTACGGCGACGCGCGCTTGCAATGCGATTTTTAAATTAAATGCGATGACGTCCTTAGCTAATTCGCGGGAAAGTATTGGGATGACACAACCGATTTTTTTAGTTTCAAAGACATTAAAATATACATAAAATATTTCTAATTCTACCTAACTGAGCTCCTCCTGAGAAAAATTAAAACACACCTATTGTTCTCACATATTATTCTATCGAATAACAGTATTAAATCAGCAAACGTCAAATACGTAGGTAATATGTAAATAAATAATCAATATTATCATTAGGGTTCATAAATAATAATAATAGTCATCAATCAAAAGATAATAGAAATATCGAGAAACAATGCTTATTTGAAAGCATTTTTAATCAGCAGAAAAAAATTATCTTAAATTTAATAACTTAAAATAAAGTAAAAAATTGTCTGCGGAATTTAAATTAGTAAAATAATAAATTCATACTAGAGAAGGCTTTAATAATATTTTCTTTTCAGCTCTGCCTAATTGAACTAAATATCTTGTAAGTTTGATTACCTGTTTAAATAATATAAATGTTATTCTTCAATGATTTTCATTTGGTTTTTATCGTTTTTATTGAAATAATATGTACATAAATGTAAGTGCCTTTGTATTTAATTGTTTTCAATTTTTTGCATTATAAAATTATCTACGTTTTGTTCCTTTTTATCTTGTCTCGTCTATCTAGTTTTGTTTTGATCTTAGCGAAAGCAATAAAATTGCTATAAAAATAGAAGATTTATTGATTAAAATCAACTTTCTGAGCGTTCATCATCAAAATCATCATAAAATCACACTTTATACCAAAGATTGTTAATTGAACCATCGTTTTAGTTAAACAGATCACACGTTTGATTTTAAAATAAACATAATTCTCTTATATAACCAATTTCTAAAGATAGAACCGAATAACCGTTACGCAAATCGCGTGTCTATATGTTGCGAAACTCGCCAATGACGGAACACTAGGAAGGCCAATTAATGCTGAATTTTTATAAGATAATAATTGTCCTCGTAATGATGCTTAAAACGTCTTAACGGTGGGGATTAATTTAACTCCGAAATGCTAATTAGTCGGCACAGATTTGTGTGTCGTGTAGGTTTATTTGTGATAATTTGTCCAAAAGCCTCGTTATTTTATCGATTTCAAATGCTTCTAGCTAATTTGGACAAAGTACGAAGTCAATGGATAACGATCAATAACAATTTAGTAGATTTTAATAATATTGAATATAGAAAACATTATAAAGTAATTTCAATCCTTGTTCCCTCTCTCTCTCTTGTATAATGCTTCTTTATTTGTTTGTTTGTTTCTACTCTTTGTTGTGAAATTTCACGATAAGCGGGTTTATTGTCGTACGACAATTTCTTACAACCAACCCTACTATGAAGTGTTTGTATGTATGTGTGTGCGTGTGTAATGTGTGTACTTTCACCGGTTCGGGAAGACTTTCGTCGCGCGTACTCGAATGCGACGTTGTTAAAAAAAAAATATTGTAAAAACACGTGCGTATTTGAATGCAACTTTTTGTCAAAATTTCAAGACAATCGACCGACTACTTTTCGAGTTTTGCGAGAAAAAAAATATGCAAACATTTTTTATGTAAAGATTATTCATTTTACAGCAGTGCAAAATAAATAATAAATTATAATTTCTTTGTAAAATTTCGCATGAGCAAAATTTAAATCTCTATTTTTTAGTTTTGTCTCGCATCACATTTTATTTTTTTTCCTTTTCAATCACATAATAAAATAACTAATAAAGAAACATGTATAATTAACGGTGAATTAACGATGAGTATTATACACATTTCATTAGTCATATTGTCAATTGTATCTTTTGTGATTGTTGCTTGTTAGCGCTGTTTGTTTACTTACCGTAAATAAAATAAAATAAAATAAATATATATAAAAATGAGTTCTGCTTAGAATCATCCGATCTAATAATATGTTGTAAAGGCTCACTTGTCTTAAAATATAGATTCAACTCTATATTTCTGTGTACTTCTTTTTCTTCCAGTGCTATGTTTACTGCCGAACGTTCACAGCATTCTACGACTTAATTTTTTTTTTCTTGTCGGTTAGTTGCTAATAAAATTTCATATCAGTCATCAATGAAGCTGGAGCTTTCTCGCTATCAAGTACTAGATTTCTCAATTAATGTCTTCCTTATATGAATATCAGCATGGTTACGCAGTATTCCTCTTTCGGAACGAAATTGCTATAAGTAATTCTTAAATTGCGCATAGCGCAAACGACTTCATCATTTTTATTGATACCACGAATGGCAAATTTGACTGACGAACGAGCATGACTAGTAATTTTCAATTCGAAGATTCAATCGCAATCATTTTTTTTACACCTATTCACCTATTACGCAATGATTGAATAATTAATTGAAGTGCATCCATTTCGGGTCAACGAACTGAGATGTATATCCCTGATTTATAGTGTTACAATCTTTGTATAACCTACTCCTTAAATTTATTGAATTTATCTCATGATCCAAAGAATATTACTTTTGTTTTTCTAATAAACTTTATTGGAACTATTATGATAGTATTTTGGTTATTTCTGACTATCAACGACTTTAAGTCTTGCCTCTTTAGTTTATTTCTCGTATTAATTTAGTTCTAGTCTATATTACAATGATCATACCGGCGATCATAAGTTTTGCTATTTTTAGTAAATATTTAAACTTTTTATTTGTGATTTTGATTTTTTCTTTGATGTAATCTTCTATTTATTGGTGTTAAACTAAGTAATAATTAAAATTGCTCTTAGTATTTTATACTTTTTTAACGTATTCACACATTAATTACTGTAACTCTATGTTTATAGAATGTCTGCTCAAGCACAAGCTTTGCTTAGTTAGGCGACATCGGACAATAAACATAATTTAATAATTGAGTTTGATTTTTTATGTGATTTAGTTAAATAATATTTTATTTGATGTTTTAAATTGTAAATTGTGATATTATTTGTAAATCGTTTAAAAAGTTAAATTAATAAAATTAAACTAAATTAAATTGCCAGATTAAAAGTAGAAATTCACCATAACTATCAATTGTACTGATCAGCGCCTTTCCGATGTTCCGCTCGATAGAGTACTATGTACTATCCGATGTTACGGTCTCTGTGCTAACCAGTAGGTTAGCAAATATACCGATATCTTCCTAACTTTAATAACAACCAGGGAAAGATATGGACAACTAGCACATACAAAGGAGGAATGAGAAGTACTTTTAAGATCAAAGAAAACTCTACACGAAGGCCATAAAATCTAAGAATTGGAAGATAGTGGCATGAAGGTCCGTTTATGCTACTATGGGCGCGTTAAAATAAGAGAGTCACCACAGTTCTCGACAGCAACTAGATGCCCAGCAGGAATTACAAAGTGGGGAGACCGATACATACGTGGAATAACTCACTAAAACATGACCATAGAATACTACGACGTAACGATGGACGAATAGGTAGATTTGGAAAAGGATTAAAAAAATATATTCAAGACTGCTACAGCAATCTATGTATGATCTTAAAGAAAGTGGATCAGAAAACAACGACACATCAAAATAGCGAGAGACGCTAAGAAAAGAAGAATAATAAGTATAAGAAGAATAACTACGAAACACGCAAGGTCGATTTTTTGGAGCGTGCGAGGTCTCACATATACTCGTAGATCGACGTAATGTAGCTGTTTCGCTTTTACCAACTTGTGCTTTTTACAAACCATTAATCTCCCTTATTTACCTTGATAAAAGAGCTGCAAATAATGGTATTTACTATCTCCCATAGTTTTTTTTATTTCGGCTTTCCAAAAGTGCTGATGAGATTGTATTCCGATTCTGATGATTCTGATATTAGTCATTAAGTGGTAAAGAAATTATTGTTTTTGTAGCGCATATTCTTTTACAGAACTACGAATAAAATGTCCGGTCTTGCTTCGTCTTCTTGTTCCTGACCCTCGCTTCTCTCTTTGAAACCCTTTCTCTACTTTTACTTTTCTTCTCAGATGACATGTCCATGATCATGGTCATATAGAGAAATCGATTAAATAAATTACTAAACGCGAAGAGACTTTTTTTACACATGTATCATATAATAAAATATTATAAAACTCCAAAACGGACTTCATTTATCTATATGTATTCGTATCTTTAATTGGCCACTCGTTCAAATATTTTTTCAAATTGAATTAATCAACATTTTTATTATAATTAGGTACTTAATTGGGTATTATTGTGAGTCATTCTGGTCATATTTGTCATTATGGAAGGTCGGGCGCGGCCCATTCTTTCTCGACTGGAGGATATATAGTCATCTTTAGTTAATTGCAGTGAAAACGACATCTATAAGTTTTCTCCGATGTGTTTATCCGATCTGGGGTCAAGTCAATATCTCACGATCGTGACCTATTCGGGTACGCGATTGCGTTTTATTGGCGGAGATTGTTTCGCGATTCCTCATATTACAAGTCAAAACAATGAAGAGCCGAAAACAATGCAAGCTGTTTTTTGTTTTTTGTTCGTCTCTGTTCAAAATTACTTGTTTTTATTTCTTAATGGCGAAAGGCACCAGTGTGTAGCTGATTTTTGCCAGTACTGAGAATTTTAATTTTAACCGAAAAAAGGAGGAGGTTATTAATTAGGTTACATTTTTAAAAAATGTTTGTTACCTCAGAACTCCGTCATTTATGAACCGATTTGGAAATTCTTTTTTTATTTGATAGGATGCACTTTCAGATTGGTCCCAATTTTATCAAAATCCGGTTCTGATGATGGGATCCATGAGGAATTGAGGGTCTACTGAATTATTATCATATGCAGTTGAAAATATACATTGGTTCAGTTCCGATGACAATGCTTTTTTATGGCAAGCATGACCTGATTCTACACCCAGGGTTGGCTCCCGGCGAGGGGACTCCTCAACGGTCAACAGCACAGACACGAAATTTTGTATATGCAATCAATTATGATAGCCCGTTCTAAGTTTCATCATGACATGGCTGCTGCACTTAAAAAAAAATTGAGCCGATTTTTTTTTTGTTAAAATTCTATTATCTTTATTATAAATAAAACAAAATCGGATTTACCGCCCGAAGTTTGAAGCACTCGACGTTGCGGGGATGTTACAACCGCCGTTGTCCAGGGTGGACTTAAGTGCTTTGGGCGAACCCGCCAACCCAGGAAGGTATAACGATATATGGTATATAGTCGGCGAAATATTATTTGACAAAAGTGTCGTTAAAATGTCATTAAATAAACTGTGATTCCCAACAAGTTGTAACCGTTTATTTTACTATGGAGATCGATTCTACCTGCGTGGAACACTTTAACAAACGCTTTAAAGGTACAAACTGACCGCTGCACCGGGTTCGATCATACCATCTTGATCTTTATACCACCAACGATCAGAGTAAATATTGCAGTATAGGTACCTAACAATAATTGTAAAATGTGTATTTCAGACGGATATATTAAAATACGCACTAAATAATAATGATTTCGAAATCGAACTGTTACTGTTACACTACTTAATAGTCTTCATCGGTTAGCTACTTACCATGTTAAATTCGGTGATTACCAATTTCGATTTTAAAATTATAAGAATAATTGTGAAATGTGTACTTGATACAGATATACTAAAATACACACTAATTACTAATGGTGTCGAAATCGAACTGTTTCACTAATTAATAGTCCTAATCGTTTAGCTTTTTAGCTTAGCGTCCTAATAATTTTGTTACTTTTTACTACAATAAAGATTTTCTCTAAATTAATTGTATTGCTTATTCAGCTGTCATTGAAAGATTCGGAAGAATTATTATTATTAGTTTTTTTGATACGTAAAAATAATTAATATTATTAAGCGATCAAGGCGATTTAGTCCAACCATATCAAGCCATTAGACATTTGACGATAAGTGTGAAACGGTCTCGATCGTTGTGAAAAAGGTATCAATGTGCGACACTTTTGTCAAATAGTATTTCGTCGACTATACTCGTAATCATCTTTCACCCGTGGGATGAACTCAGAGACTTAGGGATGAGACAGTCCACCCTCTAACTACGCTAACATGCCCGCGAGAGTCCAACACCTTGCCGCGTGTCACTGGGAAGTGAATCCAGCGGGCAGCCTCGCGCCCTCACTACCAGATTTGGTCGGATATCTCCGTACACCAGTCTGGGTTGCAGGTTTGAAGTAGATTGCGCAGCCTCTACCTGATGTAAGCGGTAATTCGTTTCTAATTTATCGCGGACCGTGGCGCCCTTTGCCCGTCTTTCACACGGGATTAAGTGGGAAAATACAAATAGGTGGGTCTATTTTCCTAGTACCAATATCTACTGGCCGAATACCAAAGGACAAACCACGGGGTTATTGTAACTATCTCGTTGACGCGGTAAAAATCATAAAAATAAACTTAAAAACGATATTATAAACTTTTACATATATACACAGTGGGTTTTAGTTACCGGCATCCTTGAACCTATCAGTACGAGCAGGTAAGCAACTTTTGATTTGAAAAAATCACAAAATAAAAAAAAACTATTCCTTTATTTTTATACTTTTGTGTTTTTTTTTTGCCAAATTTGTAAATCTCACCTATTGAAAAAAAGTTTAAGAAGCGTTGAGCGCGCTGCGCCATCTAGCGATAGGTAAAAAATCTCTAACATTGTTTATTAGCGATATTTTACCTACCGCTAGATGACACATCGTACTCAACGCGTTTTTAACTATTTTGTTAAAAAAAGAAAAGAAAAACAAAAAAAAAGGTTTTTGCACCTGCTCGTATTGATTTACCCCATTCAAGATGCCAATAGCTAAAAACTCAACCTGTATATCTTCTATATACATATAATATTCATAGGGGACTAAATAAATTAAAAGTGCTTCGGAACAATGGTACGGAATGGGAATGGGGGGGGGGGGGAGGGGATTGGGGATGAGGATTTATCGAGCGTAAATTTGAGTTGTGAAAAGTAGGTCATTTGGGACCACTTAGTTACCCAATAAATGGGATTTCAGCTGTTTTTAAATACGCCTTATGCAGATGCAGAGAGTAGCGAACTGCTTTTACTGCAAAGGACTTGGTAAAAAAGGGTCGCCAAAATATAGTATTGCTCAGTTTCAGTGGCATTCAACTGGCTGCGGAGCTGGCTCCTGCGTGCGCGCACGCATAGTCAGCCACATACATTTGGTCTGCGCGTAGCCAGTGGCTCCTATTTTGGACGCTTGTATCGTCTGTACGTGCTGCCGGCTCCTGGATCCAACGGAACTTGGCCGCCCAGTGCGTACGAACCTCCATACATTCTCTATAGTACGGGCCAAAGGAACCTTTCGATGGGGTAATAAACCGAGCTGTCAACAAGGATGCGGCTAACGTCGATATTGTTTATCGATGAATTACGCTTGCCCGATGAAACAGTATTATAGGTACATCTGCATTTATTATAGTGCCGCTTGCTATATTTATTAATATTTTCGGTTTAAGAATTATTTTAGAATTATAGTAATGAAATAATGACATAATTATGTGATGTGAGTTATTAAATGAGTACTTAATAAATAACTGATTACCATAGCATGGCATATCATAGGTCTTTATTACTTTCTAAACAGTCATTAGTAAAATGTTATCGTGGCATTTTGTAATGAGTCCCACATATGTATATCATAAAATGCTGCGCGGATAAAACATCATTACTTGCCTATCAGTTGAGCAATGGAGACCATATTTTCTAACCTGGAGCTATTGAAGTTGAAGGGTGATATTAACATGCAGACTCGGTGCTTTATACATAACATTTTGTCATTTTTTGACGAACTGAGAAGTGACCCGACAAAAGTTTAGATGCTCAATTTCAATAATATAATAATCTGATAGATAATCTGCGAAGGTTATGACACGCATCCCTACAAGCAGGTATTAAAAGGGGCGGGTCGTCCTAATGATTTATTGCCTCACTGGAACGTTCCTTTGGACCGTACTATAGTAACGTTCTGGCTCCGCAGCCATGGCTCCGAGCCATGGACGCCAATGCTTTATGAGCCTAAGTAACGATTTCTTTCACTTTTGTCTAGAAGTCCTCTATTTACAAGTAAATACGCTACATTGCGTTTGGCGTAATTTAAAATGGGCCTGTAATTGGTAATTTAGTGAGAGTTATTTGACATTTAGTATAAATACATAGGTAGGACATTTTGCGAGCGCTTAAAGGAATGAAGCCTTGCGAAGATTTCGCGACCACTTCTATACCTGAGGATTCCAGAATAGGTATCTATTTCTTGAGGGTTTTCCATCTTCGATCAATACTACTACATAGGAAATGTAGTCATATCGTGTAGTATTTCATTTATTTTTTTGTAGATACTTAGAATTTCAGTATTTCAATAAGTAGGTACCTATACATCACATGTAATCAAAATCTGCGAGGAGAAGACTTATGCGATGATATAACATATTATAACTAATATAATTGAGCGACTATATATCTATATATGTGAACTAAATCCGCGTGCGATAGCTACCAACCATATAATTTAAGTACGATTATTGTGCGGCGCGTTATATCATTAAATCGTACCTTTTTTGTGGTGAATATTATGCCGTCTCATAGAAGTATTTTAAGTACATACTCGTATAACGTGAAAGGCGTTAAGATAGTTCTTTTTATTAGAGTATGAATGCGAGCTTACTGTGAATGCAAACTCATTTAAAATCCTACGCAATGCTAATTGTCGCCCCGTTCGCACATCGATCACAAAAACTCACAATGGGTCGCTTCGGATTTATGTCGAAATTGATCCAGCTAGGTGCAGATCAGCTAGGTGCAAATCATCATTATGTGCTACATACCTATTACTCGTCACATATAGAGCTTATATAACCCAGGAATGAATTCGACCTGGTATAATACATGTTTTGCTCTTCTTATACCCAATGGCGGTTCCTTCATACAAGCCGAAAAGCCCGGCTTGCCTTTTTCTTAAAAAGGTCGCTAAACTAATAAATTAATTTGCAAGCGCTTATAGCGATAGCAATCTAGCGGGCACAGATCACTCCACGCGCCAACAGATGACGTTAATATTTGATTGAAATATATGGCGGAATTTAAATATTATTAGTGTAGCTTGTATATGAGATATTCCAACCAAAATTTCACATTGTGATTTTGGTACAACAAGGCATCTGTGTACCAAATGTCACTTTTCTATGTCTGATATTTCGAGATTGAAATATTACTAGTGAGCCCCCTAGTAGACTGATTTCAACCACAACCTTTTTAACCTTTGCCATTAGCAAATGATGCCGGCATGCCAAATTTCAGCTTAATTGGATTACGCGTTTGAGCTTCATCGTGGAGTCGAGGAATACACACAGACACAGACAGATAGAAAGGCAAACAGACGCAAAGGCAGACATCCATCTGAAAATGGTCTTAATCGTCTCAGGGGGGCTCAAACGGATATTTTCGTCTTCATCTAAAAAAAAATTGTCACAACCCTTTCGATCCTTGTCGGTTGGTGAGCCGGGAAAGTATAACGCCAAATATCGATGAATAGTGGTCGTTCGGAATGTTCCAAATTCAAAATACATAATAGCGCATACACTGCTCATCTCGTTGCATCGGACGGCGCGATCTCGTCGTTTCGTTCACCGCGCGTGCACCGGATCAGTGAACGGAACGCGGCGCGGAACGGTACATTCGCGCCATTCTCCCACAAATCACGCACAAATCGGTCGAGTCGGTCAGTCAGGTACGGATCTCTCGACGCGTCGCCCGTCGCCGCCGTCCGCCGCCGCGTTCGCTCGCCTGTTGCGGCGTTGTCAGTTCTCCGCACCGCGCGCGTACGCCGCTGCACATTCATTCTGTTTTATTTTTAAACTGTGTTGTGATGTGGAATCGTGTATTCCGGTGATTTGTCTATTTATTTGTAAAAAAAAACCTCTGCACTCGTGATTCTGGATTGCTCCTAAGGATTTTCGCTACCAATCAGGGGTTTTTGACGTGTATCGGATAAAAGAAAGGCGTTTTCTAAAAAGGTGAGTTGTTTTTTTGTGTTTTGTTTGGAAAAGTGGTGTACAGCGAAATGTGTGAACAGATTCTAATTCGTTAAATAGAAATCACGGAGAAAGTTTATACCTATGTGTGCTGGTTCTCAGGCGTATAATTAAATCGGTTCAAATCAGTTTATTACAAACACATTCGAATCGGCCAAGAAATTCAAAAGAAAGTGAGGATGTAGGGCCGTATGGGGCTGCAAATGTACCAAAATTAAAATTTAGACAAAGCGAATTGCGGCATTTGTCCAATTTACTAAATTTAAAATGCTTTAGGGACATTTTTTTTATGGAAATCATTCCAAAATAGTGTGGAACCTGTGAAGTTTTTAAAGGAGTGCGAGTTCGGAATTCGGAACCTTTTTCATTTAAATTTCATATAAAATAATCCACTACTTACTAGTTTCAATCATTGTAATGCTGAATCTGATAGGAAATAGGCTCGGACAGGCAATATTTCAAGACATAAAGTTTTGAAATTTACATAGCATGTGTGATTTTTTTCATAGTTTTTAAGATGGTTTTAAAAAAACTAACTTAGCATACCACCATGTGTTTATGAATTGTTTAAAAAAAATAACCTACCGAAACGTAGGTGTTTGACGCTTCTTTAAACACCTGTTTTAGCCGAAAACCGATTATTGCAGTTTCGGAATCAGCCTGTTGAATACAGTCGAGTGACGTTAAAACAATAACAATATTTGATAATTTGTTTTCCATTGTTTTTCAGAATTTACTGTAAACTTATTTCTAAAATTTTTAATTTTTGTTTTGATTATTTTTAAGGATATTATTTTTTGTACTGATACTTTTGTAAATCATGAGATAGACGGCGCATACCTACGCAATTATTTATTAAGCATGCGGAGTACGCATACAATATTATACTCTAGTTAGTAACAATGTAAAAATATTAGCGATTACTATGTATTATTAGAGTTGTTTGCTTACCTATTATACTAAATAAATAAATAAATAAATGTAGAAAAGGTCCCAAGTATAAACCAAGAGAATTGCGGCAACTGTCCAATTTACTAAATAAAAATACTGAATATTATGGGACATTTATTTGTTTATTTACTTCAAATGTTATTCAAGAGCCTTACATGCCAATCCAATTCATCCTTGAATCTAGAGTGTACGAATCCATAATAACTGACTTACATAATAAGGCTAATGCAGACATTAAAAACATAAAAAATAAAGACTATGTAAAACAAAATACCTATTTAAGATATACAAAAGAGGGATAAACAAAAGATGTCTTATCTCAGTGGGTAAGAACCTCGCCACAAAAATATGTAAACAATTATTATGACAATGGATTGATTTTTTTCTAATGGCAATCATTCTAAAATTTAAAGAATTGAACCTGCCCAAGTTCTTACGATAGAGTGCGAGTTTAACTCGCTTGCCGAGGGATCCGTACCTTGTTAAGAAAGTGGTCGTTGCGCTTGCCAAGAAACATTTATGATTATTTTGCACCTATTATAGCGCTTGATAAGAAACATTTTAATTACTGTATTTAGTTTCATTATATATCACATGGTTATACCAGCCTGGGGTGACGGGTTAGCCCGTTGTAGTTGACACCTCTCCATTGTCAAATCGCAGTAGGTACTGCGTTTAGCAATCTAATATGCTATATAATCAATGCTTTAGGTAACGTATCACGGTTGGCCAAATCTATTGTACGCGCATACATGGCAACACTCGTTATACCAGCCTGGAATGACAGGTTCCCCGGTGTCCGGTGTAGTTGAAACCTCTCCACTGCCAAATCGTAGTGGGAGCTAATAGGCCCTGTTGCAGTTTGGCCACTACGACCCAGTTGTAAAGAGTCTGTCAACCGCACGGATCAACAACACCCATCCGGCGACCTCTACGCAGAAGTGCGAGCCCGGGTAGGTCTCTAGCCTGCGGGCCAGTCTCCCCTAGGGCACAGTATACCACACAGTAGCTTCTCTTAGAACAAAATTAAAATCGAAGCAAGTGACGTCAGGAATCTTAAGGGCTACCACAAATCGTAATATGATTACTCGTCTTCTTCTTGAAGCATCGTCCCGGCCACATTTACGGTGCCCCGGCGACGCAGATGCTATTATGCTACTGATTTGTTCTGAGAATACCATATAGCGTCGTAAATCTCCACAAAAAAATAATACTAAGAGCGGACACAAACTGCGCCCACAGCGCGTCACAGCCCACAGCGCCGTAAATATGGGCCTAAGAACGCGACATGACTTACCCCTCGCCCCACTTTCGTCGCACCCTCTTCCCACATTTCCGTGTAGCTCTTGAGTGAACTTACTGAGTGTTATTATACTGTGCCTAGGGGTCACCCTTCGGGCGCTCCTGGACGGTTTGCGCACCGTGCGGCGTCAGCCAATCGATTGTGCATTACGACTGACAGTCGGGGGAGTCTGGAAACAGTAATGTTTCCTATAAAGCGGGGGTAGTTGTTAACCTTACGCAACTGCTCTTGAAACGACCATTCGGCCACCAGATCCCGGGTGAATGAGCCGGACAAATGATGCCGTGGTCCGCGATAGATTCGGTAAACACTGTATCACCGATCGCGCAAGCGACCTCGATCCTGTCACCAGTTAGGAGGTGGAAGGTATCCTGAAGGTTAATTCCAGACGGAGATTTTCTTTCAAACTGGTAGTTCCAAACCGCTGAATACTTTTCCCGGTTCCTCGCCGTAAGGCGTTGGCCTCTAATAGGCATGTTGGCGGGGCTAGATAGTAGATTTGGCTTATCTCAGTCTGCTACGCTCATCCCACGGCTAAAAAAACGATCACACATAGTTATACCAGCCTGGAATGACAGGTTCCCCGGTTGACAGTTGACACATCTCCACTGCCAAGTCGTAGTACTGCATTGAGCAATCTTATACGCTATATAATCAATGCTTTATGTTACCTATCACGGTTGGCAATATCTTCTGTACGCCTAGTATATACCTGGCAACGCTGCCGACGACCGCTTCAAAATAATAATGAAAACTCGGTCGTAATGATACGTTTACATTGACGCGTTCCACGAAAAAGAAGTTAAACGGCCCATAATAAGAGCGTAAGGTAAAAATATAACGACCGCCTATCAGAAATTTAGCTGGATGAGCCGGAGACTCGACCAAGTAACGGTATGGCCGCGGTGGGGCCGGAGAAAAATGAATCGTTGAAATTACACGGATTTGGACGTTTTTCGTTTGTGGACAATGGGCCCCCTTTGGTCCGCCCGCTCTGTGGTTGTGGGTCTCGTGGGCTAGCTTCAATCTATTGTTTTGAACGGAAGCAGGTGAATCGTGAAATTTCACATTACCGTAACAACGAGGCGATATGGAAATACCTTGAAAGGTAGAAAAGTTCTCTGTTTAACAGTGAAAGGCAATGTTTTTACCGATGCAACCACTTTTCATATAATTTTCTCAATGCTTAGATTTTAGTAAGAAAATACTTTGTATCTTCGCCATACTTACTGTTGGTTGCCAAATTTATAGGGGCACTGAATTTCGGCACTGATCATCACGTTTCATAAGATGTATCATCCTAAACAACGTTACACAACAACATAACAAATGAAACTTACCACGTAAAATTGTGAAATTCTCAATTTTTCTTCGAAATAACCCTATTTGTCATCACGGAGAGAATGATTAGATACATTATGATACGTTTTTCATAATCATAATTAACTAGGACTGCTTGTAACTATTTATTAATGTTGCCTTCAAGTAAGTATATATGCCCCACTTGTTGGAAAAAATAAAAACATTCTATTTTCAAAAATATTAAGTATAAATTTAATGATTTCTTTTGTTTCATTTTTTTATTTATTTTAGTAATATTGACATTTAAACATATTTAACGCCATTTTTGTATGTATACAAAAATACATTTTGCCCAATAAATAAACCACTATTACTGACTATTGAATACCATTCTTCTGAACATTTCTGAAAATATTCAGAATGTTTTTTTTACTAAAAAGTGGAGTCATATAAAGCTAAAATTAATGAAATCCTATAAGCTGCTCTAGGTTTTTGTCATCATGATTATGAAAAACGTATCTTACCGTAACTATTCACGGCGTGACGACAAAAAGTGTAATTTCGAAGACAAATTGAAAAAGTCTCCGTTAGAAAACTGTAAAGAACAATTCAAATCTTTGGGCATCTTAACGGTGGCATCCCTCTATGCGGTGGCATCATGATTCTTTATAACCGACTAGAACATTTTAAGCTCCGCGGCGAATACCATAAACATGCTACGAGAGGAAATAACGATATAGAATTACCACGTCCTCGAAATGAGATTTCAGGCTATGCTCGAAATAAGTCGGATTAAACTTTTCAATGCTTTGCCTATTCAATGGAAAGCTCTGACCAGGGAAGAAAAGACGCAAATATTTTAAACCCAGCTCAAGAAGCACCTTATTGAACGAGGAGTATTATAATTTAGATTTTTTAAATAAATTTCTTTGCATATATGTATAGCTTGATCCACCTTACAATAAAAATTGGGAAACAATAATAATACATAATTAGATACATAATTTTATTGTTCTTTTTTAAGACCTTTTTAATTAGGTTATTCATTTTAATTTGATTTTATTATTTTTGACTATTTTCTTACAGTTTGACTATTGAATACCATTTATTATTTTTAGATAATTTTATTATTGCAAATACCATTTTAGTTAGATTATTCTTTTTGATCTGCGTATTTTTTACTATTTGTGACTTCTGACTATTGAATACTATTTATTACCTTTAGTTATTTTAGTCACTTTTATTGCTACTTGACTTTTAACTTTTTTATTATTTATTACTCCTAGATTTATTATATTAAACCTATATTAACCATATCCGAGCTACATACTTCGGTTTTGTTTCCCATTTACCAATTAACAGAGATCACATAATTTATCTAAATGGTTTAAAGCATAGCTTCTCAACGTGGGTGATGACACCCCCTTGTGGAAGTTTTAGACTTTTAGAGGGCAGTAGAAGACCCAGGGAAAAGGTAAAACAAATATCATTGTGTCAATAGCTGTTTCAGATATGGCGATGGGCAAAATAAGGTTGAGAATCTATAGTTTAGAGTTAGAGCGACAGTAGCTCCTCCATCCTCCACGTATTATTATATTATCCAGACTAATCTAAATTTCTTTTTTCAGTGCCAGACTTTCTATGTATAACGATTTAAGTCAACCGGAAGGATATATTTTGTGTCAATATTTCCAATTTCTTACGCTTCAAATACATAACACCCCCGTCTTTCCCCAACGACATTAAAATGCTTACATAACAGACTTCAAAAAACAATAATTATGACTTAATCAGCACTTAATAAACAAACATCATTATGCTCGTGGGCTAAGTAATAACAATTACGGCGAATGCGTTATGTGACGAAACTAGTCCAAATTTCGCTATATAATTGCCTTTTGGGCAATAATTACGCTGCAAACGGGCTTTGTTTATTACATTTATATATACGTTTCGCAGACGCGTATATTCTACGTGTTTCTATAATATTTGCTTAGTGCAGGGGTAAGCAAGCTGCGGCTCGCGAGCCGCATTTCTATTAGAACTGTACCTGCAACGGGCGAACCCGTCACCCAGGAAGGTCAGAAACGATATTGATCATTCTTTCAACCTGGGATGAACGTAGGGACCTAGCTTCGCGAACTCGCCCGTCAGAGACGAACGCATTACCGCGTGGCACTGGGAAGTTGAACAGCGGGCAGCCACGCGCCCTGACTACCAGATTTGGCACGATTTCTCCGTCCTTCCGTCCGGTTACGGGTCCGAATTCGCTTGCGCGGCCTGCGCCTAATGTTAGAAGTAATTAGATTCGAATTTATCGCGGACCGTGGCTTCTTTTGGTTGTCTTTCAGTCGGGATCGGGTGGCTAACAGTCCGTTTCAAGAGTAGCTGACATTAGGTCAACAACCACCGCCGCTGTATATCGTAACTGAAGAAGATCTAATGTCTCGGTATTTATGATACGGTATTTATGATGATATCCATTCATCCCACCCCGTTACAGCTGCTCCCAAGTTCGGGAACTATACTTGGCTGAGGGATTTTTTTATATTTATTTTATTAAATTTGTTTATTATGTTTAATTTCTTACTAAGAACATAATAATAGGTAGTAAACCTTGTATAAATCCTTGTTGTTTTACTATTGAATTTTCGACTGCACTAATAATAAATAAAATAATTATTTTATACCTATGGCTATTTTTAACTGCTCCTGTTTTTAGTATTTATTTGAACTATTTAATTGTGATTTTGACTTTTTCATTGCTGTAATATTTTTTATTCATTTTAAATATGCACTAAATAAAATTGCTGTAAACTTTTAGGTTTTTTTTAAACGTATTCACACACTATTTGATGTAACTATGTTTATAGATTGTCCGCCCAAGCACAAGCTCTGCTTAGTTGGGCGACATCGGACAGTAAACATCTTATAAAAATTTAGTTTAATTTGTTACTGTAGATTAAGTTATTTAGTTAAGTAATAGTTTATTTGATGTTTTTAATTTGTGATATATGATTGTGAATTGCTTTAAATAAATTAAAATAAATAGGTAAAACAAAATAATGATGGCTCGATTTATATTTTTACGCAATCCCCAGGATTTCTGACCCCCCCCCCCCCCTCCCCCTCTGATTAGTTTTATCCCTTCCTCCCGAGATTTCTGATTTTACGCTTGAGTCTTAACCTTGTTGAATACATAATATTTGGCAGGCACTGACATAGGTATTGTCTACTCTGTCTGGCAATTGACCGTTTTGCTCTTTTGTCTTAAAAGCTTGCCGATCCCTGGCTTAATGGTTTAGAACTTTAGCCTAAAGCGCCAGTCGCACGCGGTCATTTTCCCAGCCGCCCTTCGAAACTTTCGATATTTTCGTCAAAATACGCCCGTGTGACCGTCGCTTATTAAATAAAACGCGAAACGGAAGAGATTGTTGGTGACTAAAAGATAAGTTGGAAAACCAAATAATAATTCTTATAAGCGGAGCATTCCAACGTCTGGGTGCCGAGGAGAACGCCATATTTGCTGGTCTTATCAACAAAAAAAAGAGAGCGAGCGTTCTAGCACAAGAAAAAGAAAAGATCCAGATTCGTATCCGTAATGATATATAATATTCCAAACTTTGAACATCAAGGCGCCTTCTACGATGTATTCTGGTTCGATCGAATTTGCAAGAATAATTATCCATCCCTTTTATATATCTACAGATATGCTGCGAATATTTCCATAAACAAGTAAATATATTAAAAAGAATAAAAAACACGACTTCCTTTACAGAAAGTGAACTATTGTATTTATAATTATTTTTATTACGGTTTTTTTATGAACCATTTGTGGTTTATGTATTTATCCATATAGATACATGTATATTTCTGCAATCAGATCTTTTATTCGACACTAAATACGATGTATTTATGTCGATTTAATGACATTAGGACATTTGGACATCTAGTTACATGGTTTTTGGACAGTTAATATACCAAATGACACTCGGGATGAATAACGATTCTAACAATACCAAACACTTACAAATCGGTTCAAGCGTTTAGAAGTTATGGTGGAATAAAGAAACGGAAATCATACATAGACGAACCACGCTGCTGGCATTTTTAATTAACAAGAGTACCTAATTGTTACTGAAAATAGTTTTAGGTTTTAAAAATAGTATACCCATCGTTTTCTGAATGCAAGGTCGTCACATGAAGGCAAGATCCATATCCGTATCCTAATTGTTATGCATGAGTTTATAATAATATGTATGTAGATCAAACTAATTATAATCAACAGTCGGTCAGTTATATTTCACTCTTTATTGCTCGAGTTTAAAAAGCGAAATAATTTATTCGCAGTACTTCACAGATAATTAAACCCAACAATTATAAAAATAAAGAAAGTCATTACTTTGTCGTCCCAAATTCCTATTCGAACCTACATTCAAATTCAAGCAATTAACATTTATTAATCTATACTAATATTATAAAGAGGTAAAGTTTGTGAGGTTGTAGGAAGTAATCTCTGGATCTACTGAACCGATTTTGAAAATTCTTTTACCAATAGAAAGCCACGTTATTTGCGAGTGTCATGGGCTATATATTAATCCGAAAAATAAAAAGACTCGTGGTAGTCGGATTTGCAAAGTAAGTCAGAGAAAAAGCGGTCGAACGAAAACGTTTCTAACTAACGCTGCCTTAACGATGAGAGATATATGATTAAGTTCTAGAGAAAAGTTGTAGAGCCTAATAATGCCTACAAAAAAGTCAGCGACAGCATAATTATGTCTAATTTTTATATTTAAGTCACAAAAGTAGTATTTATATTAAAAAATAATTTAAATCGTTAGGTCATGTTTATTGGTCATATTATCAACAATTATGAATTCATATCAAAATAAGTAAATTTATCGTCTCAAGTGTTTAAAACAAAAGACTTTTCCCTTTTACTGCATTTAATTTCCCTTTTACTGCATAAATGGTTAAAGAGATAAGACACTCACAAATAAGACACTCACAAGAAGACACTCACAAATAACGGTAATATAGTCAAATTGGCATGCAAATACATGCAGTGGCGGATCCAGGATTTATATTTGGGGGGGGGGGCGGCTGAGGGTCGGTCTCGCTAATAGCTATATCAGTAAATAACAATAATTCCAGAACATTCGTAAAAACCTTTTAGTGCAACTACATTAAGAAATTAGGTATACCTACTAAATTAGACTGAACTAGCAGATTTTTAATATACATCTTGAGGTGTCGACTACAACGGGCGAGCCCGTCACCACAGGACGTTTTAACGATTAGTCGTTCTATCGACCTGCAGTGAGCGTAGGACTTTGGACAATAACAATCCAACGTCTAGCTACGCCACAACCCGTGAGAGTCCAACGCCTTACCGCGAGTTAGCCAGGAATAAACCCGGCGGGCTCGAGATACTCGCGCCCTCACTTCCAATTGTGACCAGATTTCTCCGGTCTCTCGATTGGTTCCGAGTTCGAGGTCGCTTACGCGGTCCTCTCCCTTACGAAGCGGTGAAACGGAGTACACCGAATCTATCGTTGACCAAGGCGTCCTTTGCCCGGCTCTGAACCGGGATCGGATGGCCAATGGTCAATTCAAGAGCAGTCGCCGTAAGGTACGCATCCACCCCCGCTCTATAGGAAACAATACAGTTCCCAGACTCCCCCGACTGTTAGTCGGAGAACACAATCGATTGGCTTGCGCCGCACGGTGCGCAGGCCGTCCAGGAGCGCCAGAGGTTTGATTCCCAGAGGAGACTGGTTGACCCAGAGTCCTACCCAGGTTCGCACCCCGTGCGTGGAGGCCGTCGGATGGGTGTTGACCCGTGAGTGTGACCGACCCTGAACACATGGGTCATCGTGGCCAACTCATCATGGGCCCGTTAGCTCCCATTTTTAATATACAAAGTTTGGTTATTTTTGTTTGGGGGGGGGGGGAGGGCTTCAGCCCCTTAGCCCCCCCCCCCCTGGATCCGCCACTGCATACATATGCAGTAAAAATATAACCCTCCTTTTGGCAGTCAGGAAATACATCATAGCACTCAGTACTAACCGAACCATACTCATAATTTCATCACAAGTAAAAAGTTTTACCGCCCAACGAAGTGGGCACGGGTCAGCTAGTGTTATATATAAACAGTTAAATGTTATATTTATTTTTGCATATTTCTTTACGCTATAACCATAGAAAACTACAATACCCTCTCGAGCGTCAATATGGCATTCGAGAGAGAAACGATTTACGGGAGCGCTTAATACTTATATTGTATTATTATCTTGTCATCTTCACTCGCGTGACCGCACACACACATCCAGCGTGGGAAGATTTCAACCGTCGAACAGTGTCATCAGCACCACATTGTCTATTGTAGAAAACGTGTACCGAAATGTGAAGCACTGAATCTCTTTTTAAGTATATATAGCAGGTGATCCTGACCCGTTTTTTCCCTTTGGCTACGTAACGACCAAATTTGGTTGCACATCAGAACACCGTTGACAAGTAACGACCAATATTGGCGGCTTGCTCCCGGTGCGCACAGTATTATTATTTTTTATTCGAACGCATCCTAAAATCGCGCGAGTAATTTCGCGCGATATTTCGCGGATATTTCTGGTAAAATTCCATTGTCCAACATCATTTTTTTTTTTTCGAGAAATCAAAATTTTTATTGGTTTTTATGAGCTATAATATCTAAATATTTTTGTATGTAAATAAGCAAAACGAAATATTTCCTTTGATAGAGAATCTAATAAATATTACGAAAGTATTTACAATTTATAAATAGGGTTCCGTATTTTTCCGTAAGATAAGTACAAGTTAGGAAGGCCGAGTTTTTTTCACTTTTTCGTATTTGGTTAGGCCATTTTCAATTATACCGTATAATATATATTTATATCCTACCTACCTTCCCAGTCAGTGAGAATTTACGCGCCTTCCGAACCCGACGTGCTTCTGTTTGAGTGTTCTCGTTATCGTGCTGTGATAGTAATTATCGCGTTCGTGAGCTGGCCAGCCGAAGATTTGGAGACATTTTGGAGTGAAATTGCAGCAAGGAATTTACGCGAAAAATAGAAAGGTGCGTAAATTTGATTCCTTCTCCTCTCCACAATGATGCCTATAATCCCTTTAAAATAACCAACCTTCCTCATAGTCCACTATATATATATATATATATATATATATATATATATATATATATATATATATATATATATATATATATATATATATATATATATATATATATATATAAACTTAAACCCAACAGTATTTATTTATAATTATCTAATTGTTTTACAAAATGAGATTTCAATATTCTATATACAAAATGTCAATGCGATCATTGCACAGTTATTCTTTTTATGATTGCTATAGTAGTTCCATAGTTATAGTACTTTTTGTTGAGCGCGGCGATATTGCAAGATATTCCAATAAATTGCCGCGGTCTGCCATGAAATTAAGCCGCTACTCGAAGGGTTAAATCTGCAGATGAAGAAGACATTGCCACGGGCACTGTTAGACAAAATTTAGTCGACTAACGATTGACGATTTAGTAGACGAGTTACTCGGCAATGAAAGTCCTTACAATCAGTAGATATTTGTTACACGAATTCTTTGTTATACTAAAGAATTAGATTTTAGATATTTTGAACCGCAAAAAAAAATAAAACTCATTTTCTGGCGCGTGCGACCGAGACACAGAGAAGAGACGATTCTGTTTGACCACGGTACGAAGAGAGATGGAAAATATCGCGTATTGGCCTGAAGAAATTACATCACATGGCATAATATATATTAATATACCTAATATATAATATACTAGCTGGCCCGCCGAACTTCGCACCGCCTAACAGTCAATAAATGTCGTGTTACAGATTAACTGAACTTAAATTTGTGATTTTATGAAAGTAATACACTGATTACAAAATAAATATTAAGTTCACTACTTTATTAAGACAATAACACAAGAAGAAATATAAAAGTATAAAAAATAAGCCTATCAATCGCGTGTCAGCAAGACATGATTGAATTAAACTATTTACATATTGTGCAGCATGGGATGCACTCGGTTTAATTCTCTTCATTGAAGCACCTTGTGATATACGACATTTTTTTGTTTTTTTTTTATCAGGCGCAAGAACAAATAAAGCGGATGATTTGCCGACACGTGAACATATCACGTACAACTAACCATGAGAACAACACGGATTTACATTTTGTATGGGAAAATGTTTTTTCTTTTTTTTAAATTTTTTGTCAATTTTCCAATTTTTGTTTTTAATTTTCCAATTTTCAATTTTAGTTGTTCTGCTATTCGGGACGGAGACAAATACAAAAAATCAAAAATCATGAAAATCGGTCCAGCCGTTCTCGAGTTATAAGTATTCGAACAAATCCGACTTTGTTTTATATATAATTATAGATATGTATATTTATTATTTTAAGTGGATTAAATATCTAATGCAGTGTAATGTCCCATCTAGCACAAGCGTAGCTTAGTGGAGCGACATGAGACATTTATACACTTATACATTTATACATTATATTTAGAAACTACATTGGTATATTACATTATATACACACCTCTGGTTAAATCTTGCTATAGGTTATTTTCTGCGATGTATGTATAGTGCATTTTAAGCTTAAGCTTTTATTGTAAATTTCCTGATTAAAGAAAAATACCGTCTTCATTATCAACTCTAAAAATACGGTATAGTCACACATGCCTCGAAATCGTGTATATTGTCCAATATTTTAACTCGATTAAAATGTTAGTGCAAAAAGAAATTGACCATTTTGCCAGATGATTACAGAAAGATTTCACAAAGAGTCGGCTATCGACAGCCGTAAACATAGTAGTAGATAGCTTGTAATGCCTGTTTATCCATCGCATCGTTCGCTGCCGGAAGCATTTAGAAACGATATCGAGTTTCTTCTCTGACAACGTAATTATTATGTACATACTGCATTCGTGAAAAAAGGTCTCCGATTAAGTTGGTATCTATGGGCGGTGAACTCTCGATTCTTTAAAAAAGTGAACGCAAAAGCACTTTATCGGCTGGTGATTGATAGTCAGCTAGAAATCGCCATTACGCAACTAGTCAATACTCAGTAAGTACTCGTAGGCTCGTAATAATCCGACCGAAAGCCACTCGACAATTTCTTCCGATTTCACGTCTACCATTGTAGGCTAAACAAAATGGGAGAGAAGCTGCTATAACGTATTTTATTTTACTGCGCGGTAATAACCAACGTTATAATATTCGCCCTGTAAAACTAGACTAAAATTCTTATAAATAGGATAGAAACGAATTTACCGCTCGAAATTTGTAGCACCCGACGTTTCGGTGACGTTGCAGCCGCCGTTGTCCAGGGTAGGCTGGAAGAGCTGTCAATCCGTTGTTTTGCGGGTAGGCCGCATAATGCTGCCGCCACTGCGTAGGTTATAACGGTGGTGGGGGCCGAGCTCGGAGCGCGCGAATTTCGAAAATCCGTCTTGCACACAACACTCACTGTATCCTGTCTTACGTCCTTGCGTTCGGCGTTCGGCGGCGGGAACATTTTACATGTTCATTTTAAATGGGAACTTTAACTGCTACAAATGTTTAAATTCGTTTCTATCCTATTTGTAATGTCAAACAACCGCGATAGTCTTCGATTTTATATAACTAAAATTCTGTAATAAAAATCAACAAACTGTTGAATAATGGCTGCGTTAACCTATATTATCATTGATTATGTAGGTTATTAGATTGCTCAGTGCCGTACTACGTTTTGGCATCAATGATTTTATTATGAAACGCAACAGTAGATGGCACTCATAGTTCTAAACATTAATTAATCTATTTTAATGTTCGGTAGCCCAATAGATAGCGTCCTAGACGCGTCTATACAGTATCTTATCTCAAAATAAAATAATAACAATCAAATTTTGAAATCATATGTTTTTTTTAGAAAGGACTGATTGATTATAAAACCCCAAAAAATTTACCAATGTTAACAATTATACGGTTGTTTTTGTGCCTATTCTTAATTTTTAACATTTAATGAATTTCTGACATTGTGATTATTTTACGACTATTTTTATAACTGTGACTATTTTCAAGAAATCTTATTTTTAGTAATTAATAAGGCTTTTTATTTGTGATTTTGATTTTTTCACGTCTGTACTCTTACTTTGTATTTTGTTATTCGAACAGTGTATTAAATAAAAATGGCACGTAGCCATTTAGATTTTTTCAAACACTTTTTTAATTTTTTTATTTTATTTTTTTATGGTATTTTATTATTTAAACTTATTAACTTTTTTTTTCTACGTATGCAACTACCCTATGTTTATGGAATGACCGCCCAAACACAAGCTTTGTTTAGTTAGACGACATCGGACGGAGGGCATCATTTAATAATTGAGTCTAATTTATTGCTGTTTTAGTTATTTGAGATTTTATTTGATTTTTCCTAATTGTAACTTGTAATATTTTTGTGAATTGCTTAAATTAAATTAAATACCATTCAGTTATTAGTGCCATCTATCGCATTTTTATATCTAATAGGCTGATTAAATCACAGAACTAAATACGCATAGATAGAATGCCATCTTTTAGTCTATTTGAACTTTAAACAGAATAATTATTACGGATTGACACCTGCATACCAACTTAAAAATGTACATCTTTATGTAAGTAATAATTAATTAATAAGAGCTATGATTTTTAAAAAAACGGATGTTATTATTTTATTATTTTATTTCCAGATAGGATACCGTATAGGCGTGTTTAGAGCGCCATTTAAAGTGCGCTGCCATACTGTTATACCACGAACGCTGCCTTAATTGGACAAAGAGAATTTAGTAAAATTTCGGAACTATGAGTGCTATCTACACGTTGCTTTTCATAATAAAATCCTAGCTGCCAATCGTTGACCTTGGGCCACTCGATCCTGTGTGGCACTACGGGCAAAGAACGCCCAGGTCCGCGATAAATTCAAACTGAATTACCGCTGTAATACAACAGGTAGAGGTTGCGTAAAAGCGACTTCGGACCCGTAACCAGTCGGGAGGACGGAGGTATCCTGATGATTAATTCCAGATGGAGATCCTGCCAAAACTGGTAGTTAGGGGGTGAGGCTGCCCGCTGGTTACCTTTCCCGGTGCCTCGCCGTAAGGCGTTGGTCTCTAACGGGTTGCTGGTGAACTAGACAGTAGATTGTCTTGTCCCCAAGTCTTCTACGCTCATCCCACGGCTGAAAGAACGATCTATATCGTTATACCAGCCTGGGATGACGGGTTCGCCCGTTGTTGCTGACACCGCCATCCTGCCAAATCTTTGTATGGCATTTGCATTGAGCAATCTAATACGCCATATAATTAATAATATTAGATAGTTCCACAGGCCAGGTAGGTACGAATGTTGTTTTTTCAATATAACCAAGTTTTTTGGACTATTTTAGCATAGGGACTGGTGTCTATAAGTAAACTTTAAATACTAACTAGCGAATTTAAATGCTTCCCAAGAACAAGTAAATATATTAAAAAGAATAAAAAACACTACTTCCGTTACAAAAAGTAAACTACTATATGTATTTATATATTTTTTAACGTTTTTTTATGAAATATATTTAGTTCGTGTATTTATCCATATACTTAGATACATATATATATATATATATATATATATATATATATATATATATATATATATATATATATATATATATATATATATATATATATATATATATATATATATATATATATATATATATATATATATATATATATTCGGAATTACTCAATCAGACACTAAAAATATATTCATGGTAATTTATTGACATTTGGAATAACAATTTACTTGATGTTTTGTCAGTTAATGTACCCTATTACACTCGGGATGACATAACGGTTCTAACAATACCACATAATTCCAAATCGGTTTGATCGTTTAGACTCCAGTGGTTACCAATTAATTTTTACTGCGTACCACTTAGAGAAAGACCTCAAACTCGCGTACCGCTTATTGCAGGAACAAAAAATAAAAAATGAAATAATTTTTTAAAAACATTTATTACCTTCAAAATACTGTTCGAATGCCGGTGAAAATCAGTTAAATATGACAAATGTGCACGTTCTTCTTTCCAGAACTCTGAAAAATCTGGTTTCGTTTTTGAGTTCAAGTCTGTGACGATGTTTAATTTGTCATGACCGAAAACCCGCTCTCGCAAAGGTACGTCATACAAAATATATGTCAGCAATTGTTGTTTGCGTAATTGTTTTTTACTGATTAAATTATTTTGGTCAAGAGATTGTATCCACGGGGGGAACTTTGCGTACCCCTGGTGGTACGCGTACTTTAAATTGGAAAACACTGGTTTAGACGTTATAATGGAATAAAGAAACAGAAAATATTTGTAGATTAAACCTGAACACATGACACTCCTTTCTTGTTGGGCAGTCGTGAAAAAACTGGGCTGCTGGACCCACCTTCAGTCCCAGATAATCCGTTAGACCATACTGTATTGTCTGCCTCGACAATTTCAACGGCACACTTACACATAATTATACGTTCAAACATCGCTCGTGACACTCCTTTCAAAGACGTGGGGGAGGTGACCCCACCTTTTACGTCTATGCGTGACTTTTCAGCCGCCATCTGTTCGATAATGACTTCCTACCTACGCTGTTATTTTGGAATCTGAGCCAGGAAACGCATGCCATCGCGCGCATCACTTTTATTTTAACGAACATCTGTCTTCCACGTCCGTCGATACATCGCCCGCCCGACCATCCCCACTGACTCACCGCTCTGCGAGGACGTTCTGTTTGTGGCGAACAAATATTTAGATGGGAAATTATGCGAACGGCTTTTTTTACAGTTTTAGAAAGCAAACCGAGCGAGGCAGTGTTTGAGTTTTGGCGTATCGGAAGCCAACCTATCAATCTGCAGTTTCTCCTGCTTTTACTTTACCGGCTTACTAACCGACCAGGAGGTAGAGTATTGTGAACGTGCTAAGCATTTTTTAGAGATGAATACAGATACTTATTTTTTTATCCCCCCCCCCCCCCTCTCCCAATCCCCACCCCCTTTCGAGACGATTAAGACCATTTTTGGGCTTAAGTTTGTCTGTGTGTGTGTATTCCTCCACGATAGCGCCCGTCCACTAGAGGACGTGCTAGTCATACTTCAATATCGATATATTCGACTTGGAGACTTGAAATTCGGTACACAGAAGCCTTCTTGAACCGAATTCACACTGTAAATCGACCAAAATCGCCATGTCGGACCGAAGTCACGTGTATCGCGTTTTGGTTGGAATATCTCGTAGCGTCACAAATAATATTTAAAGTGCGCCATATTTAAGAAAAATCATTTTTGAAAAAATACCATTTGAATACTACGGAAAATACTACGAATTGGGGGAGGTTGGGTTGGCGCGGGGGCGGGGGGTGCTTATATACTTGCCAGGAAAGTATTGGGGTGAAACAAACGTTTTTTTTCTTATTTATACAAGGTTTAGCGCTTGCCCGCAGGGCATATATCAATATAATAGTTTTGGTATTCGTTTGTCGTTTGTAATGGAACTGCAGTTCATATATAATTATATAATCAATACAGCCACACAAGTTGCTCTGAAAGTCAGCCTATTATAATCTCCAGCAGGTAAACGAAGGGCTTGGCTAGATTTTATTCAAAGGCTATATATATAAAATGGTTAAATAAATTAAAAATAGCAGAACAGACCGTCTATGTATATACGTATATTTTATGCAAGGCTTAATTTCAAATTCAATTTTAAATAATTTATTCATTCAAAAATATATATAAATATTACGTCATTGAACTATGATCCTGCAGAGTTCGTCACGGTGTGTAGTAGGTTACGCGAAACGTCAGGCGATCCACCTCCTCGATTTATTATACACATTATAAATACATAATAGTTATCTAAAGACCAGCCTATATGGCATGTCAAGCTTAAGTGCTATGTTATTGTGATGGTTACAATATTGAAAAGGTCATGCCGTTTTGGCCTTCGCGAATAGGCGTCGGCGAAAATTGATGATCCATTAAAAAAAAAGACATGCGATGATTTCGGTTTTAGGATATTTTAATGATGATGTGGGAATTAACTAGGTACGTTCTGATGTCAAAATGAAATACATAACTACTAGTGAAAGTGATCGTATGAAAGTCGTTATGATAGCATCGTTATTAGATATACATTTACCTATTCTATCTGAACTATGTTGCAGAAAAAAATCCGTCTGCTTGTTTTGCTATAGTTCAAAGTTCAAAGTTTATTTATTCCAAAAAAAAACCGGTATAGAACTTACAAAATAAATAAGTACATTTTTTATAATATTCATATTTTAAACATATCATATATCTGGCAAAAATAAAATTAAATCACGTTAGAAATCTGAAAGTCAATAAACTATACAAAATCAACCATTACATTGTCTAAATATTGAAAAAAGCATTAAGACCATTGAACCAAATCCAAAAAAAAACAGTATAAATCTATAAATAAAAAAGAAAAATAATAGAAAGGCAAATCCATTGAATGATCTCGCAAATAAATAAATCAATAATAATAATAATAATCGAGGAGTCCAATTTGGAAAGAATCAAATAATAATCAGAGTAAAAATATAAAAATAAAAGCAATAATTCCTAAATCATGTTACATAATCAGTAAGTAAATTGTCTATAAAAGTGTTCAGAATAGGATTAAAATGGAAGTTAAAAAAAATTCAATAAAATAAACAAGTAGTCAATTGTGAATATAAAATCGCTCAATTGTGAATATAAATTGTGAATATAAAATCGAATATAAATATAGCCACGGTAATAAAACTGATGGGCACTAGTAGGGCAGTGTCGACTACAACGGCCGAACCCGACACCCCAGGCTGGCAAAACGATATATGATAGTCCTTTCAGCCGTGGGATGAGCGTAGATGACTTGGGGACAAGACAATCTACTGTCTAGTTCACCAGCAACCCGTTAGAGTCCGACGCCTTACGTCGAGGCACCGGGAAAGGTATACAGCGGTCAGCCTCGCCCCCTAACTACCTGTTTTGGCAAGATATCTCCGTCTGGAATTAACCTTCAGGATACCTCCGTCCTCCCGACTGGTTACGAGTTCGAAGTCGCTTACGCGACCTCTACCTGTTGTAATACAGTGGTAATTCAGTGGTAATTCAATTATAATTTATCGCGGACCTGGGCGTTCTTTGCCCGTAGTGCCACATGGGATCGAGTGGCCCAAGGTCATTTCAAGAGTGGCATGACAACATGTCTACATCCACCCCCGCTGCTTAGGAAACAGTATATTTCCATAGTCCCCAGACTCCTTCAGCAATTAGTCAAAATGCACAACCGATTGGCTTCGCCGAACGGTGCGCAAACCGTCCAGTGGCGCCGGGATGCAATCCCGCCGGAAGAAACCGGTCCACCAGCTTTGAGGCCTGAAATACGGGAGTCTTACCCGGGGTAGCCTTCCACTCTAGGAAGCTTCTGAATAGGAGCTGAATCGTGAGTTAAGCCGATCCGAGAAGTGGATCTTGAGGCCCAAGCAGCACGAAACCGTTCGCCTACCGCTCTACTGAGTGTGTCATAACATTGATTATAAATATGTATATGTTATTAGGTTACTCATTGACATAGTACGTTTTGGCAACCCTTCTGCGTCGTCGAGATGCAGGTGGCGCTGATAGCATTATACGGCGAAACGAATAGCAATTTATAATACCATTGATTATTAATGGTATTTTATGAAGGACAGATTGATTATAATAACCCAATAATTTAACCAATTATAACAATAGTAACCAATTATATCCCAGTACGCATAGCCAGAGCTGCCTCCGCCTTCGGCAAACTAAACCAACGTGTCTGGAAATCGCATGATCTAAAACTGAAAACAAAGCTGGCCGTCTACAAAGCGATTGTCCTACCCATATTGTTATATGCCTCCTGGGAATCAAACCTCTGGCGCTCCTGGACGGTCTGCGCACCGTGCGGCGCAAGCCAATCGATTGTGCACTCCGACTAACAGTCTGGGGAGTCTGGAAGCTGTATTGTTTCCTATAGAGCGGGGGTGGTTGCGTACCTTACGGCGACTGCTCTTGAAATGACCATTGGCCATCCGATCCCGGGTCAGAGGCGGGCAAAGGACGCCATGGTCCGCGATAGATTCGGTATTCTCCGTTTCACCGCTTCGTAAGGGAGAGGACCGCGCAAGCGACCTCGAACTCGGAACCAATCGAGAGACCGGAGAAATCTGGTCACAATTGGTAGCAAGGGCGCGAGTGTCGCTCGCCAGGTAGCATTCCTGGCTATCTCGCGGTAAGGTGTTGGTCTCTTGCGGGTTGTGGCGTAGCTAGACGTCGGATTGTCCAAAGTCTTCTACGCTCACTCCAGGGAGATAGAACGACTAATCGTTAAAACTCCCTGTGGTGACGGGCTCGCCCGTTGTAGTCGACACCTCAAGATGTTATATGCCTCCGAAACGTAGTGCTTGTACAGGAAAGAGATTAAGAAATTAAACGTCTTCCACATGAGGTGCCTCCGAAACATCCTGAGGATAATATGGGAAGACCGTGTGTCAAACACAGAAGTATTACGACGGTCGAAAATGCAGGGCATGGAAGCTATGCTCATGAAAGTTCAGCTGAGGTGGTGTGGGCATATAGTGCGTATGAAAGACGACCGCCTCCCGAAAGCCGTGTTTTATGCCCAACTCTCAAAAGGCGCACGCAAAGTCGGCGGACAGCACCTACGCTATAAAGATGTGTTAAAAAGGCACCTAACCGCCAGTGGTATTCCACCTGGGAGCTGGGAGAGGGCTGCTCACAAACGCAGAGAGTGGCCCTCCACGGTGACCACAACAATTAAAGAGTTTGAGGAAGTCCGGCTTGAAAACCTCGACTCGAACCGCCAACAGCGCAAAACTCGTCCGAAGCCCAATTACACATATACTTACAACGACTGCGGTGAACTCTACTGTAGTCGTAGTAATCGGACCTTCAAAAACAAACTAGGATTCACAAGTCACTTCTGCGCGCAAATTCGAAGAAGTCCAGTCAACGAAGAGGTCGCCGTCTTCGGATCACGATGAGGAGGCCATCAACCAATTATAACTATGTAATCAATGGTTATACTTTAGTACCAGATTTTTTTTCCTTTAAAAGAAGGCGATGAGAAAGCCATCATTGGAGCAAAACAGGCTAAATTTTGACGTTCTCTATTTAAAAACCTGCAAATACTTAACCCTTTTTATTTATGTACATATTGGGCTCGATTGCGTTTCTTCGTGAACTAAAATCGGAAATTAGTCCATGTGAACGAGACAGGGCAATACGCTAGAGCGGAGTGTAAGATGACCGGTTGTCGCTTTTTCGCATTAAAACTGCGCGCCAAGGTCAAATCTTACACCGCACGAAATATGCTCGAATTTATTCGGACGAGTATAAGTTCAACAGGTAGTATTTATCGACGATCGTTCGTTTCATATTCCGCTCTAACGTATCGCTCTGTCTCGTTCGCTTGGACTAATTTTAGTTTTAGTTCACAAAGAAACGCAATCGGGCCCATTATGTGCTGGAGATTACCTGCGACTTTCACCAAACTAAATAAGAAGCGACAAAACATGTGAACATTTACACATGATACGCTAAACAAAGACACGATTTACCAGGCGGTCTTTCCACAATTTAACTAAACAATATCAAAACCTAACCCTTTAACTGTCAAGCCCGAGTTATTACTTTTTTGTATGCATTATCAAGCTCTACAACTTTTCTCTAGAACTTAATCATATATGTCTCATCGTTAAGGCAGCGTTCGTTAGAAACGTTTTCGTTGACCGTTTTTTTTCTCACTAACTTTGCAAATCCGACTCCCACGAAAAAGTCTTTTCATTTTTCGGATTAATATATCGCCTATGACACTCACAAATAACGTGACTTTCTATTAGTAAAAGAATTTTTAAAATCGGTTCAGTAGATCCAGAGATTACTTCCTACAACCTCACAAACTTTACCTCTTTATAATATTAGTATAGATGACAATAAAAATGAAACTGAAAACAACTTCCTGCCTCAGGAAGTAGCCACCTCTCAAGTGAATCAATTGACGTACAGTGAAAAATTAGCTTTAGGTTAGAGAGAAATGCGGTCTTGTTGCCGCGGTGAAGAGTACATTTTATGGACGCTTTTATTAGATAAAACTGCTTCGTTGGCGATTTCCGATCTCATCTCGTTACTCGCACGAGTGGATGTGTGCACTCACTTCACTAATTACGGGGAGATAAAATTATTAACTGTATCGCAACGGGGGCAACGGCGGCTGCACACTGTAATTTCAAGAGATAGTGGTGATAAAATAGTGATAAGGTAGACTGGAATTAATAAAAACAATTTGGACTAAGATTCGCGAGAGATCTAGGCGATTGGAGTTATATTGCACCAAATCCACTTCGTTCCGTGTAAACTTAGAGATGACAATGGTTATAAAGGTTTTGCTGGATAAATAGTTAAGTAGTCATAGTTTGTATATATTGGGGGTCAAATTGTAAAACTTGTAAAACGTAACTTTAACCCACATCCACGTCATTAGTCAGGATACGAAGGATATAAAATATTGACTATTATTTGATTTATTTTATTTTACAAAGTTATCCAATACAATAAAAATGATATTGGCATAAAAAAAAACAAAGTACAAATAATAATATTTTTTACAACTTTTTTTATTTTATTTGTGAAGCAGATAATATGACATATGTGTGGATTTTATCACCCAACTAGATTGTATATCTGTTCTGGGGTGATAGTATTTAAGACATAGTGACTTCACTGTTATTTTATTTATTTTCATTCATTCATCCCGATCGCTCATTCATTTTAAATAAACGATATTTATGTATTACCTAATATTATGAAACAATGTCATTACATACCTCAATTGGGTGAAGTGACACACTTGCAGGTGTCGACTACAACGGTCGAACCCGTCACCCCAGGAAGTTTTAACGATACTGATCGTTCTGTCCAGTGAGGTGATCGTAAAAAACAAAATAGATAAAAGAAGACGTTTGCCAGTATAAATACTGTTGCCCAGAGCAGGGGACGTGGACCCCCCTCCTTCTATTTCATATGCAGGGAAGATCGATTCACTCCGGAGGGATCATCATGGGGCTAAAAGTTCACTTTTCTCAGGATCACACCTCATACTTGATCCCTCAGTAGTCTATGTTTCAATTTCAATTCAATCGCTTAAACTGTTTAACCTGTAGGTCGGTGAACATAGTGATATAGAACCCCAAAACTATTTTATTGGTATAGAGCCAAAAATATCCCTAAAAGTAGGACTAAGTCCAGTTCTGTCGGCTATCTCCCATACCACACTGAGAAAAATATAACGCTGTAATACACGGAAATACGCACGTTTCAATACGCAGGCATTACGTATATAACATGTACTGTGGTACATACGTATGTATCAACATGACGCGTAACGGTGTAGTTACCATGTCACGGGCATGGTAAATACACCGCCCATTCATTACGGCGCACAACGAGATCTTGCTTTTACCATGACAGCAAGTTATTACATACGTAAGGTTATAGTCAGTTACAAGAATCATGTTGAAGCTACACTTTACCGTTATTTTCGTATTACCCGTACAGAGCATGGTGAAACATAAAATCGAGTAATGAAGTTTCAACAAAATTCCTTGCAATTCAGCAATGTTACGGTTGAAACTTTATTATTCTATATAAAACCGTAAGAACAAAACGATATTGTATCAAGAAATTCAATATTTTTCTCGATGCATCAACATCGTGTCACAAACTGTCTCAGCACCTACCTTCTAATGTCAGCTTCCCCGGCAGTGAACATTAATAATTCGTCGTAATGTCCTAAAAATACCGTCAGATCAATATGCAAAGTAGGCATCGATTGCCGGTCGTGTTGCGTGAAAGGCGATAGTCTTAATAGTCTCACTTGGGCTCCGTGGAATTTTAATAGATTCGCTGGCGAATGTCAGATATCTCCGCGGCCGCAATGATACTCACTCTTTATGGCCAGTTACGGCGGAAAATCGCCGGATAACCGTTACGTAAAACGAATAAGCAACAATGTAAGCACTTTGATGCTAAGTCTTAAGAGCAAGTTTTCAGTACTTAACTGCATAGGTATTTTATAGTAATTCGCTGGTGTTCTTCCTTACTGCCTTATTCATCTATTATATAATGTATAATGACGTTTTATTTATGTAGACCGTGTTGCATACTGTTTTCGTATAACTTCTGCAAATGATTCCTTTACCAAAGTAAAACCAAAAAATACAAAAAATAGTTTTGGGTAGTATGTCAGAAATAGAAGTTTTTTAACGGGAGATTATCTACACGAAAAACTAACATATGTAAAGCTTGTTTAAATGTTGACTTTCAATAGGATTTTATTAATAGTATTTTCTAAAAAATAGTTTTTTATTATTATTATATACTTAACAGGCAAGCAACGAACTTAACCCCGTGCGTTTAACCCCCCAAGACAGTAATGAACTCTCAACGAACTGAATTTACACCAAAATCACAGTGCAACCACCCCCCTGTTAGATATTGTGAGAAAGACGGATCTTTATTGTACGATTATTCAGTCGTGCTTCTCGCAGTCTAGAATCCCTAATATAATTGTTTGTATTCTGGGGGCACTTAGTCGAGTGCTCCCATTGCTCGGATCTGTGCTTCTCTTCGGATATTATGTAGCTTCTCTTCGGATATATGTATACAAATAAATAAAACGAACTAATACATTTGGTAAAGCATGTAATAACGTACACAAATGTGTTTACAATTTCTAGATAGGGTTTCGTATTTTGAGATAAAACGTCGATATCGCTGAATAAGTGACTTTTTTTCAGTTCTCCGACTTTCTAATAATTATTCATATTATATTAACTAACGACTTTCAATAATTATCTAATTGTTTTAAAAAATAAGGTTTAATGTTTTATATTTCAAATTTCAATGCGATCATTCTACAATTCCTCTTTTCATGATCCATGAAGTAGTTTCTTTCTTATAATGGTTTTTCTAAAGTGCTATATTTTTGACCTTCAACTCTCAGAAATGACAGGTGACTGCCAAGATTTACACCCGCCGCTTGAGGGGTTAATACAGTTTTTGTGGAATAGGTCCAGTTTATTTTTGAGGTCATTGACACTTTTGACACTTATCACTTTTCATTCCATTCGTGTACCACTCTACTGCTGAGGATTATTTCTTATTAGAATAGAATGATTCCCATTGCCGTTTTTAGATGATGCCCACGCAGGTGTGTGAATGGTGTCTGTAGATAGTCAGTCTGCAACCTAGGAACGTCATACGACTGCATCGTATGACGTTCCTGGGTTGGTACGTCATACGATGCAGTCAGGATCTTATATGTTTCAATTGTCATTCCGGGCCTTGCGTTGCTCCAGAGTGGTCAAACCGAGAGCCCTCAACTTTTCCTCGTATGTCAGATGCTTCAAGTTAAATTACGTCGTAGTCGTTCTTCGCTGGACCTTCTGTAGAAGATCTATATCCTTTCTAAAGTCTGATAGGCGTTTCGCTGTTTCGGGAAGGATTGTTCCCGATTGTTTATAGAGGAGCGAAACGACGAGTGTAAAAATATAGGTTGTTATCTCAGTCGACGAAAAGGGAACAATCGTTCAACTTGATTATCCCGAAATCTCTTCCGATGGGTAGTGTTTACACCTTCCTCCTGCCTCAGGATATCCCACAGCACAAAGCAACTCACCTCTCGCGAAGTGCACCAAAAGTAACAGATCCTCGAGATCAATGCACTAAACCGGCAACCGACGTTGGATCAAACACAGACAACCGCAAGCAGGTGATACACGGAATGACATTATATTCGCAGATAACTGGCTTAAAAACACTTACACAGATGCCTTGTTGGACCGAAATGACGTTGTGAAATTTTGTCTGGAATATCTTGTATACAATACAAGCGACGCAAGTAATATTTAGAGTCCGCCATATTTAGGAAAATACTAGATCGTTTTTGGAAAAATAACGCTGTAATACCTCGGAAAATACTACAAATATGCTACGAATTAACCCGCGGGGGGGGGGGGAGGGGGATGAATTGACGCGCGAGGATGGGGGAGGGTGGGGGATTGGCGGGAGGCTTGTCTACTTGCCGAAAAAGTCTTGGGGTGACACAACCGGCTTTTAAAAATATTTCGAACACGTATTATAGTTGCTGTGGCACAAATCATCCAAAATGACTGCCGTAACGGCCCACAAAAGCGTGACCCATGCAGGTGATTTTCCGCCGTACATTAAAACAACCGCAAATCTGGGCGTAGCTAACCGAATCAGGCCTCTTCGATAGATAAGAAATTATTTGACGAATTCGTCATCAATGTTGCAAACGAATACTTACTAAATACTTCAGCAAACATGTCGATCCCTCGTTGTACGTTTTATCAATACTGATAGACACGTTGTCCTTGCCTTAAATCATCAATTAATATCTTCTTCTCCATTTACTTTTACTTAATATGTAGCTTCTTACTTCTACTTCTATTTAATATGATGCAAGCTCACGATAATATTTTTGTTTTTTTTTTCGAAAAATTTAACATTTATAGAAATAAAAGTTTGTTTACAAATCTATAATAAGTTTAAATAATATTTGCGTGAAAATTTCACTGGTCGACATTTTTTTTTTTAAGTGCAGTCCCTAAAGCATAGCTAATTTTTTTATATGTATTTACTATCCTTAAACACAAAATGAAACAAAAGAAATTTTTTACAGGTCAGGTTTTTTTATTATTTAACAAAGTGTTTTTACATAATTCTGTCATAATATGACGGGTACTTACTCAACAAAATTTCAAATTTAATTCAATTTAATTTGTTTTGCTCCTGATTTGCGCTTGTGAGTATCTTGAGAGTCTCTCTGCAGGGTTCAGCAATAGTCAGCCAGCATGGATGGGCTCCACTTTCCTTGGTATCGCTTCTCCATAGCCGCAATGTCCTGGTGAAATCGTTCGCCGTGCTCGTCACTGACATCTCCCATATTTTCGGGAAAAAATTTAAGTGAGAGTGAAGAAAGTGTATTTCTAGTGACATGTTACATCCCATATTTTTAAAGACCATGAGCATTTCAGATACAATGCTGATATAGTCTTCACTTTTATGATTTCCAAGAAAGTTCTCGGCAACATTGACAAGCCTTTTACCAAATTTTTCATCAAACCCAATTTAATGTGTAAGGGTGGAAGTAAGATATCTTCAGATTTTACTAAGGGAACATGGTGAACATTCTTCGTGCCAGGTATAAGGTGCTCTCTAGTAGACCAGTCCTTGGTATAATGGTTTTTCCTGTCTCTGCTGTCCCACTTGCACAGAAAACAACAATACTTTGTGTATCCCGTTTGCATTCCTAGTAGGAGCCCTATTACTTTTATTAGATCACCACATATTTTCCATTCGTATTTTACGTATTTTATCTTTGTTAACAGCAGATTCATGTTGTCATAGTTCTCTTTCATGTTTGCAGCATGGCCAAGGGGAATGGACGGTTGAGTATTTCCGTTGTGAATTAAAACAGCTTTCAAACTTACTTTTGATGAGTCTATGAAAAGTCGCCAATCTGCTGCGTTATGTTGCAAGCCAATAGCTGCGAACAGACCTTCAATGTCTTGACAGTAACATAAAGTGTCTTCCATGTCATAATAAAGAACCAAGAGACGATGCCGGTTTCTAAAGTGCGTGATTTTTGTATCTTTTTCGAGAAGATTCCACTGCTGCAAGCGCGAACCCAACATTTCTGATTGCAGTTTTGATAAATTCAGGTGACGTACCAGATCATTTAGGTCATTTTGGTTCAACAAGTGAGGCTTCGCAGAAGTAGACACCTCCACAGAGAACTCAGAATCCGACTTTTCAGTATCAATGATAACACACGAAAAAATATGAATTTATACATATTTTAGTAAAACTCCATAAATTCCATAAAAACCTGACGTGATAGAAAAAAACTAATTACATATCTGAAATCAGCGTGAAATTTCCTATAAGATTTAATTACTTTTGTTAAAGGGACAAAAAATGTGTTGACCAGTGTTTTCAGAGCTAGGGCTAAGGATAATATTCGCTAAAAGTTTTTATTTATTTATTTTCAAAACGCGAAAATTAAAAATTCAACTTTGCAATCGGACGTCCTTAGTCAGTTAGAATTGGTGACTGCGAATCTGTCCGAAGAAGTCTTTCTCACCGTTCTCTGTAGTACCAAGGCAGCTTCTTTGTTGATGACACTAAGTTCTACGGTGGCCCTCTGATGAATACTTCGGTGACGCTCACAACTCCAGTGCCACATCTCTAAATGAACGCAAGAATGGCTGCTCACTTTGTATACACACACATGAATGTGTCGTTCTCCATGTTGGAAGAAGTAATCCATAGCTTTTTAAACTTTAGCGTCCTTATAGGTGTTAGATTATTTTGGTGTGGCAAATCCTGTACCCATATTTCTTTCTATCCTCATTTATTTTATTTGTCATACTCTTTATATAGGTTAAGTTATGTAGTCTACCCGCAAATAATGTTCATACAATACTATAGGTTAGCTCTAAAATATTGCCTGCAGGCAAGAAGCTCGCCTTTTCTTATAATAAGGCGTTTTATTATTATTATTATTATTATTATTGCCATTTCGATATTATTACCATTTCGATATTACTGGGTTATATAACTCCAGAAGTACCTGGGCGTAACGTTATCAGGAGACCCCAAATGCAAAGCAAACTTGTGAACTTCATGTAAATATTATTAAAGACGTGGAGTATTATAATAAACCTTTAACCTCAAAAAGAGGTGTTATCAGTGGATACCATGTATAGGTCCGATATAAAGTCTATGTTTACGCGATTTTATTCTACATGAACAATTTGAGCATATGATCTGGATTCCGATCTCTCGAAACGTTTGTCCTCCAAAATGCGTTTAAAACGGTTACCCGATGACCCGAATATTTCCGTGCGGCTTCAATAATACATTCTTTTGGAGCATTTCAATGCGACGCTCCGCTGTCCATCATACCTGAAAACGCGCGTTTATCTTGACACATCTGATAAATCCTACGGACTTATCGCATATTTAAGCTGAGTTGAGTCATGGAGAAAAAATAACAATATCTGCAACGTTCAATGAGAGAATGTAGCGACCCAAAATGTTCAGATCTTAGAATATACTCTAAGGTTCAGATACATAGGAATAGTTGTAGTTTGAACAAGGTAGAGAGGACGAGTAAAGTATTGAACATAACAACAAAATAAGACTGATTTTATTAAATATCTTCTTTGTATTTGATACATTGATGCAATGCATCTTTCATTATCTTAATGACATTTGATTGAAACCTCAAATATTTATATAAAATTTAACGCCCTCTATACTCATTTGTATATACTCTTTCAATCTATCTTTTTACATTAGTACCATTTCTGGTCGCTTGATGTAATTTAGTGTTTATTAGTGTAAACAAAATCGATAAGAGCGATTTGACCCCCTTCCCATGTATTGAGCTATTTTTGCCCATAATCAACCATTATCCTGAAGGTCTAACTAAGCTATTCAAAAAAATATATTTCATTGAGGTACCGATGTTCCGTTAGCTTTTGGAATCATTTGTAGTACTTTACTTGTAAAAATATTGTACAAAATATGCTCCCCATAGTTTGTAGTAAAAGCGATAACAAAAACTATATTTAAACAATTGCGTCCTTACAAAGTACGACTGAGCAAGGTTAGAGTAGGTGGCGAACACAATAGATCAGCAATGGTCGCAGTGTTACAAGGCTCATAAAGACCTTAGAAAAGCCCCACTCAACAAATAATTAAAAAAATAAGCTTAGAAATAGTTTCCTGTACCAGTCCAACCTTTTTTATAATAAGATTCCGTTGTGCGTCAGGGGTCTTGGAGATGTTCATTTTAAGAAAAAGGTCCAGGACATTCTTATCAAGAACCCAATTTATTCTATTAGGGACTTTGACAGTGTTGAATTTTCTAATATTTCATGATTACTTTTATTATAATACAATATATGTTTTTTTTCTCTTAACTATATATCCAATCATTTTGATAATCGGAGATGGATTATATTAATAAAATTTGTATTGACTATTTCTATTGAGACATTTCTATTAGTAATCTTATAATTGTGGTATTTCTGATTTGACTATTTTATAACTGACTATTCGTTTTTATATTTTGAGTAGTTGTATTTTTGATCTATACCTACTTAGGTATTTTAACACCTTTAATAGTTTTTTAAATGACCTTATATTTTTATTGTAAATTTATTTATTAATTGTTTTTTCCGTTTAAAAAAATAGTCAATCTGTATAAAAAATAATTATACCACATAAGGTATAACACATTATCTTGTATAAAGAATTTAACTATGTCAAGAGTAAGTAGGGATACCTACCAACTGGTTTATTTTATATATAAAAAAAAAACACGTTCCATTTTCTACTATTAAATACAAAAAAATAAACAGTCTACATAATCAAACTCGTAGCATCCGAAAGTAAAGCAGGTCATAATCTACATAGATTGTACATAATCTAGATTTATAAAATAAAATTTTGTATTTGGGTTTATATTATAATATTTTTTTACTGCTTTTATTATTGATTGATTATTTAGATTTTTTAATGGTTATTCAGCGGATATCATTTTATGTTATTTCTAAATTTACTATAACAATTTCTTACCATCTTTTTAATGAACTTTTTTTCTTTTTTTTAATTAATATCATATAAAATTGGCGTTTTCCTTGGATCAGGCACTGCCTAGTTAGGAGTGAAGAAAAATCATCGTGTAAAAACAATTCCTATATATTTTTTTTCAATAAATAAATAAAAAGAAGTAAATAGTCAAAAGAAGAAACAAAGTACACACGTAATGATAATAATAATAATAATAATAATACAGAAACCTAAAATCGAATTTTATTTATAAATAACAAAATGATGTTAAATAAAAAAAGATGGAGAAGATACCCTAATATGCAACTGTGCAAAAATAGTCAAGAAATGAAATAAGAGCCAGTGAAATTAAAATAAAAAACAACTATAAATTAAAGCATAGTATACCAACAAAGTATCACAAACAAATATTTGTAAAGTTCAATAAGTACCTGAGGGGCTCTCTAGACGATCAAGCATGCTTGTCAAGCTTCGCGTCGCGGGCTGGGAGGGGATCGTAAATCGCAGGAAATGTGCAAATATTTTTTTTAATATTTACCAAAAATGCCTAATTTTGTAGTTTATACTAGGGAGTCACGTTAATTAGACGTAATTTATTGATGAATCACGTGACTCCCTGGTATAAAAGTACAAAATTAGGCATTTTTGGTAAATATTGAAATAAAATATTTGAACATTTCCTGCGGATTACGATCCCCTCCCAGCCCGCAACGCGAAGCTTGACAAGCATAGTTGATCGTCTAGAGAGCTCCTAATGCTCTGGTTCCATTGTCGTTTTATTATTATTATGTTTTTATTATTGTACTTACACAACTTGCAGCTCCCTACCCAAGACTGGTATCTTGTCCGTTGATATTCAAGATTATTTAAATATTTAATCGATATACACATATTCTAAATGGTATGATGTTTAGTTACATTTTGTCTAATCGCATTTCAGATACAATTAAATGATATTACATATATGTCATAATCGATCTAAAGAAACCTAAATTTTTATATTTTTTTCTTTCCTTCTATTACTTTAATTTTATCTATGAATTGATTAAACATAAAGGGAAACTATAGGAAAGCTTATATAGAGTCCAAACATAGGAAAAAGTTCGATGTTATATGTAATATCACACTATTTTCTTGTAGAAATTCTCGTAGCAATTTTACGGTAAGTTATCTTCTTCGTGGGTTGTTTGTAGGTATACATACAACTGTGGCATTTTCTCGGCATATCGCCAATGGCTTTCGCGCTGTTTATAGTTATGGTCCGATCCAACGGTAACAAGACGTGTTTAAATGTCTTGAGGTTAGTCGTTGAGAAAATAACAAATTTGCTTATAACCTATTAATAACCGTTGCTGTTTTAGTGTAGTAGTTGTGTTGAGTAAAATGTCGATGACTAGTGGCCTTCAAATATTTCATTTCCAAGAAAACAATAATTAAAATAATAGGTGCCTAACGTAATTTAATCTGTACAATAATGTCTTGACAACTGTAATAAGAGTTTTTAAAAACATAAAACAATGATGGTTGATTGCTTGAATCTGGGACCCTGTGCTGGGAATCTGGGAAACAGTTTTTGTGTATCTTGGAACAAAGAGCGGATTCATTACATGGCTGCCCAACAAAAAAGGAGTGTAATTTGTTCAGGGTTCGTCTATGTATGTTTTTTATTTCTTTATTCCACCATAACTTTTAAACGCTTGAACCGATTTAGAAAAACTGGTATTGTAAGAATCGTTATGTCATCCCGAGTGTCATAGGGAACCTTAACTGCCCAAATATCAAGTAAAGACTCGTCTAAAAATCCAAATGTCATTAAATTAACATAAATGCATCATGTTTAGTGTCAAATGAACGGTCTGATTCAGTACATTCCGGATCGAATCATGGTCTGATTGAGTACAATTATGGTTATCGAATCATGACAGACTAACCATACTTCAAATGTTAGAAATAATAGTTTAATAAAACTTAGGTGCACAAATTATTAACATATTTTTAAACATGTATGTTGAGTATATTTTAACATTGAACTAACTACCAAATTTTATTTGACTTTGTTGTTATATATTATTTTCACAATGAATTGTACTTTTTTTGACTAGATATTTTTATATTAAATCCTATAATACTTAACATATATTAAATATTAATGACTGTTTCTTTCTTTTCTCCCATATAACTTTATTTATATTATTTAATCGAATTTTATATTATATTTATTGCCGATTATATAACGGAATTGCAATTTATTTATTATGTTATCTTTTATTATTTATTTTATTATTATTTTTTGAAGACCACATTTTAGGGCAATTTAGTGTTATTAGCTTTTCACTAAAACTTGTACATTTGTAAGCAATCAAGCAAACTTGATTGTAATATTAGAGTCCTGTCCACCCTAGAACGGGCTAGTCCCAGTTGGGTGACAGAATCAAATAAGCAAAAGGTTAAGGTTTTGCCATTCGGTTCCTGTTATTTTTGTAAGCAAATCAGTGTTTTATAGTAATTAATTCTGAAATAAATAATAATAATATTTAAAAAAATAATTACATAAACCACGAATATTTAATTAAAAAACCGGAATAAAAATAATTATAAATACAGTAAACCAATTTTTGTGATGGCGGTCGTGTTTTTTATGACTTTCAATATATTTACTTGTTAATATTATTTACAGTATTCGATAGGATGTATTAGTTTAGTCGTATTTTTTATCGTTATAATTAATAAATAGTAGTTACCGTAATGTATGCTGTACAATAATGTATGAAGAAATGAGAGAGTTTTTAAGACATTAAACAATGATTGTTTGATTGATTGAACATCGGGCTCTCGAATATGAAAAGTTTTTGTGTAACTTTGTATACAGAGCAGATTCATTTACTTTCGTTTACGGACCAAAGAGCTTTGAAATGTCCCGCTCATGCTGCCTCGGATATATTCGTATATCGTCGGTACGAGTCGATGCATAGGACCTTTTTTGCATCCACAGAGACAGTGATACTTTCCCGAGCGTGCGGGCACAAATTAGCGTCGCTTAGCGAAATCCGCTCGCCGCCTTGTGCGGTAATTTGCACTAGAAACCGTCGCGTGCACAATCGACACACTATGATTAACATACCCACTTCTGAGGCAAATTCCCACTTGCATTTTAAAAAATCAGCGATAAACGAAAGTTTATAAATGTTGTATAATGTCACTATAATATGGAAACGATTACGCATGTGTTTAATGGTTGTTGCGAAATTAAGTTGCAGCCGGTGTTAAACGGAGCATATCTCGAGAAATGCTCTTCCGATTATGTGTGTTTTAATAGCGCGGAATCTAGTTTCCGCGTTTAAATATCTTCATTTAGAGTTGCGTTGTTTTCGATTATACAGCATATTGATTTCTCAACGCCGGCCTACGATTTGGCAACTAGAGTTGTCAACTACAACGGGCGAATCCGTCACCTAAGGAAGTTTTAAAGAAATGTATCGTTCTGTTTCCCGTGAGGTGAGCGCAGAAGACTTAGGACAAAACGGTCCACCGTCGAGCTCCGCCACCTGCCCGTCAGAGGCCAATGCCTTACGGCGAGGCACCGGGAAAGGTACCCAGCGGGCAGACTCGCCCCCTGACTACCAGTTTTGGCAGGATATCTCCGTCTGGAATTAACCTTCAGGATACCTCCGTCCTCCCGACTGGTTAGAGTCCGAAGTCGCTTACGCGACCTCTACCTGTTGTAATACAGTGGTAATTCAGTGGTAATTCAATTAGAATTTATCGCGGACCTGGGCGTTCTTTTCCCGCAGTGCCACATGGGATCGAGTGGCCCAAGGTCATTTCAAGAGTGGCATGACAGCATGTCAACATCCACCCACGCTGCTTAGGAAACAGTACATTTCCATAGTCCCCAGACTCCTTCAGCAATTAGTCAGAATGCACAACCGATTGGCTTCGCCGAACGGTGCACAAACCGTCCAGTGGCGCCGGAATGCAATTCCGCCGGGAGAAACCGGTCCACCGGCTCTGAGGCCTGAGACACGGGAGTCTTACCCGGGGTAACCTTCCACTCGAGGAGGCTTCTGATTAGGAGCTGAATCGTGAGTTGTGCCGATCCGAGAAGAAAATGAATCTTGTGGCCCAAGCTGCACGAAACCGTTCACCACCACTACGATTTGTCATCTAAGATTTTTCTGCAACACGCAACGTGTAGATGTCACTCATAGTTCCAAAAATTAATTAATCTTCTCTTATGTTTAATATGACGGCCTTAATATGAAATGACTGTAAGTAATGTAAATAATTATGGGAAATTAACTATCGTGATAGTTTTGACTATATAAATTAATTTGAGTAATTTATAATCAGTGTGAGAATCATTAAAAATTAGGAAAAAAATAATAATGTCAATTGCTGATTAAATAATCAGAACAATGTCTATAACCATGATTATCCTAGTAATAATGTGATAGTCATGAAAATAGATAATTACTAAAATTCCCAAAATTGAAATTGATGTTAGATCTAGCAATATAGCACATGGTAAATAAACGGAACAGAGACAAAGCTTCTAAAGAGCGTATTTTTTTTTACCTATTTCGGTAGGGTTGGCACAGGAGGATTCAATTAAATAAACAAAACGTTTATTAACTTTTTGGTATGTACTTACCTACGATAGAATAGTTTTTACAAATTACTTACTCTATTTTTTTGTAATTTTAACGAGCTATTCTGTACAATTTATTAAAAAAAATACTGTTTATACTATTTACGATTTTGTAAAACGTTTTGTTTCACCACCGGGTTGAGTATTTTTGTGATGTTGAGGTATGGTATACTAAATATATCTTTCTACCACATTAAAAATAATAAATCATATTATAATCAAGTTAGGTACTGTACTTACCTAGTGAAGTCTTTGGGGGTAATGAAAAGTGATATGTTTTTATTCATTCCATTATTTTTCATACACACAGTACAGTAAACGTAGGACGAAAATAAACAAGACGTGAAATGTGTACGTACGCCGGACGCCCTGAGCTTTGAGTACTGGCGAAGCCGATATAAACCGGTTTCTCTCCGTACGTACAAAGCCGCCAGTGGCCACGCATACACACGTCTCAAGCTTGTAGTAGTGTACCTATCATAGCGCGGTTGTATGAAGTCTCTGTTCCGTTTATTTACCATATGAATATAGCCTTTGTTGATAAAAGTAAAAATTCCTCTCGCTAAAAAAACTTCACTCTGCCATTTTACTTATTGTAACCGAACAGCTTCCTTACACGATACACGTGATTGGTCATGACGCATCGACACCTTTACCATTTGTTAGTATGTTGCAATGCTTTTGTGATCAATTTTAATTAGCAGGTTAAATAATTTATCAGTTCGGTTGGCAACGCGCTCGCATCAGCCTGGGCCTCGCAAATAGAAAGTGAATCACGTCGGATGCCATTGGCGGCGCGCGCGCGAAGTGGAACGCAATCGAAGCCGCAGCTGCTGCTTTGCATTGTTGAATCGAATGCACAATCCGCGAATTACGTAAAAACAATACTCCGATAAAAACTGCGCACAGCGAGCCGCCACTGGACGATTAGGTCAAGGCACTCACACATGCAAATGACGGAGTTGCCAGACTAACCGCTGTGCTGGTCCAAGGCAAGTTCCGAAACCATCTTTTTAGAATGTATTTGTTATTTCTAAATCAAATTAAACTATATTTAGTAATAAGGATTCTAGAATGTAACAGATATGAAATCGATATGAATAGTTTTTTAGAATTTAGAATTTACATTTTTAAATTTTAAAATCATCCCAAGATGAATCTTAATTGTCATGCCGAACATACAATAAAAATAAGTACTTAATCGTAACAGATGTTGCTACGTCAAAAACCTCCATATAGCAACAGTAGAAACGAGTAAAATTAATTAAAGGCATAATACATATTTAGCTGTTAATAATTTTTTTTATTTTATCGATATAAATGTTTCATAATTATGTTCCAAAGTTTGATTCGTCTATACATGCCCGCCTAAAAAAGGAGTTTGTTTGTTTGAAAAGCTTTATTACACACAAAAAAAGTACAATGTGGTGGGCCTATTGCCAAATGGCAATATCTTTCGGCCATACCGCCAGGGTTATTGTGACTTTTAAGGTTTATGTGGGAAAATTGATATATAAAAGGAATCATAAATGAATACACTTAAGTAATAGTCAGCATAAAGAATATGAAACTGTAATTAGTAACGTATTTCAAATCGATATTGAAGGGAGGAATGGAATATAAGGACAAGCAAAGGAGGCGGGAGGGGAGGAGGTATTCATGAGTTGAGTAAATGTCTCTTTAGAGATTTTTTAAACCTGCTCAGGTTTTCAAGTCGTCTTAGGGCAAAGGCACGGTATTAGAGAGTCGGGCCGCCTGAACTGCGAAATACCTGGACATGAAAGTTGATGAATGCTGAGTTATATACCCAGTAATAGATTTTCCCGAGAGCACAACGGAAGGCCATGGGTTGAAAGCGGCGAGAAGAGATTATACAAATCAGTAGGCCTGTTTGACTGCAGTACATGGAAGAGTATGTGAAAATCTCGACATGTTAATGATTTCAGTGTTCAGGTCTAAACGTGTGTGTGTTTCTTTATTCCGCCATAATTTATAAATGCTTGAACCGATTTAGAAGTGTGTGATATTATGAGAGTCGTTATATCATCTCGGTGACATAGGTACCTGAACTGTCAAATAACCGGTATATAAACTTCAAATGTCAAATATATAATAAAATTAAAATAAATACATCGTGTTTAGTATCAAGTGAAAGGTTCCTACCGAAAATAATTAGATAATGGGCTCGATTGCGTTTCTTTGTGAACTAAAATCGGAAATTAGTCCGTGTGAACGAGACAGGGCAATACGCTAGAGTGGAGTGTGAGATAACCGGTTGTTACTTTTTCGCATTAAAACTGCCCTCCAAGGTCAAATCTTACACTGCACGAAATATGCTCGAATTTATTCGGACGAGTATAAGTTCGGCAGGTACTATTTATCGACGATCGTTCGTTTCATATTCCGTTCTAACGTATTGCTCTGTCTCGTTCGCTTGGACTAATGTTAGTTTTAGTTCACAATGAAACTTGATAAACTTAAAATAATAAATAACTCTACGAAAAGAAACTTAATTAGGTGCCTATTTACATAAATTAACAAAATTAGTAATATTTATGAAGTATATTTTGATGGTTTGTTATCATCACACACGGATACAAAATTGCCAATAAATTGTTATGAAATTGCGTTAATTGAGTGTGAAGTTCAGTATAATTTCGTGATGTAATTAAATGGGAAGGTCCAGTGTTATGAAATTGCTATTTAATGTTAACTGTTCGAAATATATGGTTCAACTCGCAATTTCAAAATGTTGACACAAACACGTTCTAAAGTGTGAATCATCTTTATTTTAATGTGTTTGTAAACGTATGGAAAAGAGTTGAACGAACGGCCTCCATTTAACCGATCGATATTAAAATATTTCTTTTATAAAAAAATATATATAATCATGCACATAATTATTGCGTGCTCTGTGTCAATGCACCTGCACAATAATAATACTTTTCTCACGCAGCAAACTGAATATTTTATATACAATGGCGATTGCGCAACCCAAGGCAAAACAAATCACGCGACAATTATGAATACACGGTATTTCAAAAGGTGTCTGCCTGGAAATTAATTGAAATTCTGAGAGCGCGACGATTTGTGGTTGATTTGAAAGAGATACGCACGTTGACGTACCGCAACATGTTAGCCGATCAAAAAATAATTTATTTTGTGTTAATAAGAAGTGTAGTGAGAGAAGCCATTTTTCCGAATTTGTGATTTTGTCACTTAATATTATTATTATAATAATAAGACTCATTGGCACAATTACATGTAATAAATATTGTAAGATACTATACTTTACGTTATTAGTACCAAAATTTATATGCTTAGGTAACTCACGTAGGTTCGACAACAGTACATACCACTAACCAAAACAGTTATAAATACTAAATCTAATACAGGGTGTCTCAGAACGGTCCAACTATTTTATGAGTGAACGAGACGCAAAAGAAGCGGAGTGGAGGTGAGTGAGGGGTAGCACTATATAGCAGATCGCAAGCAAGATCTGTTCTTACATTTTAGTTGCCGTCATGCCTTAGACGGGAGAGCCATGCTCATTTTGCGTGCGCGCGTATTTCGAGAACAACCGATTGCTCATTCGCGTTCGTCGGCTATTTTGACTTCATTATGGATTGCGCAAGATTGGAGAAACCCCTAGTAATGCCACTATCCTCGCATGGATCCAGGCATTCAACGCTACTGGAAACACACGCGATATTCATCATGGTCGTCCAAGAACAGCGAGAATCCCTGGAAACATTGAGTTGGTTGCGAATTCCGTAAGTCGACAGCCTCGTGTTAGCATCAGGAAGCGCGAATCACATTTTTTTTGGTCCAAGACTTACAGAAAGTAGGCACTACAATTGCCTCTCGTGGTTCCAACAAGATGGGGCCACGGCACATACCACGAACAACTCGCTAGCAGCACTGCAAGAGTTGTTTCCCGGAAAAGTGATTTCTCGACGGGGTGCCATTGAGTGGTCACCACGGAGCCCTGATTTAACCCCACTTGATTTTTTCTTGTGGGGTTATCTTAAGAGTGTTGTCTACAAGAGCAATCCACAAAGTTTGGAAGATTTAAGAAGAAATATTGAAGAAAAAATCAGATTGATTTCTCAGCAAATTCTTCAAAATGTCTTCGATAATGTCCACAAAAGCTTTGAAGAGTGTCGCCAAACAAACGGTCGTCACTTAGCTAATGTGATATTTAAAAAGTATATTCCTTCTTTGTTTACATTTTGGTGTCAATAAATAATTAATTACAATAAGATTTTTTTTTTTATTAGTGTTCGAAATAGTTGGATCGTTCTGAGACAACCTGTATAATATACAGAAGTCCCAAAACTGAATCGACAGACTATAGCTTTGATCAAGACCTAGCTAAATAACAAAACATATATTAAGCAATATGTCATAGTTTTCCAATAAAATCTCAGACCACAAAACCAATTTTTTGTCCCACTCCTTCTCCGTACATGCAGCTCGGCTGTGGAATTAGCTACCTCCTGCAATAGGCGCTAGCTCGCATCCCACCTTTAAGCAATCATTTAAAAAGCACTTCCTTTTGCAATCCACAAATTCTAATATATCCCTATTCCCTACCTAATGGGAGCTAATGGGTCCTTGCTGAGTTGACCACGAAAACCCATTCTGTTCAGGGTTGGTCACACTCACGGGGGAGCCTGGAAGCAGTACTGTTTCCTATAGAGCGGGGGTGGTTGCGGACCTTACGGCGACTGCTCTTGAAACGACCATCGGCTACCCGATCTTGGGTGAACAGCCAGGCAAAGGATGCCGTGGTCCGCGATAGATTCGGTATACATCGTTTCACCGCTTCGTTAGGGAGAGGACTGCGCAAGCTACGTCGAACTCGTAATCAGTCGAGAGACCGGAGTAATCTGGCCGCAATTGGAAGCAAGGGCGTGAGTGTAAGCCCGCTGGGTAACACACCTGGTTATCTCGCGGTTAAGGCGTTCACCTCTTACGGGCATGTGGCGGAGCTTGACGGTGGACTGATTTGTCCAAGTCTGCTGCTCTCACTTCACGGGAGATAGAACGTATAATCGTTAAAACTTCCTGAGGTGACGGGTTCGCCCGATGTATTTGACAACCCTATTTATTCCCTACCCTTTCCTTGCCTTATTTAGGCAGTTTATTATTCATTTAAATATTATTGTATGTAGGTATATATGTATTTAGGTCTTATCGTATATTTATTTATTTACTTTTGGTTTTAGATACGCATAAAATGCGCAACATTTCCTGTAATTTCAAACTTCATTTTAATTTTTATCATAAATAGAGCACTCATTTTTGCTTACTCTTCATCAGCAATAGCAATAATTCCGCCATTGTACATACATGTTTTATTGTGCAATAAAGAGATTTTTCGCTTTCATTTTTTCAAATCAAGAGAGTCAAAAGAATGACGCAAGGCAGTGTTTTTATTTTTTTCCGAACATCTAGTATAACTCGAAAACTATGAGATTTTGCTAAACACATGTTTTGTCTTGACCAAGTCTTGACCAAAGCTGTCGCTACTTAAAGTATGGCGGTCCAGTTCTGGGACTCCCTGTATACATTTTATATTTAGTTACTCAAATGGTTAGTCACGAAAACTTGGATAGGACGCGACTTGAAATCACAACTGACATCTACATCCTTGTCACGGCCAGCTCTTGCCTAAACAACTGAGCTTAGACATAGAAATTGTAAATTCACAATCTAAATAAATAAGGTTGAACACTGAACAGCCCAGTTGTTTAAAATTCACGAATCATATTCGGTAGCGAGGGGACCCGTTACCGAATTCCTGCGCATTTTCCCCTGCATTTAGTATGCAGATCAGAGACAAAAAACGCACGGAATTCTAATTTGTATGTTTTCATGCCTTACGAAATGTTGCGACAAGGAAAATATAAGAAATTATAATGTTGTGGTTAAGCGTTGTCGTTGGAAAGTTATGGTGAAATAATATAGCTACTTTATCGGATATGATGCTATAGGAAAGAGAAACAAGGCAAGTGATACAATGGTTTATCAAAATTTAGATTAAGGCGAAAAATAAATATCTGAATTGTTAGGTAGTCATGATGTTTTCATTACATCTACTACTTAAAAATGAACGATTGACTAGTTTGTTTGTTTCTTTCGTTTGTTTCTACTCTTTATTGTGATATTTCACAATAGGCGGATTTATTATCATACAGTAATCTCTCACAGCCAACCTTACTATGGAGTGTTTATATGCATGTGTACGTGTAACAGGTATGTGCAGGTCACTGCAGGTGTGTCTTGTTATTGCATTCGATCGACAAATTTTAAAATGCTATTCCTGTAATTTTATGCCAACGGAAAATGATCACTCAGTCGGGAATCGAACCCGGAACCTTAAAATGTAAGATCATGCGAACTAACCAGTGTGTAACCAGTGTGTGACCTAGTTACCTCTCATCTTTGGTTACTATCCCCTACTTTTACTAAAACCTTGTGAATATATTTGCTACAATGTTTTATATATTTCTCGACATAACAACCACTTTTGAAATCTTGCATTTTTTGTAAAATCGTAGTTTATATAATTTAGCATAAACCAAGCTCTCCATATCTAACATTTCTGGACAAATCTTGTACAAGAAATTCCGTGTTGTCAAAAGAAAATAATGTATCTACGAGTATTTGTGGTTTTAGTAAATACATCTTAAAAATGATTTTGATGTACTAAAAGCAATAATGAAGTACGTTTGAACTGTATGTACGTGGTGATAAATTTAGATATTGTTAAAATGGACTAATAGACAGTAATTTAAATGTACCTAGATATTAAGTTTCTACAATCTGTTAAGATTTTTTTTTTAAATAAATTGAAATTGAAATTGATATACATATAAAAATGGATGTTGATATATCTGTCGAAGCTTAATAGACTCCGACACCGTTTCTACAACATACTCACTAACCCCACTTCGCTCTCCTATCTCAAGAAGAATTTCCTCCCTTTGGGAGGCCACGGTTTTTCACTTCGATCAAGCCGAGATAACATACTCGCCATTCCGATACATCATTCTTCTGTCTATACGCACTCTTTTATTGTCCATTCTGCTCGTTTATGGAATCAGCTCCCTCACTCTATCAGGCATGCACCTTCGTTTCACCACTTTCAAAAGTTGTTGAAGAAACATTTATTTTTACACAGCCACTAACCAAATAACTCACCTTGTCCCCTCCTTTATCCTTCCCTGGGCAACCTTAGCATAAGTTATTGGACATATATTTGTAAGTTTATTTTAAATTTAATTTTACTACTTCTGTGTTTATTGTACGGTGATAATTAGAAATTAGTTTATCAAATGGTTGACTGTAAGATATCGCTATAGCGATAAGTCCGCCATTTGTGCATAAATTGTATTTTTCTATAAAAGCAATACTCATAAAGTAATGTTTTATAGCACAATAAAGTTATTCTATTCTATTCTATTCTATTTGACCGATCACCATAAAGTTGGCACATGCATGTATTTTTTCATGGATAAGGATCTTATGCAATCCGGTTTGTTGTAACTCTCCACTGAATGGCGCTGCAGCACGTCAACTTCTAAAAACGCTGAACCGATCGCCATTAAAATTGGTATACATAGATTTGATATTAGAAGAACGCATACAATTTTCTCGCTATTAACTCTATTGTAACTCGCCACCAGATGGCGCTGCTGCGCATCAACTTCTATACCGTATAACCGATCGCCATGAAAATTAGTATACATAGACATTAGAGCACGCATAATATTTTCGCGCTATTAACATTATTGTAACTCGCCACCAGATGGCGGTGCATCACGTCAACTTCTATACTGGGCTCGATTGCGTTTCTTCGTGAACTAAAATCGTAAATTAGTCCGTGTGAACGTGACAGAGCAATACGCTAGGCGGAGTGTGAGATGACCGGTTATCACTTTTTCGCATTAAAACTGCCCGCCAAGGTCAAATCTTACACCGCACGAAATATGCTCGAATTTATTCGGACGAGTATAAGTTCGGCAGGTAGTATTTATCGTCGATCGTTCATTTCATATCCCGCTCTAACATATTGCTCTGTCTCGTTCGTTTGGACTAATCTTAGTTTTAGTTCACAAAGAAACGCAATCGGGCCCATTGTCAACCGATCCCCATGAAAATCGGTATATACATAGGTATTAGAGCACGTATAATATTTTCGCGCTATTAAGTTTATTGTAACTCGCCACCAGATGGAGCTGCAGCACATCGACTTTTATACCGTTCAACCGGTCGCCATGAAAATTCGCATACATAGATATTAGGGCACGCATAATATTTTCACATTATTAACTATATTGTAGCTTGCCACCAGATGGCGCTGCAGCACATCAACTTCTATACCGTTCAACCAATTACCATGAAAATTCGTATACATCGTACATCACATAGGTATTTGATTACGGATATAGCGCGGGCAAGGCCGGATAATACCACTAGTAATATACAAATAGAAAGCGTTAAAAAGACGGAAAATAGCATTTTATTAGTAAAAATTCGTAAGCGAATAGGCAAAATCCGTTTTATCGAAAAAATGCAGTAATGTATATTTTACTTGTTACAGATTGGTCGCATCCCCGCTTTTCCTTTCGGACAATGTGAAGTGACTGCGCACACGTGACTGTAAGATAGCGGTCGTAAAATGTTGAACTGTCCCGGTGACCCGGTGTGGTGAAGATCCGGGGGTGTGTGTTTTGTAAAGTGTGTGGAGTAAGCGAGCATGCCGTCGGGTAGCGGCGCGAGTTCGCCGCAGCCCGGCGTCGTCGTGGCGACGCCCGCCGGCGCCGGCGCCGGCGAGAGACGCCTCAGCAACTCCTCGGACTGCAGCACCGGCAGCGGAAACACCAGAGCGGTAAGTCCACCATTTTTTGGACTTTATTGGAGTTTACTCTTCAATAATCGATTTCACTTCAAACCCCCGGTGTGAGAAATTGATGGATAGTAAAATCTAACGTTAACAAAAAGCGTTACGTTTAATGTCAGTAAAGTTATTGATGTTATAACAAAGACTGCGCGACGTGGATCGAAAATTGCGCAGCGAGGACTGCGCGCGTCTCTTTCGCACGCACGCGAGAACGATATATAGAGCTGTGTTTTTAACTCGCTTATCCCCGAAGTCTTGAATCGAAGATTACGCAGCGAGGACTGCGCGCGTCTCTTTCGCACGAATCAGAATCAGAATTAATTTAATTGCCAGAATTAATATATTTATTTATATTTATTTATATTATATTTTGTATTATACGGAACGCGAGAAAGAGATAGAGAGCTGTGTTTTTTAACCCGCTGATACCGGAGTCTAGCACGACGAATGTAGAAATGACGTACAAATAGTCAGATGTGATGTGGGGCAGGTGGCTGTTTTACCGACGTATTTCGAGGGCCGCTCGATAGATGGCGACAATCTGTTCGATTCGAATCGAATAACAAAGCAAGAAATTATAATGTTATAATAGGTAATGTTGTAGCCAAATACAACTGACGTAAAATTTAAAAAATCTTTTTTGTAGTTTATTGGAATTTTTGGAGTTTACTCCTAAAGAATCGATTTCATTTAAAGCCTTCGGTACGACAATTTTATGGGTAGGATTACCCCGGTCTCCCGACAGGTTACAGGTTCGAGGTCGCTTGCGCGTCCTCTCCCTTACGTAGCGGTGATTCGAGCGGACACACAGCCGATATGTAGTCCGAGAGAGTGTAATCGGTAGCAAGAGGCGGAAATTCCAAAATCCAATTACCAATAGTGACCTTGAATTTTCCCCGTCGCACTTGTAATTAACCTAAATAGTTTATTTGAGGTTCGCGTACGCGCCGACGTCGGCGTTTCCGTTGGTCGTCGGGCTCGTCACTCAAGTACCTCGCCGCGAGTGCGTATGAACCGTTACGAAGACTCCGGTCACGTCGTAAAATATCTATCTATCAAGTTTATTAAACGTTGGAATATCCACTGTCTCTTCAGATGCCGCCTCGACGTTTCAATATTATGATGAATGTTAGAATTTGTTAGGAATTATATTATGCAGCATTAAATCTGCGTTGTGAATGCAAAGCGCGTTGTTTTTCACTAGCCAGCAGTGACCAGCGGCTCAAATTAGAACGAAAATTTATTTACAGGCTGTATTTAAAACTTACAGGACTCCTTGTAAAAAATACGGATGACGCTATCTCTGCGTAACCGGCAGGATGACGCACTACGGCATTCAATAAAAAATGATAATGAGTGTGATAAAGTTTACTTTTATTTTTCGACATAGTTACCTTTTATGTTTATACCGTTGATATATCTTTTTTCTAAACATAAAATACCTTTTCTAAAAAACTCTTCATCCTGATCACCTAAAAATTCCTGCACTGCAGCTACTACCGCAATATCATTTTCAAAGTTTCGACCTCCCTGTTCCTTTAATATTGGAAATAGATAGAAATCACTAGGGGCACGGTCCGTTTAGTATGGATGATGTTCCAGTACTTAAAGCCAGCATCTTCAATAGCAGCCATCGCAACTCTTACTTGTGTGCTGGGGCGTTAATTTGGTGAAACAAAACAATTTTAACGAGTTTGCCTCTTCGTTTTTTACGTATATCGTTTCGCAATGTTTTTATTTGTTCAGCATATACAGCCCCCGTTATAGAAGCTCCATGATCAAGGGATTATATCATCACGAATTTCTGACTGTCCCAGAAAAGACAGCCTATCATCATATTAACTGCGGATATCCATCCGGATATCCATCCGCAATTAACTGCGGATATGCATCCGCAGTTAACATAACGGGCCTTGAATTTCTTAGGAGATAGAGATGATGGTCGCTTTTAGATAATGTTCGTTTTTAGATGATGTTGTTTTGTTTCAGGATTGTAATGACAAAGCCGTGTTTCGTCCATAGTTATGAATTGAGCCAAAATAACGGTCAGATCCTGCTGTAACAAATGCAGAGAGCGTTGCGAAATCGGCAGTCTACTTTTTTTCAGCGCGTTCGTAAGCATTCTAGATACCCAACGTGCGGATACATTTCTCATCTCTAAGCGATCATGTAAAATACTATGCGCAATACCTATCGAAAGCTTCACTACTTCAGCAATGAAACAAACCTTGTTACGGTGATCCGCTAAACAATTTTATCAACTTTTTTAACTATTACTTCAGTAGCTACCGTCGTAGGCCAACCCGAGCGAGGATCATCGTTAGTTGAAGTTCTTCCACGCTTAAACTCAACACACCAACATGCAAACGTAGATTATGGGGAAGCATCAACCCATAATGTATCTCGTAAGTCTTGAAATACTCGCTTCGTACAAAAAATCTTCAAGCAAAGGCATCTAATTACCGCGCGATATTCCGTATTTTTTTATTTCCGCTAACACACTACACACACTTACACACATATTACACGCACACATACATATAACACGTCATAGTAGGGTTGGTTGTAAGAGATTGTCATATGACAATAAACCCACCCATTGTGACATTTCACAATAAAGAGTATAAACAAATAAACTTCGACAATATCAAACAAATCACTTAATTTAAAAAAAAAAACAAAAAACAAGCAGTTTTTGTTTATAATAATATAATTAATGTGTTAGCTGTGCCTGTCGGTATTTATTTTTATATGGCTCCAAAGAGTTTGTAATTAATTAACTTTTTTGAACGCTCCTCTTAGCAACCGTCTTCAGCCACGCGTGTCAAGTTGTTGCTTTCATTTCTAACCACTTCTGACTTAGCCGCGCTCATTTTCATAAAGCGTGTGAGTGCCTGCCTCACACTCTTATGAGAATTTCATCGTCTAGGTTCCACTGTGACTACAAAGGAATTCTACAGACATGTTTTAGATTCGCTTTTAAAACAAATGCGGCGTGTGAGGCCCGATTTGATAACCAGTGGAAATTAGTGCCCCTTCTACCACAATGCACCGTTTCTCAGTCCATCCTTGTGCAGGATGTTTTAGCTAGAAGGTAGATTGTGAGCATCTTCCACCCTACCGACTCACCAGATCTGTCCCTTGGACTATTTTTTATTTTCCAAGTTGAAATTGAATATGAAGGAGCATATTGAGTTGTCAACCACAACGGGCGAACCCGTCACCGCAGGACGTTTTAACGATTGTTCGTTCTATCGACCGTGCAGTGAGCGTAGAAGACTTGGGACATAACAAATCCGACGTCTAGCTACGCCACAACCCGTTAGAGACCAACGCCTTACCGCGAGTAGCCAGGTATGTTACCTGGCGGGCGGCACTCGCGCCCTAACTACCAATTGTGACCAGATTTCTCCGGTCTCTCGATTGGTTCCGAGTTCGAGGTCGCTTGCGCGGTCCTCTCCCTTACGACGCGGTGAAACGGAGTGCACCGAATCTGTCGCGGACCAAGGCGTCCTTTGCCCGACTCTGAACCGGGATCGGATGGCCAATGGTCATTTCAAGAGCAGTCGCCGTAAGGTAGACAACTATCCCCGCTCTATAGGAAACAATACAGTTCCCAGACTCCCCCGATTGTTAGTCGGAGAGCACAATCGATTGGCTTGCGCCGCTCGGTGCGCAGACCGTCCAGGAGCGCCAGAGGATTGTTCCCAGGGGAGACTGGTTGACCCAGTGTCCTACCCAGGCTCGCACCCCATGCGTGGAGGCCATCGGATGGGTGTTGACCCGTGAGTGTGACCGACCCTGAAACAGAATGGGTCTTCGTGGCCAACTCAGCAAGGGCCCATTAGCTCCCAATATGAAGGAGCAGCGGGGCGAGTCGATAGTCAAGAATGAAGAGGATAGTGTAGGAGTGGAGGCGTTCCAGCAAGCGTTTACGGGCCTCTACGCTCGTTCCAAGCATTATATTGCATTGGGAGGGGACTATGTAGAAGCGGTGTGAGGGTGTGTAAATTGTGTGTGTGTAAATGTGTTGCTATTTTTGAAATGTTATGAGGATACTTTCAGTTTCCGTTCTTCCTTTAATAATTAACCACTGAATGAGACTTTTTTAAGAACCACCTGTGTCAATCTTGAAATATGAAAATGTTTTCCAAAAATATCTTTACCGTCACACGTTTTCTTCGTCATTTAAGTACAGAGTATGATTTTTTTCCAACATTGATTCATGCTTCGATTCGTTTGGGATTAAGCCACACGATGGCATTAGTATCTCATTTTCAGAAAAAATATACATTGATCGTTTTTCCCTACTTTTAAAACGCAAATTTAATGTTGTTCGTACAAAAAAAACGACCAGATGTTTGACAATGACGACCGAACAGCGATGTTTGACAATGGAATTTCACCAGAAATATCCGTTTAATGACGCGCGAAATTATTTTAGCGGCCGTCTATGGTAATAATTAGATATTTGGTATGGAATTTAGGACGCGTTCGAATTAGAAAATAATATTACTGTGCGTTCCGGGAGCAAGCCGCTAATATTGGTCGTTACGTAGTCAACGGTGTCCTGATGTGCAACCAAATGTGGTCGTTACGTAGCCGAAGGGTTAAATGAAAATAGCCCCAAATTCCATAAAAACGATAATTGCAAACTACGGAAAACTCGCAACGAAAAAATACGGAACCCTATTTAGAAATTGTAAGTACTATCGTGATCTTTATTAGATTCTCTATCAAATGTAATATTTCGTTTTGCTTATTTACATACAAAAATATTTAGATATTAGCTCATAAAAACCAATTAAAATGTTGATGATTTCTCAAAAAAAACTGATGATTTTGACAATGGAATTCTACCAGAAATATCCGCGAAATTATTCTAGCGGCCGTCTATGTATCTATGGTAATAATGAGATATTTAGTATGAATTTTAGGATGCCTTGGAATTAGAAAATAATGACTATATTATGGAACGTGTATTTACATAACATTTTATTTACTTATTATGACTCCTTTCTTCCCAGTTCCTACCTCTCCCTATGTGTATTAATACTTCAAAAAAAATGATATTGTTGTGTTTAAATTATGAATATTTAGGTGGAAACATGTAATTAGCTTTATTTTTTAAACTTAATAATTTTGTAACAAATTTATTGTAACAGCTGTATGTTTCCTTAAAAATAATAAAATAAATAAATAAAATTAAATAATATTACTGTGCGCTTCGGGAGCAAGCCGCCAATATTGGTCGTTGCGTAGTCAACGGTGTTCTGATGTGCAACCAAATTTGGTAGTTGCGTAGCCGAAGGGCAAATTTAATTTCGTTTCGTGAATTTAATTTCGTACCAAAGTCTAATGACGAATGCGACTACTTATATTTCTACTCTTATGCATAAACGTATTAATAAGATCGACATTTCTTTAAACTGACAGATCGCAAACCACAAACGTTCGCCGTATTGTTTCCCATGGTCTCGTATGTACAGTTCCAACTGAGCGGCGAAAGAGTCATCAAAATTCCTGTGAACCATTAGAGGTTTCGCCGTTCGCAAGGCGCCAGTGTCACCGCTGATGATGCGGGCTACGAAGACGCTCACAATATAGGTAATTTGCGACACCGCTGTCTAACGGAACGTTGCGGTTTTGGTAATGTCTGCGACTATCATCACCATCAGCATCAGCGACCGCACCGAAATGGAGACGCTAATTTGACTTTGCACTTGAAGTGCAAGCGCGGCGCTGTGCGGCTCGACACAGATTAGCCTAGGAGTTAGGTCTAATAACAAAAGATGCGACAAATATTCTGTACGAGTTCTGTACAGATTCTATTAACTCAGCTAGGCAGCGGCTGAACAGTGAATTCTTTAGCACTAATTTTTGAATATTTTTTGATGTATTTTTTACCGATAGCTATAATTGAAAGATCACATATGTTTCTACAATGCAACTTAAACGTGAAAACCTTTAATTGGCTCTCTGTTATACTACTCCGTCGTTTTGTTAAATTATAATTAGCTGTTGGTTTTCCTAAAAATAAATAAATAAATAAATAAATAAACTACTTATTTATCTTAATTTTTTACATATTTAGGGCTGGCCACGGTGGCTTCAGGGCAAACATTTTTGACTTAGGGTTCGCCGATGATCCTTAGTGTGTGTGTGGTGGTGGTCATCAGACTGCAGAGCATATGCTATGGTCGTGCTCGTTACTGTCGTACGCCAGGAAAGAACTGCTGGACGCGATGTGTGACCACATAAGTGGATATACCATTTGGTATTCTGACCTAGTCAGTAGCAAGGGTGTGCTTTGCGGCATTTCGTATCTTCGTGGTGCACTGGGCGTCGCGGCTAGAAGAACTGAGACTTCAGGGCACTTCCCCCTCTAGATGCGAGTGACTTGCCGTCTCCGTGAAATACATGCTGCCCTCCGCGCTATGCCGGTTTTAAACGCCGGTGCAGCTTTAAATTAAACTTTGTTTGTATTGTTTTTCTCCCTAACGGGTGTGTCCGTGCCACCGTACCAAGCTCGTTCTGTCCCCAATCCCTTCTTGCTGCTGTTTGCGAATGCTGCATTTATAACCTATTCACTACCACCTGCCAAAATATGATATTTTTTTCTTTTCTTTTTATTATTATATATACATATTTTTTTTAATTATTATTATTTTATTTTATATAATACGTATTGTAACTATGTAATGAAATGTAATGGAAATACATGTATGTGTATGTAAATGTAAAATGTAAAAAAAGAAAAAATGTAATTATGAAACGAATAAATAAATGACTCCTTGGCGGATTGGATGGGGATAGAAGCCTCTGATCTTTGGATATACTATTAAGCTCGGGCAGAAAAGACGACTATAGTCGTTATAACTGCTCGGGTGGTGGATGGATTGGCTTCTGTCTCCATCCACCTCGTTGGAGTAAGAAAATGAAATGAAAAAAATACTCAGGGCTGGTTGTTGTAGTCGCTAAATTAACTTTTGGTCACTTTTTTGTAGTTGGTCAGTAAAGCCACTTTTTTCAAACTTAGAAGTTTGTCTCTACTCTTTATTGAGAAATTTCACAATGGGCGGGTTTATTATCATACGACAATCTCTTACAACCAACCCTACTATGTAGTATTTGTATGTATGTGTACGTGTAAGATGCGTGTCTTCTTATTGCAATTGATCGACGGAATTGGAATGCAATTCCGTTAATTTTATCTCATTGGAAAATGGTCAACCAGCCCGGAATCAAAACCGGAACCTTACAGTGTAAGATCAGGTGACCTGGCCACTATGCCACCGGGCCGTGTAAAAGTCCTCTCACTCATCCTGATTATGCTCGAGGAGGTTGACACATTGGTTCTGTATCTCTAGGCGAGTAACTACATATAACTAACTTATAAATATGTGCAATATAACTAGATAAAAAAAAAATAGTTCACGGGGACGCGGACTTGTCGCAGCGGCCCCCACGGTATCATAGACTTTTCCGAATTACCTCTTGATATGCGACATACAAAGCATAGTTGTTCTAGGTATCAGCTATAACAATCGCGAATTCCAGGTTGGATTTAAAAATCATTCTAAAATCATTTCAAAATTTAATTATTACACCCGTTGACCACTAAGATATTAAGAAATTACATACAACAAAGTTAGAGGCATTATTCTAATGATTCTAAGACAATGTTATGTTTCATTCTAACATTAATAATAACTTAGTTATGAAGTATTCATTTTTCAGATTATAACATTTTTAATTCAAAACCCGTTAAATATGTCGAAAAGTGACGTAACCAAGAGTTGTAGACAATGTGCTCAGAATTGTAAGTCATAATTATTTATTTTTCGAGGACCAGTGTTAACGGATTTATGATACTTTTACACTTTAAAAACCGCTATTTTAAAACAAAATGGCGGCGGCAAAATCTTTCATGAGCTTTTCAAGGTAGGATGAACTATTTTCTTACGTAATTTGGTCCTAATTAGTCGTGTAATTTCTGAGATTCAGTAGATACACACACAGGCGTTTACACACACACACACACACACACACACACACAAGCGGACATTTACTTTTTTGATTACCAGGATCTCAAAACGTGGAGATCCGAGGCAAACTCCAATTTTAAATTTTGCTCGAAAATGAGACTTTCACACTGTCTAACACGATGTATGTTTTGGATAGTAAAATAGCCGCCTAGTGACGTCAGAAATGTCATAGACTAAAAATAATTTTGAGAATTTTGAGTTTCGAATGAGCCCTTTCATACAAAACACCCTAAGTGCGACCGCGGAATGGTATTAATTTGTGAGTCGTCTAACGGAATTCGTTGCGTAAGCGTTGCTACTAGCGGCTGCGACTACGACGACCAATGCAAGCGGCCGCAGCGACGACGCTAATAAAATCAGTGTCTTGTATTGAGGTCAGCTGTCGAGTTATATCACCACGATTCTCTCTAATATAAAGGGCTGCGGATAAGACAACATCTATAATAATTAAAATAACTCGAGAGGGGAGCGGAAGCAGAAACCACCTTTCCCATTTTCTAAATTTGGTCCACAGACACGATCGTTGTCTTATTTTACTTACAGTGGCCATATTATTAGTTACACTGTGAATTACGGTACTAATTTGTACTTTTCAAATATTCGGAAACCATGTTATTTTATAAAATCGAAGACTATCGCGGTTGTTTGACATTATAAATAGGATAGAAAACGAATTTACCGCGTGAAATTTGTAGGACCCGACGTTTCGGTGACGTTGCAGCCGCCGTTGTCTAGGGTAGACTGAATCGAGCACGCGATCTATGCGACACTGAGCATTTTCCGAAGGAGATGGAACATGTCAATGATGTCCTTATGAAAAATGGATACGGAAAATATCACGAGACACGCACACGATCTAATACGGACGAAACTCAAAAACCGAGCAGATCAAGAGCATTCTTAGCATACGTCAAGGGCGTGACTGATCGAATAAGTAAGATGCTAAACAGATTCGATATAAAAACGATCTTCAAACCGACCCAAAATATAGCTCGATTTTTGAGGCCTGTAAAGGATGTAATACCACTGCAAACCCCGGGTGTGTATAAAGTCGAATGCAGCTGCGGTCTAGCCTACGTTGGACAAACGAAACGGCCCATAGCCACGCGACTGACAGAACACATCAAAGCTGTTAAAAACGTTCAGCGAGAAAAATCGGCGATCTGCGAACATATATTGGATATCGGAAGTAACCACTGGATGCAGTTTCAAAATCCCATTGTTCTATCCAAGGAACAATTCTACTTTCCTCGCATGATCCGGGAAGCCATTGAAATAAGAAGAACTCCGAACTTCAATAGAGACGACGGCTACAAACTCTCTTCTACGTGGAACCCTCTTCTTAAAATGTTCCCGCCGCCGAACGCCGAACGCAAAGACGTAAAACAGGATACAGTGAGTGTTGTGTGCAAGACGGATTTTAAAAATTCCCGCGCTCCGAGCCCGGCCCCCCACCACCGTTATAACCTACGCAGTGGCGGCAGCGGTTTGCGGTCTACCCGCAAAACAACGGACTGACAGCTCTTCAGTCTACCCTAGACAACGGCGGCTGCAACGTCACCGAAACGTCATCGAAACTATTTATCATGTTGTTTTTGTTCTTTAATGTTATATTTTATTTTTTTAACTGTTATTTTACTGTTATTTAACTGTTATTTTTCTATTTAACTGTTATTAATATACGGTTTTTGAAAAAATCCAGCCAAGCCCTATAGGCTTACCTGCTGGATGGAGATTATGGTATGGTGACGTTCTGTGCAACTTGAATGGCCATATTGACCATATTATAATATATAATTTGCAGTTGCAATGGTTAAGATTATCCTCGGTTACTAGTTTTAAGATTGTGTTGTATTGTTATGTACATAAATAATAACATCATATTAGCTATCAAAATTACAAGAAGTGTTTACAGAAATTACCACGTAAAACATCGCAGTTGCCATTTTTTCTTTGAAATTATGTTTTTTGACATTCTGAAATTCCGCGATATGATCCGTTTCTCCATAATCATAATGTTAATTATGTCAGCATGTAAATATACATTATTTTTGGCTATACTTTTTTCGGTATGTAAATATATTTTAGGTCACTTTTTTTTTGCAATAAAATCGCATTCTAAATTCTAAATATTTTCTGAAATATACCTACAGCACATTTTTACTATAATATCATATAATGTAATATTATTGAATATTATTATGAAGTAGGTATAATATACTATTTTAATTTATTATATTATTATAGTATATTATATTATTATAGTATGTGCTTGTAGGTATATTTAAGAATGTGCTTGTGCCTAGTATGTGCTTGTAGGTAGGTACCTACATTTAAGAAAATATTTAAATTGCGATTTTGCGACAAAAGTACTGGCATATATAGCCAAAAACTATGAATATTTACATTCTATTAAGGCTAATTGACATCATGATTATGAGAAACAGATCTTACCAGTCATTCTCCTCGGGATGTAAAAAAAAAATATTGAAAGAAATCTTGGAAAATTTAAGGTTTTACGCGGTAAGACCTATTTATTGTGTTTTTAATAGATAAAATGATTTTATTATGTATGTCCATAACTATAAAATTAAATAAATAAGCTGAATCGGCAATAAAATTTCATGATTTAGGAGGTTGATATTTGAAATGTGCACATTATTATAACAAATCACAGTGTAACTAATAATATGACCACCCACTGTATGTACTCAATCTCCACAGCGGCCGAATCGATTGTCTTCAATTTTATTTGGACCGCGAATTATCGATACTGCTATGATTAAATTGATGATTTAGCAACTTCTCACCGCAGTGATATAATTTCCTATCGATCATTGCGTCGCTCAATGAGATCAATAAAATAAGAAAAATACAATAATAAGATCATTGGGAGTTGCAGTAGATAGTACCTACAATTGTATCACAATAGAACAGTTATGTCACACAATAAAATACCTAAATAATCGATTTAACTATGTTGCAACGTTATATATAGCATTTTATAAAAGAGGGTAATTATCAATGCTATTTTAATATTTGGAAAGCCATTTATAATAATAATAATATATTTCGCCTAAAAATGATCAAATTTCCTAAATTAATAATAAATACATTCTTCCTTCATTTGTAATTAAATGAATGCTATTTTTAATTGATGTCCCCATGTTCATATGTCACAGAAACATGTTCCAAATGTCCCCCTTCCTGGGGCGGTTAAAACATACAGCTTTGGCCAAAAGTATTAGGTACTCATTAAAAATGTACCTATTTTAGAATATAGCTAAATTGTAGTGAAACAAGAACACATCATTTAAAGTTATATGTTTTTATTGATATTTTACTATTTTTTTGGGCCTCCTTTAGCCGCCTTGGGCCACCTTTTACATCAGCAATTCTTTCCGGAAAACTGCTTACTAGCTTGCTTTTTTCTACTCCTAATTGTGATATTTCACAATTGGCGGGTTTATTATCATACGATAATCTCTTACAACCAATCCTACTATGAATTGTTTATATGCATGCATGCATGTAACGTGTGTGTGTGTGTGTTTTGTTATTGCATTCGCTCGACAGAATTGAAATGCAATTAAAATGGTGACCCAGCCGAGAATCGAACACGGAATCTACAATGTAATATCAGGCGACCTAACCACTACGCTACCGACTTGCCGCACTCTTCCTTGGAAATCTCCTGCCATTCTTATTTTAAAACATTTTTTTATTTATCTTTGGCTTGCATAATTGTTTTAGCTAAAAGCGATGTTTTAAAACGCAGTTTTTAATTACGAATGGAATGATGTCATATATAAAATACGTGTTTCTAATATTACTAAATTGTAAGATACCGACATGTAAGACCGCGAAAGATCAAGCAGCGAAACGTAATTAATTGTCGAAGTTACTGACTTTTGCCTAAACAGGAAAGTATACACTTGATGGATTCCTTCCTCGCGCTCATCTTTTCACTCATTTACACCTCTTTGTGTAACATTAATTTCGAATGTGGCTGTTGCAACATTGACAAACCAAGAACGACTAGCTAAAAGCGATTATCTTGAGCCAAGAATGGCAAAAGTCGCTTAGTCAAAATGTGTGAATGGCGAGTTGAACCGAGCCATTCAATTTAGAACCGGGCGGCCCAGTGAAACCACCTGAATATATTTATAGGAATAACCATAGACGGGCAGTCCTATCCTATATAATAAGCAAAACGATTCACAGACTTCGATTTCCCGATTAAAAAAAAATATAAAACATACCCTACTATAACTTTGATACAGATAGATATCTTTAGATTTCAGAATATTTAACTTTAAACTTTTGGATTTTTCAGTATTCAACGCAGCACATTTCATCTCAAAAGTTTAACGGTATCAGCGTGCCATGGCATTGTATTATTTTGTTAATATGTTTTGAGTTTAAAAAGGATCCTTAGTCAACGCGTAATGGCGTCAGGTATAATTATGGACTTATAATAACGATTAAGCTATAGTCGCTGTCGTACAAACTGATGACCGGCCCCGTACCTGCCATTGAGCGTAGGGACGGTCGCTTGAGGATAAAAGATTTATTTAAAAGTCCATATCATTATTATATTTTGTTTGGTTTATTAGGCATATGTTATGACATTATTTAATTACTAATAGGTTCAAGCACTATAGAAAAGTAGGCAGGTAGACATGCTGTCGGCAAACAAACCACATCAATTCGCCAATCAAAATACATTTATAATGTGGATATATTATATTTCGTTTCCTAGTTGGCAGTGTACTACGTGTATACCGGAGCCTGTTTTGAGTATTTTACAACGCTTTTGGCAACGGTATTCAGAGAGTACACACATAATTTTGATGCTATGGAATTTTGACACAAAATAACTGCTGAGTAGTGCAGTTTACAATATTTTATATTTTACAGTATTACAATACATTATAAGTTATTTGCAATGTTATAAGTCACATACTTATTTATTTATTTATGACGGCTGAGTTTTTTAATAGCGTCAAGCTTCAAGTGAGTGGTTTAGTACATCGATTTTCGATTTTCTGGCTTAGTTTGATGTACTGAATCGCCCACTTAAAGGATGTCACTATTAAAAAAATAAACCCGTGTAATAAACAATATCGACAATATCGATAATATTTTATTGATATTTCTTTATGCAACATGACATGACATGACCTTTACTACAGATCTGAGTGAGAGATCGTAACGTTATGAAAGTGCGAAAGGGATGTCATGATTCTAATGATTTTTGGCCCAGTCATCAGTTTGTATGGCGGCGACTATAACGTCCATCGGTGGAACAAGCGACATTTCTCCGATCGGGCGTGTTTTCATGCATGCACGGTCCTATCTTATTTTTTTACCAACCAACAATGCCGTGATAGCCGTTCTAATGCTACATAAACCCACCTTCCGTTTTTGGCATGCGCTGCTTGAGCAACGCCCGATGCTGCTGCAGCCTCTTTGGGGCGTATCGTGTTTTTATTTCACTATAGCCGACAGGTTCTGCGCTGTGCGATTTCACCAGAAGTATGCGACTTGCTCTAATAATGCATTAGAGATCGTAGGAGTTGCGACTTTAAAGCGCAAACGATGCCTCAATATGATCTATCTTAAATTCCGCATTAACCCTTTGTAGCCCAAGATCTTCAAACAAAAAATAATGTTGATAATGATATAGGTTTAGGCAAATAAAGAAACACGTATTTCTCAGAAATTCTAAAATGTATTAATTATCATTTATTTGACATTTAAGGGAATGTGACATTACTGTAACATTGAGTTGAACGTATAAAAAACATTTATGTTGTATGAAAAATTTTGAAACAATTATTTTGTTTATTATAGCATAATGCCTGCATTTTTCGCAAATTGTTTTGAAACGCCAGTGCACTTCGGAATCTTGCAACGTATCCTTTTTTTAACCCAAATCGGCCAATGACCGACCTGGTCCTGCCTTACTGCCAATGGAGGAACATTTGCGCAGGGCCCTTATGTTTTTTGGCTTGAATTTCGTCTTCTAAAGACCTTCGACTCTTGGGATTAGGCTTCAGGCCAAGCTCGCATAAGGTCTCTCGGCTCTCCTATCTCAAGACTAAAGTCTGCTGATAACATTTGTTTGCCGTTGAGATATTTTGCCTTCCTTACTCTTCGGTATAATAACCAAGAATTTGTAAATGTTAGAACATCCTAACTTGCCATCTTTTGCTTCGAAGTTTTGATTGGATAAAATTATATTCTTACCTACAGATTTCCATTAAAACCACACAATGGTATACACTTTTTATATTTTTTATTAGTCATTCAACACCTGCCTTAGTTCTAATTTATCACTTTCATCAACGCGCAACATTTAAACTCAAATAAGTCGCTTAGTTACGCTATCTATGATTTTTACTCGATACTAATTGGTAGGGTACAGTAGTGCTAGATGGATTCAAGTGAACTAAATGAATTTAGTACCTTATTTAGGGGAATTTAGGGGGATTAGTAGTTTGTTACAGAAATGTCACATGAAGCTATAAAGGGTTAACCCGTCGGACGCCAACAGTGCCTATAGGCACTTTGCGTCGTTTGAGAGATGCGCGTAACCGTTTCGGCCAGTCCCCATATATATCCTACTAATATTATAAACGCGAAAGTTTGTATGTATGTATGGATGTTTGTTACTCTTTCACGGAAAAACTACTGAATGGATTTTGATGAAACTTTACAATAATATAGCTTACACATCAGAATAACACATAGGCTATCATTTATAAAGATATTGTGTGAATTATCTAAAATATAACGATAACTGTCAAGTAAGTAGGAAAAAAATCTAAGAAATTGACATTCGAAATTTTAATTCTATCCTACTATCCTACTAATATTATAAACGCGAAAGTTTGTATGTATGTATGGATGTTTGCTACTCTTTCACGCAAAAACTACTGAATGGATTTTAATGAAACTTTACAATAATATAGCTTACACATCAGAATAATACATAGGCTATAATTTATAAAGATATATGGTTTTCTATCATCATTATCACAATTTTCCATCACCACGAGGGTGAAACCGCTGGGCGCAGCTAGTATTATATAAAATATAATATACACGACTAACAATATTAAATACTAGGTAATAAGAGAGAATTCATGAAAAAAACGATATTGTCAGTATGTATTTATAAAATCGACCAAAAAGTTGCGGCGCAGTTTTTTGCGCGCGAAGGCTGACTTTCGAGCGGTTAAAGAAGTCACCGCGATGATCTCGACGCGAAATAATATTCATAACTATTGACACACACAAATGAGCCACGAAGCAAAACCAATAATCTTACAAAAATACTGCCTCTGTTTAAAGGGAGCTAATGGGCCCTGTGGCAGTTTGGTCACTAAGACCCATGTGTAGAGTCGGCTAAACGCACGGGTCAACGCCCATCCGGCGGCCACGCAGACGTGCGAGCCGGGGTAGGCCTGCGGACCAGTCTCCCCTAGGAGTCAACCTTCAGGCGTTCCTGGACGTTTCGTGCGACACCGTGCGACGTCAGCCAATCGATTGTGCATTCCGACTGACAGACGGGGGAGTCTAGAAACAGTATTGATTCCTAGAGAGCGGGGGTAGTTGTTAACCTTACGTCAACCGCTCTTGACCATTCTGCTACCCGATTCCGGGTGAAGAGCCAGATAAAGGATGCAGTGGTCCGCGATAGATTCGGTAGACACCGTATCAACGCTACGTAAGGGAGAGGACCGCGCAAGCGACTTCGAACCTGTAACCAGTCGGGAGGAAGGAGGTATCCTGATGGTTAATTCCAGACGGAGTTATTCTTCCAAACTGGTAGGGTGCGTGGCTGCCAGCTGAGTACCTTTCCCGTTGCCTCGCTGTAAGGCGTTGGTCTCTGTCGGGCGTGTTGTCCTAGCTAGACAGTAGATTTGTATTGTCTCTAAGTCTTCTACGCACATCCCACGACTGAAATAATGATCTCATATCATTATACCAGTCTGAAGTGACGGGTTTGCCCGTTGTAGTCGTCACCATCCCACTGCCTCTGTTCAAAGAAGGGGAAGTAAGGGGTTATAGATAAATCGGTTTAATCAATGTACATATTTTGTTCAATTTGTCTACAATACTATAATTAATATAACCCTATGACTATCTTTATCTTTACGGACTAGTGTTAGTCCTTATGGACTAATCTCACTGAAGTTAAATGTAATTCTATTTTATCTTCCTTGCGCTGTAAAGGAATTGCTTTTTATTTTTAATATTTTTTGTTATTATTATTTTGTTTTTGAAGACCACATTTTAGGGCAATTTAGTGTTATTAGCTTTTTACTAAAACTTGTACATAGTTGATTGTAATATTAGAATCCTGTCCACCCTAGAACGGGCTAGTCCCAGTTGGGTGACAGAATCTAATAAGCAAAAGGTTAAGGTTTTGCCAATTTTGGTTTTGCAATAGTAATTATTTCTTAAATAAAAAATAAATTTAAAAAAAACAAACGTAATTACGGTATGTCGAATATGTGTTTTTGCCTTTCGAAATGAATAGTTGCTGTCATGCAATTAAAACAAGTTGCCCCTGACGAAGCCTAGCGTTCATAATATTATACAATTACGATGTGTATAAGATAAAGAAGAAGGTACTTTTAATGCTATCAGAAAGCGAGAGTTAATCTAGCCAGATCACGGAGTAAAAACCGTCGACCTCCGCTTCGACGAGAACATAGTAATGCAATTAGGTACTGCTAGCCACTAGTTGTCTCTATCGATTGATTCCCACAATTTCTCGGCTTGAAATTGCGATCCACATACATAGCGTTGACCTCAACTCATTGACCTATGATCTCCTAGCGACTCGGAAATCGAGCAACTCCAGTAGGCCGTTTTGAAACAACATTTAACAATTAAATATATTAAAAAGAATATAAAACACGACTGCCGTTCCAAAAGTGAGCTATTGTATTTATAATGATTTTTATAACTTTTTTTTTATAAAGTACTCGTATTTGTGGTTTATGTATTTATCCAAATAGATACATTATTTTGTTTCCGGATTGTACCTACTCAATCAGACCGTTCATTTGCCATTAAACACGATATATTTATTGTCATTTGGACACTTAGATATCTACTTACTTGATATTTGGACAGTTAAGATACTCGAAGTGACGTAACGATTCTAACAATAATCCACACTTATCAATCGGTTCAAGCGTTTAGATGTTATGGTGGAATAAAGAAAGCGAAATCATGCATAGATGAACCCTGAACACATTACACTCCATTTTTATTGGGAAGTCGTGTAAAAATGGCGTTCCTTTTGGGTCATCTTTGATAAAGCCGGCGAAAACATTTTGCGGCCTTTCAACTCTGGTGGCTAGATCCTCTGTGATGTAGAGAGGAATCTAAATAATTCAGGAGAGGGAGGAGAACAGATTGGCGGATCGTGATTTTGCTTACCTCGGTTGGCAATAATTAGCTTAGCCACTTTAGTGCGTCATGCGTAGTCTCCGTGAAGGTGGGTATCCATTAGGTTCGCGCATCAACCCTGCTCCGCGCATCTGCAACTGCTCAAATATAGACGTTTCGCGATCTAGACGCTATAGACTCAAGAACAACGAGTGCTCCGCAGTCCGCAGTTGTCATTCGAACACATGTCGTCATAATTCATTTCGAAATTTCTCATTCTTCTGATCCCGCAGCACTGTATAATTTCGGTACTCCTCGACTAGACATTTCTTTTCGGTCCACTCCATAGCGATTGATTCGCGGTTACTGAACGCCGAACGTGATGCGCGAGACGTATCCACCAACATCTTTTTTTTTGTTCGCGTCCAAGAACACGCTGCGCATCACCTTGTGTTCGCAGCATTTACCGCCGCCGCGTGGAGAACCCGCCGCCGAGCGTGCAACGCTGCACACTCCAGGAGCGCGAACGTATCCACTACTGGAGCAGTTGCAGGTGCGCGGAGCAGAGTTGATGCGCGAACCTAAAGGGGCAATCATATTATCGGATGCGTCCGCAAGCCGCGGCTTATGGACGCGACAGAACAGTATGCACAGTCGTTTGGGACGCGGCTTGCCAGATCTCTATCGGACGTCCGAAGCCTCAAGGTGACGTCCGCGACTGACGTCCGATAATGTGCACGGCTCAATAGAAATTCATTACACAGATAACATCTCACTCGCGTCCATAAGCCGCGGCTTACAGAGGCGTCCGATAATATGATTGCCCCTTGATAGATACCCACCTTCAGATGCTGCCATCTACTGAGAACAATTTTAAATGTTTAATCTAAGATAAAGCGCACTAGAAACGAGCTTAAGAAAGCATCTAAGAATCGCATAAAATTATTAAAAGGTATTTATAAAATACCTTATGCCAATCGAATTATCACATCAGAGCAGTTAAAAATGAGTCTTACCTCATAGTTTCGACATTATTTACTCAGGCCGAATGTAAATACGTCTGACAGCTATCCGCTATGACACTCAGCGTTGCCAACCTAACGAAAATTTGAATAGTAATATACACACTGCCTCGCGTTTACCCTACTCTACTATAATAATGCTTACTGAGTGCCTTTACGCCTTGATACCGTTGCGGTGGCTACATATATCGACTACGTTACAATGACATCGTTGGAAGTAACCTAACACTTAACATTTCAGTATATCTAAAACTATTTTACTTTGCAGCAGAGGGAAAGTATTTTAAACGCACTTCCGTGTGTCTGTTTAGCTCCCATTAGCTCCCATATTATATTGGGAGCTAATGGGCCCTTGCTGAGTTGGCCACGAAGATCTATCCGGCGGCCTCCACGCATGAAATGCGAGCCCGGGTAAGACTCTGGCCTTAGGATTAGTTTCCCCCAGGAGTCAACCTTCTGGCGCTCCTGGACGGTCTGCGCACCTGCGGCGTAAGCCAATCGATTGTGCATTCTGAGTAACAGTCGGGGGAGTCTGGAAACAGTACTGTCTCCTATAGAGTGGGGGTAGTAGTTGACCTTACGGCGACTGCTCTTGAAACGACCATTGCATCGGCTACCCGATTCCGGGTGACCGCTCTTGACCATTCTGCTACCCGATTCCGGGTGAACATCCAGGCAAAGGATGCCGTGGTCCGCGATAGATTCGGTTGGCACCGTTTCACCGCTCCGTAAGGGAGAGGACCGCGCAAGCGACCTCTCCCTTACGGAGCGGTCGCTTGCGCGGTCGAACTCGTAACCAGTCGGGAGACCGGAGTAATCTGGTCGCAACTGGAAGTAAGTGCGTGAGTGTCGGCCCGCGGGGTAACACACCTGGCAGATAAGGCGTTGGCCTCTTACGGGCATGTGGCGGAGCTTGACGGTGGACTGTTTTGTCCTAAGTCTTCTGCGCTCACCTCATGGGAGACAGAACGATCATATTTCGTTAAACTTTCTGAGTTGACGGGTTCGTCCGTTGTAGTTGACAGCTCTAGTTGTATCTTTATATTTCTCCTCGATAGCGCCCAATAGCATCATCCGATTGAGCTGAAATTTGAGATGCAGGCATCATTTGGTCATGGCAAGAGTGGAAAAGATTGTGATTGAAACCGGTTCACCAGGGGGCGCGCTAGTCATACTTCAATCTCGAAATATTGGACTTAAAGACTTGAAATTCGGTACCGGGATGCTTTGTAGGACCGAAAACAGTGTGAAATTTTAGTTGGAATATACCATATACAAGCGACATAAATAATTTGGAAAAACACTATTTTAATACCACAGAGACTACTACAAATATAGTATGAAAATACTACGAAAAAACTTTTGAAAGACTACAGAAATCTTAGAAATAAATCAGCGTTTTTAATCGAACGCATTCTCTATTGTGGAGGGTTATCAACCTCCCCCCCCCCCCCCACGGTAGTGTGGAGGCCCGAAATAGAAAACCTCAACTGCTCAAAGTCCCAAAGGCCCAAAACCACAAAAGCCCAAAACCTCAACTGCGACACATGCAACAAAGCACAAAAACAATTTTCAAGAGATCTTTCGCCGTCATTTGCATTACAATTATTACTATGTGGTAAATCCTTAAAAATTGAAATGTCAAAATTTGCAATGATTTATGACTTTTCTGAATTAGTTAATAAAACAGACTATGATTACATACAGATTAATGGGTGGGAGGGACTTGTCTACTTGCCAAGAAAGTCTTGGGATGACTCTACCGTTTTTTTTAACTAAAATGGTACCTACAGTCCGCGCGCGAGCTCCGATGAATCGGGAGTTGGCGAAGAGGGCGGATTACGCCGCCCACGACCGTCGCTCGACACCCCGCGCTCTCCCAGTACTAGTACTCTTCCAGTACTAGTACTCTCCCAGTACTAGTACTCTCCCAGTACTAGTACTCTCCCAGTACTAGTACTCTCCCAGTACTAGTACTCTCCCAGTACTAGTACTCTCCCAGTACTAGTACTCTCCCAGTACTAGTACTGGGAGAGTGCGGGGTATGAAGCGACGGTCGAGGGCGGCGTAATCCGGCTGCTTTCCCAGCCCCCGATTCTTCGGAGCTCGCGCGCGGACTGTAGGTTAAATTGTAATTTCGAAATTTTATACTTTCTACACTCTAAAAGAGCGCAAAAACGCATCCTCCCTGCCCCTTGGAATAAAGAAATTATATATTATTATTATAACCGTTATTTCGATTTGTACGTGAACCAAATATTAAACCAATTATAAAGTATCGCTTGGCGTATCAATTATTGTCAAGTACTTATGTATCGCCATTCGGACGGAACCATTTATGCTTATACGGTTACGACTTAAATTGCCGCAACGCCAGCGCCTTTTACGGTCATGGCTGGGAATAGGTGATTTGATTAATAGATCGATGTTGGTACTGGGTCAAGTATCGGATTTATTTTATTATAAGCCTACTGGTCGTCCGCAGTCGGTGTCTGATAGAAACCTACATACCGATGTACATAAGGGTATTTGGCCTAATCGGACGGCCAGAAGTCCAATACAAAAACTTAAAACTCTTCACTACTTATAGCAGTGGCGTAGCTAAGCCGCCCCCACCAGTAGTATACTAAACAGTGGCTTTACTCTCGAGCTACAGGGCATTGCCTAGAAGAGGGTGCGAGAAATGTGAGCGGAGGAGTACGTTTCGACGAACGCCTTTGGTTAGCGTTACGCGTAGGTATAGGTTTTTTATATGCATTTTCATTGTTTGCCTAATAATTTGTCTTTTATTTTTTTTTATGAGATAAATATCAAAACTCAGACTCAAAATAACGACATAACCGACCAGCGTGAAAACGAGGGGAAAATAGCAAGTAACATTTAGTTACCTATAGGTACATAATATTTAATCTTTTATAATTTGTATTTTACTTAAATTAGTCTGTACCTAATAAATAATTATAATGTAATATGAGTTTTCTTTTTGCCATTATTCCAAATGATAGCGAAGTGGTTCACTCATTTAAAAAATCAAAGATACACTTAATTGGTTTCGCGTACTTTATTGGTCGGTATATGTATAGCACCGTTTCTGTTTTTGCGCAAGTTTGAAAGAGACTGTGTCACTGTGGTGTGACTAAAACGCAAATGAGTGTGAATTAGAGTGGTTCATTTTATAATGGTAAAAAATTAAGTTGAAGTTAGAGACCAGGACATCCTCTAATTTAGTTCCATTTAATAGAGTAATCATTTTCCTAGAATTTCGTGGTCATACCTCATTTATTAGAAGGCAGTGCTGATCGAGTGTGAAAAAAATTAAAAAGCGTTAATTTTCTCTTATTTTTCTGGATAAAAAACATGAAATAAACATGTAAAAGCCTATATTTATTTGTAATAATTACATTTACATTTAAAAAGTTATTGTAATAATATGTATACATGGTAACTGCTTCAGTTAAAATTTTAGAAAAAGAAAAGTTCATTATTTTCAATTTTTGACGGTTTCGATTTTTTTTGTTGTCTTCTTTGGAACTTTTTTTTGGATTGGCCTCCACAACCTGCAATAACAGTTGCTTTTCTTCCTCATTATTTGCGAGGAGCTCGTTAAATTTTTCAAATAATTTAGAAGATATTGAAAACTCGTAGAAAATATTGAAAACGTAACAAAAATTTTCCTTGTTGTGGTTATCAGGTTCTTGCTACTTATGATCAAGTCCTTGACACCAAGCAAATAAACACTGTCCGATTGACGTGTCGGTGTCGATAGGGTAGACTTTTCTATCTAATTCGAAATGTACATTAAAATCTATAACTAACACTTTACAGTTGTATTTATATGTGATTCGAACTGTAGAAAAAAGTCTCTCACTAACACTTTACACAATTTATATAATTACTATTCTGGTATTTCTTAATGTATTAATATTTAAATATACTTTTTCATGACTAATAACTTATTTTCAAATATAATTCTTCAAAAACACCTGAAACGAAAAAAAACAAAAAAGCTAGTAGTTCCAGCATTTTTTTTCAAAATTAACATTGATCAAGCTCTTCTTTTTTTTGTTGGTCGTATGTTACTGAAATGTTGTGTGATGCTTATTGTTATATAGTGAACAAAATTAAGGGGTGTCTAGCTATATTTGAATAGGTTGAGTTTGTTGGACCACCCTAGTGTAAATGCTTGACAAGCCCTTCAGACCGATGTTTCCGAGCTCAATGATTTAGTAATTCCGTGACAATCATTGATCACCTCGCTAAATCCAATGACCCAATTATCGAACACTGTGTACAAATCGCGTTATATGATTTACGTCGGGTTCGGGCGCTTCTTTCACTTTTTTGCGAGCGATAAACGGAACCTTCCATATATATTTTTTCTTTTGCGAATTAACAGTTAGAATACCGCGAATTTGGCAACCTTCAAAATCCATACAGTTGTGTTATGAAACGCGGCAGGTTCAACAGCCGAGCGAGCCAAGCCACCGGTCGGGGTCGCCGGTGCGACTGGTTTGTAATTATTAATCGAATGCTTCCAGATTTCGTCGGAATCTCTAATGGATCGGCGTCTGTCTTCATCCATCACGCGAGATTTCCACCGCTGATAATTTGCCATGTTTGCATTTGGAAATGACGGCGTATGAAGCAAGTATGCGCGGAGAGGAAATCACAGCAGAAAAACTGAAAACACCACGGCTATTTAGTAATATTCCACGATTCCACATTTTTTATAACCTGTTTTTCGACATTTTATAATTCCTTGTTTATTTTAATTTTTTCGACGTCGAGCAATATAGGTTACGCCTACATACTTAATAAAAATAATTTCCTAATTTATATTGCGTAGCGGTTTATTTAATCACGAAGACAGAGGAAATCTTTTCAGCAAAAAATAAGAGCTACAGGAAAAATCAACTCAGTGATGTTTTGCGGAATTTTAGTTAAAAAAATAGTAAACTTCGAAAGCTTTCCAATTTATTTCGGGCGTTCTTCAACTCTTTGACTCTCTTTATATTTCTATCTATAGCGATCCAATCCAATCCAAATCAGTCGACAGGCCTTTTAGAAAGGCCTGTGACGTCTGCCACTGCATTTTTCGCCTTTTGTGGGGTTTCTCTTGAATGGGGCCCATTGGCCCGGCTTTCGAGGGTATGGCGTCTCAGGGCTATTCACTTTGAGGCAGGCTTCATTATGAGTGCTTCTCTCGAGGCACGAGGTAGGTTCGTTTGAAGGTACGTATTCAGCAGCATGGTGTTCTGCTCCTTTGTGCCAATTTGGCACGCGCGAATGAGCTCCAGCAGCTCAGTTACGTCCATCATGACCAGTTCGTCGCTCGCGATGAATCGCATCTCGTCCAGGTATTCTGGCTCTTCTGGCTGGGGTTGTGGGGGCGGTGTAGTCGCACTCTCTTCGTCCGTTTGCGTGCATTGCGTGCTCTTCGTGGTTGCTGTAGGCGGTTGGGAGCAGCTGGACTGGGCGATCGCCTCGACCTCCATCCCTTCCTCCTGCTGCGGATGGGGCCTTATTGACTGCTGCTGCTGCAGTGGCCTTCGAGCGACGCCGCCGGTTCGACTTCCTCTCCACAGCTGGCTGCTGTGGAGCGGCCGGCGGCGCCGGCTTTTGCCTCCACGACAAGGGCTCCGTAGGGGCGGCGGCAGGCTTGGACTTCACCTGCGTCTTCCTCGGCGCTGGACGTGGAGGTGACGTATAGGCGCGGCGGTGGTCGAAGCGCCCGGTGAGGCGATTCGCGGTGGGGCTCGCGGTGGGGCTCGCGGAGGAGCGGTGACTTCTGCGCGCGGAGCACCCTGCTGCTTCCGCGTCGTCTGGCGGATTTCCGCTAGGAAACTGGGGCAGCGCCGGTTGTTGGCGGGGTGCTCCTGCCCGCAGTTTCCACAGGTTGCCCGGGCGGTCTTCGACCGAGGGCAGTCTTTAGCAGCGTGCTCTTCGCCGCAGCAAACGCATACCTGCGGCCGGTGGCAGTTCTGGCTGCTGTGCCGAAAATTGGCAGCGGTGGCATTGCTTAGGCCCGTTCCGGCCTCTCCAACTCTCAACGATGACTGGCAGGTACCAGATGTCCGGGAGTCTGAATACCGCACGCCAGCCCACGTTCTTCCGGATGACAGCGAAGAAAAGGGCGCGTCGCCCTCCATGGATCAGGCGTGCGTACGTTGCTTCGATGTTATTGACCGCCAGCCCTTCGATGACCTCCTGCTGGGTCGTGTTAGCCGGGAGGCCTTCTATAGCGATTATTATGATCTTCGCAGGAAAAGCATTTTTGAGCATATTTACCGAATTGTGCCCATGGATTCCTCGGTACATATAAAATATTGCGGTATAATACACGTTTTTTTACATCGTACATACTTTGGACCTGTAGCTACCTATCCATTTAGTGGCCCTATTTAATAGAGATACTGAGTTTTGGTTAATGTTAGCATTACAAAAACCTTAAACTCCTAAACGTTGTTTATTTTTTAGTGTTTAAAAAGTCATTAAATTGTGATATGTTATACCTACATAAATAGTAAAATCATTTTAGTCATCATACTCGTAATAAATGGAACTTACCCGCGCAAAATAGTGAAATTATCCTTTTATCTTCAAAATTACTGGATTTGAAATGTGAAAATTAGTACCAAAATGCATAGGGTACCAACTCATTAATATGACCGCCCGCTGTATATAATTTTATGGCAGAATCATAACTTTAACCTAAACTTTGATGATCAGACGGAGCCGGTGTATCTGCACGGCCACGGCCTTTCCTTTCGAGACATTTTAATTAATTGTAAAATAATTATCTCGTTTCCTGATAAAATCGCGTCTCATTTTCCTAATTATTCACTAGTGCGCGGCGACGTGAAACCGAACTCGATCTCCGCGAGTATAATTTTCATATCAACCTTGCTTTATATTCTGATACTATAATCCGCCCGTCTCCTGATTGATCGATCTATAATTAACATTTTTTATTAATATTTATTTAATCTGCATGAGTAATTCTCTGTTACGTATTCTTAGGTAATTGCCTCCGCCCGATTTGTATAAAGACATTAATTATACGAGTGAACGTGCAAGGTTGTTGTATATGCCAGCAAAAATAATAAAGGTAACACGACGTTTTGTGATACGTTAGTTTGAAGGCTGACTTGTATGATTATTTTTATTTTACATAGTTTTTATTTGACTTGGTAAGGCGATCACTTACAAGTAAATATATTAAAAATAATAAAAAACACAACTGCCGTTACAGAAAGTGAACTATTGTATTTATAATTATTTTTATTACGGTTTTTTATGAAATATATTTGGTTTATGTATTTTTCCATATAAATACAGGTATATTTCCAGAATCTACTCAATCAGACCCTTCATTTGACACCAAACACGATAAATTTATGTTAATTTATTGACATATGTACAATTTGACATTGAGACAACTACTTATTTAATATTTGAACAGTTAAGGTACCATATGGCACTCGGGATGACAGTGATTCAAACAACACCACACACTTCTAAATCGCTTCAAGCGTTTAGAAGTTATGGTGGAATAAAGAAACGGAAAACATACATAGATGAACCCTGAACATATTACACTCCTTTTTTATTGGGTAGTCGTGTAATAAAATAGACTTAAAATTAAGGTTTTCTCTAATGCTTACACAGAGTCATATCTTGATTAGATATGTTTTGTTGCTACATATGTCTTAGCTTAAGCAATGATTACAATGGCATAAGCACATACTGGGCCCGATTGCATTTCTTTGTGAACTACAACTAAAATTAATAGTTTAAAAAAACACTAAAAACACGCTTTTATAAATGCACGTAAAAAACCAAAAAACTTGACCTTTCTCACAAATGCAAACACGACTATGATACGATATTCCATCATGGAATGCCAGTTCCTGTCTTCCGGCTTCATCATCAGACCTTGAAACTTAATCGTGGTCAAAGTTCATTACAAGACCTTTCTAACAAGTCCAAACACGGCTATGATACGATATTCCATCATGAAATGCCAGTGCCTATCTTCCGTCTTCATCATCAGACCTTGAAACCTAATCGTGGTCAATGTTCATTCCAAGACTTTTCTAACAAGTCCAAACACAGCTATGATACGATGTTCTATCATGAAGTTCCAGTTCATATCTTCCGACTCCATCATCAGATCAGTTCGACAGTACCATATTATTGTATTGTCATCAGAACTACATACAGCTGCCAATTTTCAAGACGCTACGATTCTTGGAAGATAGTTAAATTAGTTACCTTAAATTCCATTACATAGTTAGTTACATACAGGTCGACCTAAAAAAAGCGTGTTAATTAGTTCAAGCGAACGAGACAGAGCAATACTTTAGAGCGGAATATGAAACAAACGAACGTCGATAAATACTACATTTTGAACTTATACTTGTCCGCATAAATTCGAGCATATTTCGTGCGGTGTAAGATTTGACCTTGGCGCGCAGTTATAAGTGACAACCGCTCATCTCACCCTCCGCTCTAGCGTATTGCACTGTCTCGTTCACATGGATTAATTTCCGATTTTAGTTCACGAAGAAACGCAATCAAGCCCACTATGGGTATTAACTAGGTACTGCAAATACATATTAAAAATTTCGACAACATTACAATCTACACATTTGCAAATAATAGTTATCTAAAACCCGATTACTATTTACCAGGTTCTCACAATATCTTATATTTTTGTTGAAATTACCTGAAGGGTTACGGAGAAAAACAATCACTGCATTTTTTTTTGTGAAAATGAAATACTTTTTTCTGTGATATAAATTTAAGTAAAATGTATTATTTTTTTAAACTCGAATATATTTTGTTTACAGAAAAATATATTTTTTCTGACTCAAATGTACTTTCGCTAAAAGGTCATCTTTTAAGTTAGTCAATTTTAAAAATCGAATTACCAAAAATTTTAAGAATTTTACATTTATCTTTTTTCTCCGAAACCCTTCCACTCTATTTGAATTTAAAATGCCCACATCAGAAAAAAAATGTTATATTCAGAATGTATTCCATTAGAGGTTTTTTGTCCACAGTTGATGTAATATTTTTGTAGAGCAAATAGGCGCGGCTCACGTAACCTTCAACTGGGTACATTAAGACACATTCTTTGTAGTAGTAATATTGATGAGTCAATTCTATTATTCATAATATTTATATAAAACAGGATATCTTTTAGTAGGCATCGACTGTGTAGGGTGTCCATCTGATTTTCTAGCAGTGAGTCCGTGCTGGATTTATCTTGGAGGTGATATTTATGTTTTTTACACAATTTACTAAATTTCTTTTGTATGCGTTCGATCGCAAAGACTTGATATAGTGGTCACCAAATGCGTAATAAAATTTTGAAAGTATACACATTTGTGAACACTTTAGCTGTTCGTAAAACGAAACCAAGGGTCTTAGCGCTTTGTCTGTGATATCTCGACGTGAGTTTTGAAAATCAGGTTGGAGTCTAGGGTAGTTAGTTAGTTATACTGGGCGTTCCTCCGCAAGTCGACATCCAGTGTGCCTATTTTGCGTGTAACGGGGGTAGCTCTATTCCACCCACCCCAGTTCCTCTACGAAAGCCAGCAGGGCTTTCAGGTTTCCTGCTGCCTCGCGCAGGGTGCCTGGAGTCCCAAGGTGTTTTGTCCTGTATACTTCTACCTGTTTACAATCTAGCAGAATGTGTTTTGTGGTTTCTTCCGCCTCCATGCATGCTCTGCACATAGGGCTATTCGTTCCGCCGCCGGAGTCTAGGGTAATATCAAGGTCTTTTATTTTATATACCTACTTCATTTAATGTTTTAGGTGCGAATGGACGGACGGACAAACTTTTCAAATGAGTTTTTTAAAGGTCTAAAAATATCGTGTGAACATTTTCATCCATGCCTTTCCGACTCTTCGTTCTGACGCAGATTACTCGCGGTGGACACTGGATTGTAAGTCAATATTGTTTTACAACCATCTCGAGTACTTGTCAAACATTCCCGTCTGTATCTACACGGTGAAAGTAGATTCGAGTGCTTTGTTTCGGTGGTGTAAAATAATGGCTCTAATCAACGTGTATCCTTTCTATTTGAAGAGATGAAACGCTCATAAAACAAAACTCCATCGACGCTTGAGCAGTCTGTTTATATTATAAAGACGAATGAAAGTCTCCGTGTCAATCTGATGTTCCCTTTCTAAATCACAATTTATGGTTTGAAGTTAATTTAAATTCAAAATTGCTGTTTTGCAAATGACACTTGATTGATCTCGATGCTGAAGATCTATAGAATGCCAGTATTACCAGATTAGGCGACATTTCATCTCTGACCACCTCTGTCGCCGACAATGCTACATATCCGGCTATATAAATTATTTAAAAAAATTACAAATTTGAAAACATATGGGGTACGATAGAAACGTTATCTGTCCCTTTTATTTATAAATATGTACTCCTAGTTATTTCATTGTAAACGTCGACGTATGGTTTACCATACGCCGTAGTATTCATTTATATTTTAAAATAATTGAAATGGTGAGTCTTTCCAGTTTTATAAAATGTTGGCAAAAAATAAAAGTACTGCAAATTAGTCAGTAAAAATCAACACAAAAACACGTTTTCTTATATTCAAATTTCAAATGGGGAGCCTCCTTGTTTATATTAAATACTGTTAAAAGTGAAATTAAGCTATCGCAAATAAAAAAAATCCACGCAACACGCGTTTATTCATATAAAAACACACTTATTTCGAATAGAGAGCTTCGTCGTTTTTATAAACTGATACAAATGATTTATTATTGGTTTTTGCCGTTGTTTATTTTAAGAAACAACGGCAAAAACCAATAATAAATAATGTCTGACGTTGGCCAATAATAATCAAAACAAACAACGGCAAAAAATATTTTTTATTGGATTTTGCCGTTGTTTGTTAAAACAAACAACGGCAAAAACCAATAATAAATCATTTCTATCAGTTTATAAAAACTACAAAGCTCTCTATTCGATATAAGTGGGTTTTAATATGAATAAACGCGTATTATTGTGTGGATTTGTTTTTTTTATTTGATAACCTAACCTAATTTCATTTTTAACAGTATTGTAAACGAGGAGGTTCCCTATTTAAATTTTTAATAAAAGGGAGCTTGTTATTGTGTCGATTTTGACATGGTAATTTGTATTTGTCGTACTTTTATTTCATGCTTAACGTTTGATAAAAACGAAAATACTCACCTTTCATTTTTTTGTATAGATTATTATTACATAATATTGTTTTTTGTGTAATTTCTCCGTATATTAAGCACAAGTTTTTTTTTCTTTTTCTACATTAACTGTAATATATTACCTCAACTTTTTCCATTACAAAAACAAACTAATTGTGTGATTTTGTGAGCAGCATGAGTTGCATATTAGCTACTTTACGCTACCAACTTGTTCGTACCAACCTGGAAACACTGAAAAGGGAACAAACAGGCTCTGGGGCCTAATGAAGTTTCTGCCATATTTAATTCAAACTTTGCTCACACAGAAAATACGCATTCTAAAATTCAGGAAAAGTCGCTAGAATGTCTACCAAAACCTTACGGCATGTTAACCCTAATACTTCAAACCTTCGTGAAATTTTATAGACACAAGATAACCAAAAAACAAAGGTGTCAAAGGATTCATATTCTTTGACTCCAATTAATTGTTTTTGCAAAATCTTCTTCAAATTTAGATTTGCCCTTTTACACCGTGAATTCACGAGCTTTACCTTTTATTTTTACTGCGAATATAATAAATTATCACTATCATAACGTAACGACAATCACTGATCATGAAGCCACTCTTCATTAATTGCTCATTTTTTTCAGAATTTTAGAAGGCGTATTTTCCGTTTAAATTAAGTTATAAGTAAAAATCGCAGAAGCCACCCCCCTCCCCTCCTGACTTCACCTCAGACACATTTGTTTTTCTTACATTTTTGATACAGTATCGCTATGGTCTGCGACACTTAAAAAAAAAATAAAATGGTGTTTTAATCAGTTTGGGGTCCTCGAGTTCCTAATTTGTTTTATTTTATTTTTGTCTAGTCTAGTTAATTTCTCGTTTAATTGAGAATTGAATTCCAATGCCTTCATTAAAGCATGTTTTAAACCTGTCTCAGTAACAGCTCGAAAAGGCCAATTTTGGAACTCGGCTCGAATTTGGATGCCGCATTTGGATGAAGCAAATCTATAGATGCTACAAAGCTCGAAATGTTAAACAGCTGTCAAAATGGCCGCGTGAATATATACGTCTTTATTTTGGTAAATAAATACATATCTTTGCTTGTCATGTATCTACTTTTATGATTTTTATATCTGCTTAAATAACTGACTTCATCCAGTGCTTTAATTATTTTTTACTGACTATCTAACTACCATTTTAATTGTTATTTATATTTGGTTATTTTATAATTATTTTTGTTTTTTTATTGGTTATTTTTTGGTATTAATTATTATTTTCTTTCATTCGATTATGAAGTATTAGACATCACTATACGTTATTCTATATTATCTCGATTAAAACACTCTTGACATACATGCTGTTTATTTATTAGAGCTATTAGATACTCATTTTTATACTTTTCTTGTATTTTATTTTTATGAAATAATTAAGTACTATCACACATTGCTTTTGCTTACAAAAATAACAGAAACAGAATGGCAAAACCTTAATCTTTTGCTTATTTGCTTCTGTCACCCAACTGGGACTAACCCGTCCTAGGGTGGACAGGACTACAATAAATTATGTAAAAGTGTCACCCTAACAAGTGGTCCTCAAGAAAATATATAAATAAAACGCAATTGCATCATTATTCCAGTTATATTATGTGCTTTGAATAAGTGTGCGCACAATTCAATTCACTATTTACTACTAACATAGTCGAGACTACCTTGGTCTGACTAACTAGGCCTCGGCCTATTTAGGCAGACTTTGTATATCCTTTCTGAAACTCAAACATTTCATTTAGGAAATAAATGTTTTTTTATAAATAGGATAGAAAACGAATTTATCGCGTGAAATTTGTAGTACCCGACGTTTCGGTGACGTTGCAGCCGCCGTTGTCCAGTCTACCCTATTTATAATGTCAAACAACCGCGATAGTCTTTGATTTTATGAATGTATTCTTATTCTATTTTTAATGCGCGCACCGCCCAAAAGCCATTCTAACTCGTTTTGGTACGCGTTCGTAATAACTACGCTCGTCTCTTGTTTATTATTATAGACAGTTTTACCGAGACGCTTTCATCATCACACGTGAGAATTTAAGAGTTAATCCCACCAATTAAGTCGTTCTTCTATTTCTTTTGCTTCTCAACAATGGTTTAAATGAGGTTTATTGTCCATACTATGAAAGCTATTCAAGCGACAGCTGGCCGATCCGTTCGCAGACACGTTCCACAGCCTTGGCACGCTGTCGGTATTGTTCTGCGCACGTTTTGTTTACCTACTCCGAATAGTAGTTTGCGAAAAAAGGGTTATAACACAAGCAATGACCATAATGGGTATATTGAGAAGAAATTACGTGTCCGCTAATACATACTATTATGCCAGATAAAGAGTCTAGCGATTAAGCGAGAAGCAAGAGGAGTGTCTTTGCAAAATATATCATTTAGGATGTAATATTATTTAAGGATGTAAGATACACTCGGAAGCACGAAAACAACAATCATAATCAAGACAAAATATGTAAAGTAACGGCATGAACTTATAATTAGATACAGAATTCTTCAATAAATAAGTTCTTATGCCGATTATAATTTACGCCATGTGAAATAATTTGAAATATACTTTGTTAGGTTTTAATGTTGTTATTTAGGGTATATATTAATACTTAATATATTAAAACTATGATTAAATATGATATTAGTAGTAATATTGTAACGTCCATAACTTATAGACTATAGTATATTAAATAAATTATGAAAATATTATTTTTTTATTTTTATTTTATAAAACAAAGTCCCTTAATAATCCAAAACTATTCATGTGCCGTACTTTCTTTTTTTAACTTTTTTTTTTAATTTTAAAAAATATGTAAAATATATTTTTCTGATATATTTAATGGGTAGAATCAACCCTTAAATTTTGGGTGATTTTACCCATTTGGCCATGATTAATGGGTAGAATTAAAATGTTATGCGCAATATAAATTCCACTGTGTATAGAACTGTATAAATATTTAGACACATGAATAGCGATATAAATATATTATTGTAATGGTATAAGGAAACACAATACATTCATAAATATTTTTTTGTTCATTCATAAATATGTTTTAACTATTATTATTATACGAATAGGTAGATAAAGTGATTAATGGTAATTTTATTTGATTAATGTTTTATTTAGTACTCTTTAATATGGTATGAATAATACGCGCAATTACAGTAAAAATATTAAATTTTAGAGAAAACCAGTACACACTTCGTTGAGATTGAATGAATTGAGTCGTCGACAAATATTTTAAATGGGTAAAAATATTATGATTCAAGCAAAATTTTGAACATTCATTGAGAATCCTATGCATTGTTGACTTATACTTGCATTGTTGACACAAGCTATGAGTTTTTGCAGATCTTGCTGTTTGCTAGCTAAAACGACGGTATCATTTAGTCTCATTATCTCATCATATCACTTATATCAAGTTATTGATTCCACCGTTTAGCACTATCACCAAACCTTTTCTCTCCAAGTGTACCTTTAAAAAGAACGTATACCTTTTGTTTTTTTTATTTATCAACCTTTAAAATACAACTTTTGAATGAAATCCAGCCAAACCCTAGCCTTACCTGATGGATAGGGCGACTTTTATTGCAACTTGTGGTCAATATTGATCAAATTATTGTAGATGAATTGCAGTTGCATTCGTTATAGTTATTCGTCACAAAAAGTCACTCTCTTGATAATGTTTGCAATAAAAATGACGTAGGTACCTAATGCTAATATAAAATTTGTGTTTGTATGTACTTATTAGAATCTTTTACACTTATATTTCACTTTCACTTTTTTTAAATTTATTTATTTTAATTTTAGTTTTTTGTGTTTATTTTATTATTTTTGTATCTTTAGTGAAATTTCTTTGAATAAACGACAAATTAACCACTTAATCTTCTTTTTACATGAATTTTGCGAAAAGGAGGGACGATCATTTAGGGACGTTTATTTTGTATCTGTCTAATACTATGTTTATGTTGAACATAAATTCTGCTTCATCAGTCTCTAAGTATGTAACTATCATTCTGTAAATGAATAATACGTTAGCTGGTAATATGTCACACTAATTGAAAAGTCCCGTTTCGTCGTGTCTGAATATAAGTAGCGTCCGTAGCCCCGTTGACACCGGTTCTCCTCGTTGTTTGTTACCGAAGTTAAGCAGCGGCGGGCGCGGTCAATACTGTGATGGGTGACCGCCTGAGTGTTTGACTGCGTGATGCTACAAATGCCCACCTAGAAGATGGTGCCAATAGGCAATAACGCGGGTTCCACGAAAAGGCGTATTATATGTCTAATATTATTTGGAACTATCATTTTTAATATACGGTGTTGTAGAGATGTAATGCGAAATAGGTAAGATTTATAGTGTTGCCATATGTTTTAACTCCGTATGTGATAATAGATTCGATTAGGGCAAAATACATAACTTCGGCGAACGGATTGAATAATTAAGGAGATGAAACACCTCTCTGGCGAGTATCTATCTCCTGTAGGTATCTGATTTTTACTTTCTTGGTCCACCAACTGACAAGGAGGAAAAGTTTTGTGAACGCGCTATAAAAAAACGAGATTAAGACGGAAATGTCTATTTTGAGCCCCCCTGACACGATTAAGACAATTTCCACGTTGAAGTCTGTCTAGGTGCGTGTATTCCTCCACGATAGCACCCAAACGCTTAATGCGATTAAGCTGAAGTTTGGTATACAGGCATCGTTTGGTCATGGCAAGAGTTGGAAAGATGTTGTTGTTTATATCTGTCCACCAGGGGGCGTACTAGTTATTTAATATCATCCTCTAAATATTGGACTTAGAGACTTGAATTTTGGGTACACAGATGCTTCGTTGGACCGAAATCACATTGTGAAATTTTGTTTCTAATATCTCTTATGCAAACTGCACTAATAATATTTAAATTCCGCATTTTAAGCCGAGAAACGAACTATGCCTCCTGAGTTCGTTCTCAGCCGAGAAACGAACCGTGCCTCCTGAGGTGTCGCAATAGAACCTAACCGGGTTCGTCCGCCGGCCAAGAGAGGGCGCTCATCGATTTTATTTATGAAATCAAATTCAGATGAAATCAGTCCTTGGTTACTTGCCGTAAAGTCTTGGGGGTGACACAACCGTTTTTTTTTTCAATTCACAGAACCGTTGTTTTCGAAATTTCGCATAATTTCCCCATTTCCTCTGCGGTTGTCGATAGTAACCGTTGAATAGTGCGTTTGAGTTGAGTGCTCAATTTCCTCGTTTCTGTTGAGGTTTGCAAACTTTTTCAACACAAAAGACCGTGACTATAATTTCTATTGTTTTGTTTAACGGCCATTGATTCGATGCACTTGTAATGCAGTCGAATAAATTACCCATTGTTGCCTAAGTGGAGCTTGCAGCCGCAGGATTTCCGCGCAATCTTACTTTCATCGCTGCTCTGATGATGTTTTAGTCTTGTTTGATCTCTTATTTAATTAGCGATGAATCTCTGACTGGATTTTACAGGAAACAGCGCTCATCATACTAAAATTAATATCCACTCTTCCGTCTCCAGAGTTATTTCTGTCGTCGTCTCATAACGCAATTATAATAAATACCGTAGGCTTTCACTATTCGTGATTAGCCAATGACTCAATTAGTTATGAAATCGAAGACTGTCGCTGTTGTTTAACATTATAAAATAATTAAAATTGTATTGGTTGTCTTGTCAGCAGGTTATAATTTGTTAGTCTACAGGGCTTCCTAAACTTATCGTTATCGTGACACCCTTAAAAGAATTAGTTTTTTTGTCATGGCACCCCAGTCATATAATACCTATATGCGTCAGCTAACGGTTACGCCATATGATCTGCTCGTTATCTTAGGTCGGCTCAACTCACGGCTCAACCTCATCCGGTAGCCTCATCGAAGAGGGTCGAACCTGGGAAGTTCTTCTGTCACGGCTGTGTCGTGAACTGGGGGAAGACCTTCGTCGCCGCTGGGCGGTTTGCGCATTGTGCAGCGTGCACATCGGCGAATAACCTGATGCCAGCTACTCTTAAACCATCCCATTAGCCACCCGATCCCGTGTGAAAGACGTGCAAAGGGCGCCGCTATCCGTGATAAATTCTAACTGAATTACCGCTAACATCAGGTAGAGGCGGCACACGCGACTTCGAACATGCGACCAGACTAAAGAACGGACAAATCCGGCCAAATCTGATAGTGAGAGCATGAGGCTGCCCGCTGGGTTCACTCCTCAGAGCCTCGCGGTAAGGCGTTGGACTCACATGGGCATGTTGGCATAGTTAGACGGTGGACTGTGTCGTCCCTACGTCTGCCGTTCACCCCACGGTTGTAAGAATGATCTAATATCGTTATATTTTCCTAGGATGGCGAGTTCACCCGTAGTAGTTGACAACTCCGAAGTGTGTCATATATTAGCTATATAGTTCTACCGTTAAGGAAACGTATACAGCAAATTCATTCATTTTATTTTTTTATCCATAATAGGTATAACGCCGATATTCATACTAAACTATGGAATCAATAATCTTGAATAATATTCTTTTTTTCCTTATCCTGGTTTGGTCTTCCATGTCTCTCTGTCAGCTGCTGCCCTGCGCCATTTGGTTCCTGCCGCTTTTATGAGGTCGTCCAACCATCGCAATTGTGGTCTCCGTACGCCTCGCTTTGTGGCTCTTGGTCTCCAACCTCGTCGGCCACCTCGCGTCATTCTGCCTTGCGACGTGACCTGTCCAGTCCCACGTCAGCCTGGCGATGCGTTTCATGACGTCTGTCACCCTCGGGCGCCTTCGTATTTTTTCATTGCGCACTCTGTCGCGACTGATGTCCAGCATTGGTCTCTCCGTGGTTCTTTGGCATATTCTAAGGCGGTTGGCACTGCCTGCTGAATAATATTAAAATACCGAAATTCCAATACGCGACGCAGCCCTTTGCATACTGATTTTTTTATGGCAAGCGGGTACGCTGTACTTTCCCCTCGCCTCATACCGCATGTCACGATTGCGTCTTGGACTGATTTACTGCGCAATTCAATGGGCAGTAATAAGGCGATGCTCGAACGAATGTAGAGAAAATTATACGACGAGTATGTGACGAGGATGCCGCTGCTGTACGGATTCTCATAGGATTAAAATTCCTCCACGCGCGTCGGTGAGGCCATTTGCCGTACTGGACGCCGCTATTAACCCTCCGTTGGCCGCACCTGATCTGACAGGGACAGTTCCGCAACCTACATTTGACCCTCCTCGCGCTCCTCCCAGTACCCTTCTGTCTCGCGGCGGCTCATCGAATCCCCCTACTCAGTTTCTTACCCGACGTCGTGGAGAGTCGCAGCATCGTCCGTAGAATGTCAGATTCAATGCGCCCGACCTCTTCATACTTATTTAGGTGCTTATGGCCTATTTATTCTATCACAATCTTTTATTTAACTCATTTTATTATACACCGTGAGTTTTTTATTAGTGACATTCTTGAAGTGGGTGAATCAGTGCGAGCAAACAAGAACAATAATTAAAAAAATTACAAAGCACGACTGCCCTTACAAAAAAGTGATTGTTTTATTTACAATTATTGGAAAAAAATGTTCGCGCTAAAGAGCACGTTTCGTAAGAAAATACAGTTCCCCTGCGCTCTACGGCAGGTATCTTGAAACGATCGCGACCGCTCAAGTAATAAATAGGTTTTTTATGAAATACTTGTTGTTTGTGTATTTATCCGTATAGATACATAATATTTCTTAAATGTACTCCGTCAGACTTTTCAATTTGATACTAAACACGTTATATTAGTCCTAATTTAATGACATTTAAATATTTATTTATTTGACATTTGAGCACTGTAGGGCATAGCAATCGGGATGACATAACGAGTTATGGTAGGATAAAGGAACGGAAAACATACATACATGAATGACAAACGCATACCATTTTTTTTAGCAATCGTGTTAAAAGCAACCTTTGATATTTTTTTGTGGAAAACCAAAAGCAACATTTTTTTTATTGTAAATTTAAACAATTTTGCTGTTAAATAAAAGTTGGACAAGCGTTAAGCGCGCTGCGCCATCTAGCGGTAGAAAAAAACGCGAAGATTGTTAATTCGCGACATTTTACCTACCTCTAGATGGCGCAGCGCGCTTAACGCTTTTTATACTTACATAAATATATACATTCGAAAAAAAGATTTTTTTTCGTTTCTTTTTTGTTTTTCCAAAAAAATCTATCAAACGTTTCTTACTGATTCACCTACTACAAGTGTCGCTAATAAAAACTCACCTGTATAATAAAGTACATTTTATTTATATTTAAGTGTTTTACTATAAATGTTTTTACCTTATTTTAATGTTTGAAAATTAATATGTAAATATCTGTTTATTTTGAGATTTCGTTTAATTTTTTGTTTTTTTTTTACTTCTACAGTTATCAGGCGTATTTTTTGCAACAAATTTACTTATTCCCTTAGTATACATCCCTATGTAGGTCAGTGATTACTTTGGAGAGCTGATGTTAATACATGTAGTTAATAGGGGTCATTTTCAAACCTGTTCCTGCCAGGCACATTGCGCTTAAATTGAGGTGGCTCAGAGGTGCGCCTGACGTAGGGTTAATAGGGAAATTATGTTCGTGGCCCGCTATAAAGAAAGAAGGATAAAAAGTATCTTTTACCCCGGACGACAACAAATCAGGATTCGGAAGGGGTTTTATATTTCGGACGACAAACGACCATGAGAATGTTAGTCAGTATCGGGTGTCGGCGTCAGCACTGATTTGGCTTCTTCTCCAACTGATCAATATCTTACTCACTTACCTACCCATTAGGCCGTTTTTATGTCACGCCGATGTCACTGAAACAGAAACGGAAACGTAGGAAAGGAAACATAATAAGTACATGGGATGTAAAAACGTTTTTATTTTTTATTTATTTAGACAAATCCATAATAAAGGCTTACAATGTTGAGTAATGGAGTTTTAACAAAATTCCTTGTAATTTATCAAAATTGCATTTGAAACATCTTTATTTTGTACTAGCTGACCTGTGCCCACTTCGTTGGGCGGTAAAACTTTTTACTTGTGATGAAATTATGATTGTGGTTTGGTTAGTACTGAGTGCTATGATTTATTTCCTGACCAAACGAAGGGTTATATTTTTACTGCATATTTATGTATGTATGTATTTGCATGCCAATTTGACTATATTACCGTTATTCGTGAGTGTCTTCTTGTGAGTGTCTTATCTCTTTAACCATTTATGCAGTAAAAGGGAAAGTCTTGTGTTTTAAACACTTGAGACCATAAATTTACTAATTTTGATATGAATTCATAATTGTTGATAATATGACCAATAAACATGACCTAACGATTTAAATTAATTTTTTAATATAAATATACTACTGTTTGTTACTTAAATATAAAAGTTAGACAGACATATGCTGTCGCTGACTTTTTTACAGGCATTATCAAGCTCTACAACTTTTCTGTAGAACTTAATCATATATCTCTCATCGTTAAGGCAGCGTTCGTTAGAAACGTTTTCGTTCGACCCTTTTTTCCGACTTACTTTGGAAATCAGACTACCACGAAAAACTCTTTTCATTTTATCGGATTAATATATAGGCGACTTTCTATTGGTATATTGCGGCTTTCTATTGGTAAAAGAATTTTCAAAATCGGTTCACTAGATCTAGAGATTACTTCCTACAACGTCACAAACTTTACCTCTTTATAATATTAGTATAGATTTTTTAACTATAATATTAGTTAACATTTTTACTGCATAAATGTTTAAAGAGATAAGACACTCACAAATAAGACACTCACAAGAAGACACTCACAAATAACGGTAATATAGTGACATTAGTGGTCATAATTAAATTTGTTATACGTTTCTATAATTTAAGTTTGTAGTAATACTGGCCTAATTTAAGCCTGTAGTAAGACCACTGATGTGAATTGTTTTTTATATTATTAAGTGTAAGACTAGAAAAATAAGAGTTTGTCTCGCCAACAAACTGTACACCAGTTTGGCGAGATTGTAATATTTAAAAAATGTATCTTTTTCTTTGAATAAATTTAATTTAAAAAAAAAGATAAAACCGTAATAATACAATGGTAATGTAAGAATCAATCCAATATTTTTCTTAGTTTATCAAACTTGAATTTGCGTGCCCAAAATTTCACAGTAGGACATACAGGAACCCATAATCAGCATGCGAAACAATTATTGATGTTTGTTCATGCTTTCCCCTTTTTCCTTAGAAATTTAATCACCGCACGATACTCTAATTTATTCATTTTCACAAAATGGTCGACAAGTCTTTGTTTTATTGAATGTATTTTTTTTATTATTTTGATATAATAAAACAATTACGGCACTGGTGAAATTTCATCCAAAAGATTGAAAACTTATCCATTTTCTTGTCTATGTTTGGCCGAGAACTTCTCTACATCTCTGTGTATCATAAAAATACTTCAGGTAGTGAACTTTTCAATTCCGGAAGCAGAACAGTTTAGTTGACCATATTTTGCCGCTTTTTTGTTAAGCAGAAAAATCTGTTTTCCGACTACGGCAAAAATAATAGAAATTGCGTCACTAGCCAGAGCACAGTTGACCGTGTCTAATATAGTGAAGCCGATTAGTGTGACGACGCGATTATAGTCAACATTGAATTGGCCTATTTCTTTAAAACGATGACATGACGGTTTTATTAAAAAAATAATGCGAAGCATTCTTTTGGCTTGAGAGATAACACCGTCGTAAATGAAAAATGGCTAGAAAATCACTCGTTGTTAATGTTGTGGAATTAGTGCTGTAATTGTGCAACGCAAGACCCGATCTATACAGTTATTCGAGCCCCCGATACGACATTCTAACTACACGCACTATACAATGCTTAACCGATTGCCACGTACGTATAATCATCAATTCACAGAGTTTGACATTTATAGTAGAAACACAATTGGTTTCAAATCGGCAGTGCGATCCGCCCTTGAAGCAGCAGCGACAACTGCAAGTAATTATTGATTTGTAATATGTATGTATAAATATAATACAATTTATATATGTATTCCCATTTACTTATTTTGACTTTATATTGTATAAGTATGATTTATATATGTCTGCGGTTAACTCTACAACTTTTGCGGTCATTTGACATTTTTTGGTTGGTGGGGATGAGTCCTTGCCGCGTGGACTTGGACGATGAGTTCTCCCTGCAAAGTTATATTTTCGGCAAAGTTACATTGGCCGTCTACAAATGCGACGGGAGGACTGTCGTCTATTTTCGCGCGGAATAGATCCGTCTTTTCTCAACTAATAAATATTTACGGATGTATTTTTTGTTTCATAATTTAGTTTGTAAAATATTTTTCAAATAATTTCGAACGGCGTAAGTTATAATCGGCATAAGAACATGTTTTCTTTGAGAATTATGTATCTAATTATAAGTTCATTCTGTTACTTACCTAAATAAATAAATTAATTGTGCCTCACATAACAGCATTGTTGCTGTAATGTACTGCATCTAGCATCGCTATATTTTCTAAATAGTTGAACGCAATCTTCGAAGCTCATTCCTACAGATCGCGCAGGCTGAGGTTACAAGGCCATGCAGGTTACTATGTTGCTTATTGTGGGATTACCCAAAACTTATTTAAAATCCTCATTTAAACCCTAAAAATTGCGATAAATCCATGCCACTCCGACCGAAGAAACTCGTTTCATAATTGGGCATCCGATTTACAAATATACTGTAAGAATCACACGCCCGGAAGGGCAATTCATTTATTATTATTATTATCAAGTTCTATCCGTAAGATATCGCTCTATTCGTTTGAAAATCGCCCGTTATTAATCCCTGTAAATCGTCGATGGGTTAATGCTCATTTCAGTTGGCTGGCTATAAATTTACCTGCCTATCCAGGCAATATTACAACAGTACAAACGAAGTTCGTATGAATGCGACGCGACAGCCATCAATGCGGCAAAAGAGCAGTATTCACATTTGTATGACGTAATCTGGGGTAAAAATATTTAGTTATAGTATATAATACATTTTTTTCTCTTTCTGACACAACCGTGTCAGTTAAATGGAACTCAGGAAGTGAACTCGCCTTAACACAAGAGTGCCTAGCAAGGCGGGCTCGGTTGCACATTACTTAGCACATTAGAAAATTAACATATAAATAATGTATGCGTCTTTTAACCTGGGCTCAGACAGATGTATACCTAAATTTAGACGGTATATAAACTGCGGCTAAATGTAACTTAAAACGGTATTTCCTAAATTGTATTTTTTTCCTTTGATGTAACTAATAAATAAATTAATGAATTTGGTAACCGGGTACAAAACAGGAACTTGGGACTGAGAAGTAGCCACGGGTTCACTTTGTTAAGGAGTAAGGGGAGTACCTTGCCGCACAATGTCATACCAAAGATACACCCGCCGCTCCACGAATTTGCGAGACGCACGGAAACAAAATGCAACTGACCAGATTTGGCTCGACACCTAACTCACGCACCCACCGCGTCCAATAATTCATCCCGCGCAGTCACAAGTATCGGACATGTCCAAATGACGTGTTCTGCGTTTTGGCGACCAGAGCCATCTGAGCATCACAGGTCGTGGGTGAGTCCAAAGTGAAATAGTTTGGCCTCGATTTCACTGTGGCCGGGCTCGAACTTTATGTGCGGAAGTCGAACTGTAGAAAAAGAACCATGTTTCATCCTCGCCTCCACCGACGCGACGGGAAGAAGCAGTAGAGGGAGTGGCTTTCCTGCCAAAGTCTCACAAGTAAACTCCCCAACTCTGGTAGTCGCCGGATCAATTTGATTGCAACATACTAAAATAACCCACCGGTTCACCACGCCGAGCCCACGATAGAGATGCACGTTTAATAATTTCCAGACCAATGGGCATGACGCCAAAAACCTGAAAAAAGTAACCTTTATAGCGGAAACGCACTGTGGCACGCCAGTAAACTGCGCGTAAGAAAATTTTCAAATAACTCATCGCACTATTCGCGTCGGTGACTTGCGGTTGCGGTGGTTACCAGCGCGCTATGCTTGCAAATCGCTCGCTGGCTACTGGCCTAATGGAAAAAGCTTTAATGAGTACAGATCAAACCACGACCCCTCAGCTGATCGATCCGGGGGTAGTTGTCGACCTGACGTGATGTCTTCTATCCTTGAATCGATCCGTTGGCCAAACGACCATGACGGGCAAAAAGCGCCTCGGTCCGCGATGTATTCAAACTGAATAACCGCTTATCAGGTACAGGCCGCGCATGCGAATTCAAGTCCGTGACGAGACCAGAGGACGGAGAAATCCCGCCAAAACTGCCAGTAAAGGCGCGAGGCTAGACCGCTGTTTTCACTTCCCAGAGCCACGCGGCAAGGCGTTGGACTCTTACGGGCATATTGGCGGAGCTTGACGGTGGATTCCGTTGTATGCGTAATCACCCTACGGTTGAAAGAATGATAACATATTTATTTATTTTTATTTATTTATTTATTTATTTTTAGGAAAACCAACAGCTAATTATAATGTAACAAAAAGACGGAGTAAGCTAACAGAGAGCCAATTAAAGGTTTTCACGTTTAAGTAACGTTGTAGAAACATATGTGATCTTTCAATTTAAGCTATTGATGTATCCAAAATTATTCAACAATTAATGCTAAAGAATTCATTGTTCAGCCGCTGCCTAGCTGAGTTAACACTCGTACAGAATAGATCAAAGTCAAAGCGTTTAATCATGTCATTGAAATTGTCACTTGTTCGCCACAGAAATGCATTTTGCCTATAGTTGGTACCAGCATGAAGAACACGAAGAGCAGGGTTAAATCTATTGAGTTTGGAAGGAACACGGAGATTAATTTTATTTAGTAAGTCAGGACAGTTAATGTTATTGGAGGTGATTTTTAGCAAAAAGGTTAAGTCCGCGGTTTCACGCCGCTTAATCAAGGGGAGGATATGACATTTCTTGCTTAAGGCGACGATGTAGGTAAATTTCGAAAATTACATTTTTTGGCAATTTTTGAACAGTCATACTGAAATAACTGATGATGTTAGCCAACAAAAAAAAATTATCGTAACTCACAGTACCTTTCTTAAGTAGATAGCTATTTCAGATTTTTTTTTAAGTATTGGAAAATTGAGGAAAATAATTAAATCTGGGAGCTATACAGGAAATTTTCATTTTAGAGCATTTTTTGAAACGTGCCTCAAACTAAACTGCACGATCAAGAAACTCAAAAAAAATACTACGGCATTTTAACAATAGTTGTAAAGAGGAATGCTTTCGCATAAATTTAAAAAAATAAGTTTTTCTTGTTAAAAAAAATTATATAAAAAGTGTAACTTTCATCCATATTCACTGTTAAATATTACTTATTACTGTGTGTTTTTTTCAAGTTTGTTTTTTTTTACATAAACTATGTACAATAAACTTGTAGTACTGACGATTATTTTTTTCAAATAAAATATCAGTATATTTTAAAAATAATATTTTGCAGAGCCCGTTTATATTATTTTTGTCATACAATGAGATGAGCGCGCTCTTCTCGCGACGACGCGCTGGCATTCAAAATGCCGCAAGCGACATTGGGTCAATATGGTTCTTATGTGGGGATCAATTACTGATTCAAATGGCAAAACAGCCAACCTTTTATAATGAAATGTTATTGGCTCTTAGAAACGTGGTTCATTTCGGCTTCGAAGGCCGACATATGCGGTTGCGTTCGCGACGCTCTGTTTCATGACTTATTATTACCAAATTGACATTTCGATGGATCGGAGATGTGAAGTAAAAAAATATCGGTTTTAGATGGCTATTTCACCGTGTAAATGAAAGAGGTTTAAAAACATGATAAATCATATGTTGAAAAATAGAAACAATAATAAGTAAAATAATATTTAATATTTATTTTTTTTTTTTTTAAATTTACAATATTACTTTTTTTAATAAAAAGTGTTCATTTATTTGATAACAATGTTTCTTTATGTATATAAACAAAAAAAAAATATACATATCGGTAGGTTTTGAACCTACGACCGGTGTGATCTTATGCGAGTTTAAAACAAGTGCGCCACTTCAGCTTGCTTCCCGCGAGTCAAAATGTGTCATATATAAGGGGACAGTAAATAATGCCAATACATTTGCGTTAGAGCCATATGACAGAGCTATACACCATGTATAAATATAATATACTATTAGGCTACGATTCTGACCGTTCTAATATAGAAAACCGTCAGATAGGCAGAATTGTAATTTAAAAAACAAAACGTAGGTATCTACTTTTTAAAAGCTTTTATTCAACTTGTAATGTCTGTGAAAAAAAAAACTAAAAATGCGAAGAAATATTACATCAGCAGTAGCTTATAATAAATGTCAAAACTTTTCAATTGATGAGAAAATTGATTGCCTGTATAATGACATTTTGAACGCCCCGATAGATGCATTTGGAAACCATGATAAATGTAGAAGTTTTTAAAATTGTTTGTCGGAAAATGAAACACTGGATGCAATGAGTTGTTTGATGGGTGACATTATTTGGGAAAGAATACGTTACATAACTTAAAACGTAGGTAGCAATACATGCAAGAAGCCTAATTCATGATGTAGATAGTAATGTTCTCGAAAGGTTTAACGGCATCATTGCAAAATTTATTGGTGGTAAGAGGACAAATTACATCCAAAAGCAGTCTTACCAAGCGCGATGTAATGCGGCAGTTATATCATTTAATACAAAACAGCCACTCTCAAGATTACATAAAAAATATATAGGCAAAAGTCCCTCTGGCAGGATATCAAAAGTGGAATAAAGAAGACAGAGGCATTTAAGTAAATCCATTCTTTATAAAAGAAATAAAAGCAGAAAGTTTTTTTGAAAAAAAAAACAATAATTCGCATTATGGAGAACATTGCAACCAACCCGATGTTCCATCAGAAATATTCGAAAAAAGCAAAGCTCTGTTATTTCAAGAATTGGAAAATAGAAAAATGATCGATTGCGAATTGAAAAACTTACGGTTATTCAAGGTGAAAGCAGCGAGTGGTTGGAATTACGAAGAAAAATGGTAACTGCGTCTAACTTTGGCAAAATTGTCAATAGTTAACAACACACAAAATGCGCCAATTTAGTTAAATCCATGACTGAAAATGGGATTTGAGCAACGTAGCATCAATTTGCCATGGAAAAGAAAATGAAACAACTGCACTAGAATGAAAAATATGTCTAGAAAAAGTGGAAATTCAGCAATGTGGATTATTCATTGACCCTAAATTTCCATTTTTGGGAGCTTCTCCAGATGGAATATCTGATGATTATATTTTTGAAGTCAAATTTCCCATTACAGCGCATAGAATCTGGTTAACGGAAGCGACAAGAAAAAGAAAAGTGACATTTTGGAAACAGAAAGATGGAAAACTTGAAATCAGCATCAAACATCACTGGTACGTTCAAGTTCAAGGACAGGTCCATATATAATTTCTTTTTATTTATTTATTTTTTATTTTATTTCTGGAAAAATACAGCGCATACAATATACATACGTGTGCATAAATGTAGAAAAAAAAAGAAAAACATTACGCCTATAATCGTTTATTACACATTTGGATTTCAGCATATTACACTTAAAAATTAATTATAAAATAAACAAAGTTCATATTAAATATAAAAAATATATAGAAAACCGATGGGAGAGGTAGGGAATTGGAAGTGATTAGGAAGAAGGAGTTAGACGATGGTATGTGTATATGTATATAGATATAAATAAAGATATAGATAGGTCGTATAGTGGATATATAAATACAGATATTTATTGATGTTTATAGGTATTTATAGATATATAATAAATATTTATAGATATTTATAAATATTTGTGGTAGCTACTGATATGTTGTATATATATCCTTCTAGCCGTGTTCGGCCACAGCGACTGCATTGTAGATTCTAGTGACTTCTTTAGTCTTCTCAGAGTCCACTGTTCGGAAGCAGTCAAGTGCGCAGGCTATATTATAGTGCACAGGTGGGCGCGCGACCACGGGTGCACTCTCTCTTCCTCCCTCTTCTGAACCCGATGGAACGGAGACCGTTACGACCAGAGAAAAGTTTGTATGCAGATAAAATAAAATAAATCAATTAATCGCTAACGCAGCAATGACTGTCATTGTTAAATTTTTACTCAATATTGCAGAGCTATTTTTTCGGATTTAGTTCGTTTTTCACACTGTCATTTATGAAATTGGTAGTTATGGCTTGTGGTGATGTTTGAGTTTTTTCTGGAGCTATTGTAGAGATGACCGGTGACTTATTGGTAGTTGTTGTAGTAGGCGGTGATATAGAAGATGCATTATTGGATTTATCCTGGTTTTCTGATGATCTCGTGTTGTTGCTCATGGGGCTGTGTTGAATACAGCATACAGTCTCTTGTTCCGACATTATACAAAATTGTGATAGTTTCCCTTTTGGCAAATCCCCCTCAGTTTTTGGACAATTTTTCGCCGGTAGACATACTCCTAAAACGCCATTTATTTCACATGACTCTTCACGGCAGTGTATATGCCAGGTCCCTTGGCACTTCCGCAAGGGCTCTTTCCAATACTGGTAACGTTGATTATGTTGAAAAGGCATTGGTTGTCAGCTATCGCCACTTGCAGAGGTCCACCACTATCGCCTCCACAAGAGTCTCGTAATCCTTCTAAGCTGCCAGCGCACAATTGATCGTCCTTATACCTTGCGGTAACCTCCTTCTGAGAGTCTTTGCATATAGTCTTCGAAAGGTGGCTGGTCAATCAAATCCACCACCACCTTCAGTAAGTCCTCCGATGTATCTTCAGCAAAGTCGATCTGCCTTCAGCCAGTAACTACAGCTCGCTTGTTTTCGATGGTCGACTTTTCCATAGACACGCTGGTCGAATATTTAAAGTGAACAGCTCAGACCGATCAGATCCTTCGGGACGCGTCCCGTGTTAACCGCGAGTTAATCCAGACTATAGAATTGCACTATAATCACTAAAATTTATTATTTAATTATTATTTAGAGGGGAGAAAATTTTAAAATATGTTGACACTTAGAATTTAAATTTCGAATTTTATTTTGTTGTATAGAAAGTATATAACTAATTACTATAGGTATTAACAAGCTCGTTAGGTGCAATTGATTTGAATAATTCTTTAACGAACGTCGGTTGGTTGAGGTTGAAAATGTCGATGGTGGAGAAATAAGAGTCGTACGTGCATATCAGCCCATAAGCGATGGAATGTTTCCCGTAGTTGGTATTGGCACGAGATACCTCAAACGTGCGTGAATTGCGAATTAATCGCTGAGGAACGAAAAAACGTAAGTTTTCAACAAGGTATGAACTATCTGTGGTATTGTGGATAACTTTAAAGAAAGTGTGCTGGAAAGAAACTGTAACTGGAACGATACATATAACTGGAAAGGAAGTGTGCCTATTTACATTTTGGTCTGGTAAAAACGATCTCCTCAAAACCAAATATATACAGACGAATGATTTGATTTGGACAAATGTCATGGAAAAAACTTGTTTGTTTTTATATGGACTGTGTATTACCTGAAATTATCGATCCAGGAGTATGAAGGAATATGGATTTAAGGGAGCCTGAATACACTTTGAAAGAAGCAAATAAAAGAAACGACACGATAAAACGAAAGAAATCGGTTCCTCTCCCTTGTCCAACGCTTAAGCGGTAGTTAGTTTTCAGTGATTCCATCACAAAGTGAGCAAAGAACTCACAGAGAATGTACTTGCCAATAACACTCCAGAGCAAAGCACAAGCAATATAGAGCCACCGAAAAGTACACGATATTCCAAATCTGTGCTAAGTACAGATCTAATTAATAATGATGAACAGGCTTTTGAAAATGTATTATCATTTGATGAATTTTAATTACAAAAGTCGGCGCACCACTACAAAGCGACACTGTCAAGGCTACAAAAAGGAAGTCTCAAATGTACTGCGCAATTTTAAATGTATTTATTCGTCTCTTTACATTTAATATGTATGTATCTACTCAGAAATAACAGACTACTTTGCCAACCAGAAATGTCTTCATGATTTTTTGTCTTAATGATTTTATATTTTAATTAATAATTATTTATTTTTAATGATGTGTATTTCTTTAAAGTTTACAATGATGTGCTTACAGTATCTAAAAATAAATTATATTAATTTTTAATTAAATAATTTTTTAATGATAATGTACAAGGCGATGGGTGTCGTTATGTCCTCCTCAAAGAACTATTATACCGCGAATAAATAGTTCGATACACAATGTTGTTTTTTAATTCGATTCTAAATGTTTTTTCTGCCAAAAAATACTATCAAAAACTGTCACTACAACTATCAAAAAAATACTAAAGCTGTATCTCACGGAACATGAATTGCGATTTATGTCATTTAAAAGCCCTTGGAAAACTGTATCCAAAACAGATAACGGCATTTCTCCAATTGTCATCTATCACCATTTAAAATAATTTTAAAATGTCGAAAATTAATTAGTGACAGGTGACTCTTCTTAATACAGTTTATCAGGGGATTTCAAATGACATATCGCAAATGAAATTCTGTAAGATATGGCTTCTGTCAATTTTTGACAGTGATAGTTTGGTTTAACAGTTGACAGCCAAAATCTAATGGGCGCATTCCAGGGTGATACTATCCCTATGTTCCAAATTTCAACTCAATCGGTTCAACGGCTAGGCAGTTATCGTGAGAGATTACATACAGGCAAACAGACATACATTTCTCTGAAAATGGTCTTAATCATCTTGGTGGACCTCAAAATGGACATCTCTATCGTTATCTAAACATTTTTTTCCGCACGATCACAACACCTTCCCTACCAGTGGCAGCCGGGAAAGTAATATAATGTTCAAGTTTAGATGATGATAAAGCGTAGCCTTCTTCACCAGCGTAGGTACATGACACTTGCATAATCCCAAAATATAAATCCCATTGCAATAGTGTATACCTAGTGTGTTTAGTCCAGACATCGATAGCGAGTGAATATCGCTGCGAGATGAGTCAACATAATAAACACCTGCCCCGTCGCGAGGGGAGGGGGTAAGTAGGCGGGGCTTAAAAACTCAGATACGGTTTATTTTTTAAGTAGTACGTCGCCTTAAATTGAAATAGTTAGATGAGCTGTATGGGATTTTCAGACGGAAGCAGAGATATTTCACGAACTTCATTTGAATGCGCTTGATTCTATTTATATATTTATCATAACAAGGGTTCCATACCTGAGATGCATATTCCAAGACCTTCTGACAAAAGTACAGTAATGGATCTTGAAAGTTTTAGCACGGTGAAAGCAAGCTGCACTCCTCATAACGAAAGCTAAAGCTTTGGAAGCTTTACAAACAATAGATTGTAGGTAACAATAGGTAAACGATATCTTTATACCTTCCAGGGGTGTCGGGTTCGCCCGTTGCAGTTGATCGATCCGGAGATCTGAGGATGGCAGTGTAATCCACTCCGACAAGACAGTTCTCATGTGAGATTCGAAGGGGAGAGCACATATTTCCAGGGGCATGGCATTCGCGATGGCGAAGATTGCACCGTTATGATCATCGATCATCTTCCTGAAATGCGCCCGCGTTAATATAGTATCGAGATATATCGCAGGCTTAGAAATCTTTGAGGATAACAAGCAATAAGGCTCCGGCATACTGAGGCTTCGTCGTCTGCATCAGCTCACTAGAAATATTAAATCACAAGGATAGGAATCACTGCAATATTCTCTCACCACGCGAAAGCGACGGCCACTTCGCAATCCGCCTTTGTGCTACTGCCCATGCTTCGTTGGGCCGCGATCCCGGCGAAGACACGACTGCTGTTGCTGAAGATGTACGTGAGGAAGAAGCTCAAGTACGCGGCACCGGCCTAGTACTACCTCATCTCGGCATCGCAGCGGACGGACTTACAACGGGTGATGAACATCGGATTAGGAAAAGTGTCGGGAGTCCAGTGATACGTCCGGAATTCAACTCTGGAACGCGTTCTCGTGGAAGAATACGTGAAGCGCCTCGCGCGCGCCATCTACTAAAGGACTAACACCTCGCCCCACGAGCACATCCGTCAGCTCGCTCCGCTGCACACCAGACCGCCAGAGACTCGGAAACCGTACACGCGCAGTCTGCTAGATTAGCAGACCGCCAGCGCGAGGCATATCAGTCATCGCCACAGAAGACGCCATGTACCCACTCCCATCTCAACCCTTTTACCATAAGGCTCCTGAACCGACAGGTGCCTCACAAAGTCATTGAAACAGTCAGTCATGTTTTTCCATCGAACCCTAGATAAACGACCACGAAGCCAGCAACACAGAACTACAAGAGCATCTGCAGGCTTGAATTATGCCGTTCCCCGAGTTAATTCATTTATTGCCCAAAGGCAATTAAACTTTATCGCGCCCAAAATATTCAACCGTCTTGATGACGACATTAAAAAAATGAAAGTACCTTTTTATTCAATAAAAAAAAATGGCTTCTTGAGGATATAGGCCGTTCAAGGACAGAGAATGATCTTCTGCAAATCATCTCTTAGAAATAATATACCTGCATTAATGTGATATAAGATAATAAACATAATGTAACATATATGTGTATGTGTCTATGTATGTATATGTATATATGTGTATATGTATATGTATATGTGTGTGCATAAGTGTATGTATCCTACGTCAGTTGTCATGCTTCTCCACCCAAGTCTGAAATTAAATCGTATGCCCAGATACAGGCTATAATCGGCCTAGTTAGGCATGCGCTGCGCATGGTCATGTGAATGTGGGTCGTCGTTTACTTCGCACCATTACTTGGTATGACCACTTTATGAATTTCGCATGTTATGTTAAAATAAATTTTAAAAAAATTAAAAAAAGATACCTACCGCAGAGCGCTTAACCCTGCGATGTGACTCTCAGAAAGCCGTGCCAATGGGCCCGGCTCACGTGAACCTCTACGATGCGGCAATCCTAGTGGAAGACGTCATGGACGCTTTTCAGGGTCCGTCGACTGAAATACGACGTGACGCCACTAATGCTAACCGCACATCCACGCCAGTACGTCACGGCACCCCGTGCGAAGCGGACGTGAAATACACGAAACGCGGAAAGGAAGTACACTCATTGCGCATTCCCGCTTCTACTCTCGCAAATAATACAATGCATATTCAGTTGTCAATGACGCCACACAAAGGCCCAATTTAAAAAGGATGAAAATAATAAATGTTAGCAGCGGAGCAGGCGGAAACGCGCTCTGTTAATTCCGCTTTTGTTTGGGGCCGTCGATCTGCCCACTGCAATGATGATTTATCCTTCGCTACGGAATGAGATAACATCGCAGAAAGAAATAAAAAGAAAAGCTCTATCCTTGAATAAGTACAAGGCAGTAATGACCAAGATTTGCATTTCATTTTTTCGGCCCACCAGCAAACGAGGAGGGAAAGTTTTGTGAACGCGCTAAAAAATCGTCGAAAAAATCAATAATTAGCCCCCCCCCCTCCCCGATATACGTGTTGGGTGTGACGATAAATACCATTTCCAGATTAAAGTCTGTCTGTGTCTGTCTTGCTGAAGGCTTAATCCGATTGAGCTGAAGTTTGTCACGCATCATTTGGTAATGGCAAGAATTGAAAAAGTTGTGGTTAAAATCGGTTCACCAGGGGGCACACTGATTATATTTCAATCTCGAAATAATAGACATAAAGACTTGAAATTTAATACACAGTTGACTCGTTGGGCCGAAATCACATTGTGAAATTTTGGTTGGAATATCTCATATACAAGCTACACTAATAACATTTAATTCCGACATAGATTTTAATCAAATATAAACGCCGAGCTGCCCGAGGCTAGCCGAGAAACGAACCGCGCCGCCCAAGGCGATTGCAAAAAAAATCCAACCGGGTTCGTCCACCGGTCAAGGGAGAGCACTCGTCGATTTTATTTATGAAATAAATATTTATATAACATCAATCCTTAGCTATACTTGCCAGGAAAGTCTTGGGGTGACACAACCGATTTTTTTCCATAGATGAACGAAACGACGAATCTGTGAAAATAAAGTTCTTATCTTTGTCGTCGAAAAGGGAACAATCGCTCAACTTGATCGTCTTGAAATCTTTTCCGCTGGGTAGTAAAAGGCACGGATTTACTCAAAACCATAAAGAGACGCAAGCTTGAATACTTTGGCCACATAAGTTGCTTGGACCTTTGGACTTACGTACCCCTGCTGCGCGTCTCAGGCATTCCAACCTGCTTTACGTGCCCACTGCAAAAATGAATTATAAGAATAATGCTTATGTCATACGAGCGAGTAGATGTTTTAATGTATTGGCACGAGAAGTTAATATTGACCTATCACCTCTTCTCAAAAATTGAAACTTATACTAAACTTTAATTTAATTTAGTGCAATGCAACTTTTGATTTACCGTATAAGAAAATAATGTAGGAAACAAATAATCGGCCAGCGAAACACTGTATTAGAATAATTAGTAATAATTAATGAAGCGCTGTATGTTTCCCGAAAATAAAATAAATAAATAAATAAATAAATAAACAATATGTTCTTTTCTTCTTAGCAATATTAGCATCTATCTAGTTATATTTGTTTGTTTATTCACTTCTTGTATCTTTTTATTATATGTGAAAACTTTTAGTTGGCCTTCAGCACTTATTTATCAATGTGTACCTATATACGTTTAAATAGCTGAAAGTTTTCCAGGGAAAAATTCAAGGCAAGAGAAGGCCTGGGCGGCCAATGACATCATGGCTGCAAAATCTACGCCAGTGGTTTCAGCTGAGCACTGGCGCATTGTTTCGTGCGGCGGTCTCTAATGCCCGCTCCACACGTTGGCGAATGTTCGTGTTACAGATTAGGTAACATATAAGATGGGGATTTTCAAATAAAAAAAGGCAGCCAGCTGTCAGCTCGCAGCTGTCAAAATCACGTCAAAAATAGAATAGGTGCACAGAGTGCACAGGCGCGGCTCGTAGGCGGGCAACCACAGCTCATATTTTTGTGGTGACGTTGGCATATCTGCCATAGGAGTTTTCCATATATGTTTTCCTTAGTAGTTGTTTACACCAACTTGGACACGAACATTCGCCTACGTGTGGAGGGGCCATAAGACGGAAATCAACAGGATGATTGCCAACCTGTTGATTTCCTGAGAAGGCACTACAAGAAGAAGAAGAAGGGTAGCGGTTTCCACCCTCCTTCTGTCCCAGGATATCCCACAGCACAAAGCAACCGAACTCGCCGCGAACGCACGAAATGCAGCAAAACTAACAGATCCACGAGATCAGATCCACATAATATGGGTTGAGCCTCTCGAATGCGCATAGTTCGACGGCCTTGACCGAGGTGGACATCATAGGTCTTTTAAGGGGTTTCGGTAACATGATTGATTACGTTGGTTGTCTTCCGTTTTGCCGGAGGAAAATAAGAATCCACCACGCGGACGCGATTCTGGGGTGTTTTATTGTGGAGTTAATATTGCCGGGAGCGAATTGCTCTGTTGCATTAAGGCCACTAATACCCATGTGGTCAAACGCACGGGTCAACACCCAATCCGGCGGCCTCCACGCAGAATTGCAAGCCAGGGTAGGACTTTGCGCGCCGTGCGGCGTCAGTCAATCGATTGCGCATTCTGAACGACAGCCGGGGGAGTCTGGAAACAGTACTATCTCCTATAGAGCAGAGGTAGTTGCTAACCATATGGCAACTGCTCCTGAAACGACCAAAACCAGGTGAACATCCAGGCAAAGGATGCCGTGGTCTGCGATAGATTCGGTAGACACCGTATCACCGCTACGTAAGGGACAGGACCGCGCAAGCGACCTCGAACCTGTAACCAGTCGGGAGGCCGAAGTAATTTGGTTGCAACTGGAAGTATGGGAATGGCGTGACTGTCCCCCCGCTGGGTGATTAACCTGGTTATCTCGCGATAAGGCGGTGGTCTCTTACGGGCGATTGGCGTAACTAGACAGTGATCTGTTTTCGTCCTAAGTTTTCTATCATACGTTCACCTCACGGGAGACAGAATGTCGTTGTAGTTGACAGCTCTAGTTATTTTTCTGGTATTTATACGGCAGTCGAGTTAATTGCGACGTGTTCCTATATTAATCACCGTATCATTTAGTTAGAGAAACTATTAAAGCTGGCTGAAGAGCTGTCGCCGGCGTTGGGGTAAATTTATACCTTACATTGATTCCCGCCGCTAATAACTGCACGTTAATGGTAGAGCAAGATGGGGTAATTACGACAGCCGACAGACGACCTGTTCTGCGCAATGTCAATGATCGAGAGGTGGCACGTCGGTCGGAAGTCGACGGCTGTGATTGAGATGGAGCACGCCAATCAGCTTTCGTTTTGTGATTGGTAGATAGTTTTGTGACAAATGTGACCAATCGACAAAAATGTAGGAAGTCCCAAGCGCATACGAAAATTAAAGGGTTGAACCCCCCAAGACAGTAACGTCCCGAATCAGGTACGATGTATAGTAGTCAATGCTCAGTAACGTCCCAAAACGGGTACGCGCGCGACGCGACAAACTGCGCTCTCAACGAAGTGAATTTACACCAAAATCACAGTGCAACCACCCCCTCTTAGATAAGTGTGAGAAAGACGGATACATTATGTATTGTACGATTATTCAGTCGTGCTTCTCGCAGTCTAGAATCCCTTATTAAGAAATATGCTTATATTTCTTTAAATTGTAATTAACACAGGAAACGATGTCGGCATAAAGTTTTTTTTCTGTTTTTCTCTATCAATATTTGCATGCCCTGTATGTTTCCCGAAATAAATAAATGAATAAAAAGTCCGGCATGTTTTATGACTAACCTCAAGGACGACAATCGCAGCATTTTGTGAAACATTTAAACGGTTATAATTAAAACCTAATTTTCCGGATAAGCTAGTTGATTTAAATAGTTTCATCGGAAGTCATTATCGCATGATTTATTTGTTCAGATAGCCTTAAGGCGCTATTCACATCGTCCGGTTCCGGCGCGTCCGGATCGGATCACGGTCGAATCTACTGTCTATAATATAAAATAGAATAATAGAAGAGAACAAAATGCTTTTCTTTATAAGCTTGTCATCATTACAACTCGGTGTTTATGGATGTTGATATATTTGCCACAACCCCAGACACATTTAAAAATCTAATAATGAATATATTACAATTTAATTAAGTAATCTGTTTATTATGAAAATAGTTATTCTCCTCTTATCTTTGTATTTACATAACTTATTCTTTTTTTCTATTTTTCGTTCTCATAAAATGTGTCATTATAATTATATATTTTATTTTCTTATTACTATCTATTTAATAATTAATTCATTTACTACCATATTAATATACATGTTTATGAATCTATTTAGTGTGTTTTTCTGCTCTATTTACTTTATATTTACTCTTTTAATACTTTGGACTGTTTAGTAAGTAATTTTCAATTAACTTAGCTAATAATTTCACTTTAAGTAGTGCTTAAAGTGTTTGTATATTTTAAACTTTTCTTTTATATAGAATAACGTACTATATGATCGTTTAATTAGTGGAAACATATAAATGGTTTATGTTTGTTGTATTTTGATTTAGTAAATATGTTTTTTGTACTGTCTGTTTCCCGAATAAAAAAAAACAACTTTATTGTGCTAAAAAATAACATTACATAATAAATATTAAATTGGTTTAATAAAAAATAATGTATGCACAAATCGCAGGGTTATCGCATTAGCGATATCTTACAGTCGACCTAATTTACAGATAACCTAATTTTTAATTGTCATTGTACAGTACACATAGTTCTAGCCCTTGGAGTAAATGGGTATTTTCATGGATGCATCTGTCTCTTTTGCAGGATTTTCGGCGACGTCGACTTAAAGCACTATAACTACGAAACTAATACACCAATCATAAAAAGAACAACTGCACAATGATTGCATTGAAATTTCGAATGTAGAATATTGAAATATCATTTTGTAAAACAATTAGATAATTATGAATAAATATGAGAACGTCAAAGAAGTGAAAAAAACGCGGAACCAGATCTGGTCGTATCATACTCAACGGATAATTGTTTCAGAACCAGATTTGGTCGTATCATACTCAAGGGGCTAGGCTAAATATACAGTAGTGTTGCCATACGAATTTAGAGTGATGCTCAGGTGGCAATTTCAAACGCCTGTAGCCCTGACATTGGCTCTTCAGAACAAACAAAAAAACAAAACGAATTGGAGCATCCTGGTCCTCGTTTGTTATCGGCTTTCTTCAACAGGCCTGAGCTACTTGAGCCTTATGATAAAATGCCTGATTACATGCAGTCAGTTGCGAGGGCGCATGGGGGCGACTTCCATTATTAAAATAAATATATAAAAGATGTTTAACGCCTTTTTCTTTGACTGTTTAGAACGATCTATTATATAGGTCGCACTGAAAGCTTCCCGAACCGGCCACTTACATAACATTGTAAAAAAATAATTACAACATTTGAAAATGGAACTTTGAAATACCTCTCTGTCGGACGATTAAAAATCAGGGACGTGTGAAATGGCCTTTAACTGCGTAACAGACTGAGGGTCGTCTATTTCGGTCCAAACGGCTTCCTGTGCCTTTCGGCGGCTCGAGTCTGCGGGCACTGACTCAGCTTCTGCCTTATCTGTTTAATTAGGTGGAAGACGACGGGTCCTGGAATGCGAGGTTGATCGTCTTGTTAGCGTTTATACACTAATCTCACTATCACAATCGTCGTGTCTAATGTATTAATTGAAAAGAGATAGAAAATATACATCTGAATGTTGTAGTGTCTGTACACATATACTGGTAATTAATTACAGTATGATACAACGCTACGATACGATTAATCGACTATTATTGGCGTTTTCCTGATTCGATTGTTGTCCCGACTATTAAGTGATTACCGGTAAAGAAATCAGAAGAAACAGGTAAAGAAAACACTGATAATAAGTTTTTTTAAGTTACCTCTGAACTACTCGGCCATGGCTTCTGTAACGATTAAAGCAGCAGAGAATTAGAAACCTAGATTGGATCGTATCTCGTGTCTAATGTATTAATTGAAAAGAGATAGACAATATACAGCTGAATTTTGTAGTGTCTGTACACATATACTGGTAATTATTTACAGTATGATACGACGACTACGATACGATTAATCGACGATTATTGGCGTTTTCCTGATTCGATTGATGTCCCGATTATTGAGTGATTACCGGTAAAAAAATCAGAAGAAACAGGTAAAGATAATAAGATTTTTAAGTTATCTCTGAACTACTCGGCGATGGCGTCTGTAACGATAAAAGCAGCAGAGAATTAGAAACCTAGATTGTGTCGTATCGTATCTAACAGAGAAATAAGGTTATTGAAAATTTCGGGAATTTCTAAGGGTTTCTGATGACTGTTGCCTTATTAGCGAGCACTGCCGATGAATATTTAATAACGAATATAAACAGTAATTTACTCTTAGCAAAAAAATAATATTATAGTATATGAATTAAGTAACAATAAATCTGTACAAAACTAAATTAATACGTAATTAGTGATATTTTTTATCTTGACTTAAAAAGGTGGATAAAAAATGCAAAAATGTAGCAACATTTGACATACCACATTTCACCCTGCTAATTTTCCTAGAATTAAAATACAAACGATCAATTATGTATGGCTTTTTATTTATGTAAGCCACTATTCATACGTGTTTTATCATATCATAATACAAACGAATCATGGAAAAATACGAGTTTTATAGCTGCAACTTCTGATTCCGATTATTTTAAAAAATAATCGCCGATTAGGACTTCGATTCCGACTGTTTTCACAGTTCTAATATGATTCAATCATCCTGGATAAAACCGTCCAAAATATGAGTTACACAGTAGATATCTGCCGTGCCGTATTTTTTATACATACGTAATGAATTTAATTCTATATACGTCTGTGTTATTAACCCACTTTTGGTAAGAAACTGTTTTATTTATTCAAGTTTAAGTACTTGCTTAAGAGTTAATAAGAAATGCAGTTAAAATTAACAATAAAAAAAAATTAATTCAAAAATCATAGCGTGTTGTAAAGTTATCAGATGACAGCATATTTCTTGAATCACTTTGGTCCTCAGCTGAACTCATACAATAAATCCAAAATAGTCTCTCAGATGCTATTGAACTTAATTGAAGGACAGATATGTTTGGGTCATTCTGTCATTTGGGTAATGGCTATGATTGCGTCAATGTTGTCGTGGGTCAGATCCTCGCGGAAGATAAGAATGTACTTTGTCTTGAGCAATGTTTAATTCCAGACTGTAGCCAGGGGGAGCTAATGGGCCCGGGCTGCTAATGGGCCCTTGCTGAGTTGGCCTCGAAGACTCATTTTGTTCAGTGTTGGTCACACTCACGGGTCAACAGCCATTAGACGGGCTCCACACATGAAGTGCGAGCCCGGGTAGGACTCTGGCCTTAGGACTGGTTTCCCCTAGGAGTAAATCTTCTGGCGCTCCTGGACGGTCTGCGCACCGTGCGGCGTAAGCCAATCTATTGTGCATTCTGACTAACAGTCGGGGGAGTCTGGAAGCAGTACTGTTTCCTATAGAGCGGGGGTGGTTGCGGATCTTACGGCGACTTCTCTTGAAACGACCATCGGCTACCCGATCCCAGGTAAACAGCGGGGCATGGGACGCCGTGGTCCGCGATAGATTCGGTTTACACCGCTTCGTAAGGAAGATGACCGCGCAAGCGACCTCGAACTCGTAACCAGTCGAGAGACCGGAGTAATCTGGTCTCAATTGGAAGTAAGGGCGTGAGTGTAAGCCCGCTGGTTAACATACCTGGTTATCTCGCGGATAAGGCGTTGGCCTCTTACGGGCATGTGGCGGAGCTTGACGTTGGACTGTTTTGTCCAAGTCTTCTGCGTTCACTTCACGGGAGATAGAACGACCCCAATCGTTAAATCTTCCTGATGTGACGGGTTTGCCCGTTGTAGTTGACAGCTCTATTTGTAGCCAGGGGGCGAGGTAGCTTTACTGGGTTACCTTCCTAGTGCCTCGCCGTAAGTCGTTGGACTCTGGTGGGCTCGTGGCTTTGCTGGACGGTTCGTTTGTGCCGTCCCAAATTCTTCTACGCTCATCCCACGGCTGAAAGAACGATCACATATCGTTATACCAGCCTGAGGTGACGGGTTCTCCCGTTGTAGTCTTTAGCAATGTTTCCTGCAATATTCGACTAAGGTTTCTAATCCTCTGCTGCTTTAATCGTTACAGACGCCATCGCCGAGTAGTTAGACTTGAAAAAATCCTCTTATCAGTGTTTTCTTTCCTGTTTCTTCTGGTTTTTTTTTCATAATCAGAACAATCGAATGAGGAAAACGTCAATAATTGTCGATTAATCGTATCGTAATCGAAATCGGCTGCATCCCTAGTCCGTTACATAATGTTTCAACATTTGTATTGGCATCTTTAAATACGCCCACTGCCATCTATGGACAAATGAGGTCACCTACTTGAGACTAATTTGCATGGTAATTTTTATATTATTTCCTGGCGATTATTATAGTCTTTCAGAATATCATTGTGAACAAGCAATGTTTTTCTATTCATTCGGTTGAACGAAAATCTAACAACCTAACCTTGAAATTTATACCGCTTAATGTGCGTGATCGTCAATTGCGTGCCCATCATTCACATTGCGAAATTGTCCATGCAAATGTTGAAAGTGCCACTGTAATGATGTTTTTCATTCAATTTCTGGATTTAACTATAATTTTTAATGTAAAATATCAATTATCAGCTAAGCCATTATATGAATTAGGTTTTATTACGTAAACCCGTGCACCCTCTTCACGGCGTTTTCTACTCTCTTCTCTACCTGCCATGGTGAGACGGATGGTCGTCTACTTCGGTCCAAACGGCTTCCTGTGTCTTTCGGCGGCTTGAGTCTGCGGGCACTGACTCAGCTTCCATCCCCTTCACTTAAATTGGCGTTTTCTACTCTCTTCTCTACCTGCCATGGTGTTTTCTATTAACCCTTTGATTACCATAAGCTTTGCGGTAAAGTATGGAAATTTTTCATATATAAAACTGTTAAAGAGCGATGTAAATAACATGTATGTCAAGTTTTGTGATTATTTTTCCAACAGATTTTGTATAAATTGATGGGACATAAGTGCCCTTGTGGTCCGGTACATAAAGACGCAAAGTTTCAAATTTCTCCAAAATTTTATTATTTTTATATCATATATCATATCATATCAAATTTTATTATTTCTTTCCGTAGGTATATCATACCTACGGAAAGAAAAAAAATCGGTTGTGTCACTCCAAGACTTTTCCGGCAAGTAGCCAAGGACTGTTTCATCTGAATATTTTCGTACGAAACGTCAGACATTCTGAGTACTTGAGTATCTATTAAATCACTCTAGATAAGGCGGGATATGAACCCACGGACGAAGAAGAATTTATTTTTTATTTATTTATTCGTTACATAAACATTCAAACGCAATAGCACAAAAGAAATATAATGTACAATCCAGAAAATACCGCTATTTGCTTCTAAATTTAGGCATACATCTGTCTGTGCCCAGGCCAAATTGTGCATAAATTATATCTTAAAAGGCATAACATTATTCGTAATGTGCCAAGTAAAGTGAAACCGAGCCCGCCTTGCTAGGCACTCCTGTGATAAGGCGAGCTCACTTCCTGAGTCTTATTGGAGTGCCACGGTCGTGTCAGTAAAATACCAAATTAAATTAAATATATATTACCTAATAATTTTAACCGCAGATCATATCAAACATAATGCGATACCGCCATTTGGCCGATCCGACGGCTTCCTACGAACTTCGTTTTTATTATTGTAAGCCCAGCATAATGAAGGTAGGCAAATAATTACGTATCCGACCCGAAGTCTTCACAGATTGACTATTTTCAGGGGTTCATAATTGGCGTTATTATATCGAATATCGGAAGAAGAACAATATTTTAGTCCGAAATGTTATGAATCCTGAGTACTTGGTCTATCTTCTTCGAAGTTAAAGCTCTGTAGATAACGCGGGAAGGAACCCATGGAAGAAGAAGAATATTTTCGTCCGAAACTTTATACATTCTGAGTACTTGGGTATCTTAAAAAGCATTCTAGATTAGGCGGGAGGGAACCCACGGAAGAAGAATATTTTAGTTCGAAACTTTACGCATCCTGAGTACTTGGTATATCTTCTTCGAAGTTAAAGCACTCTAGATAAGGCGGAATAGGAACCCACGGAAGAAGAAGAATGTCGGAAGATGAAGAATACATTTTTCGTGATATTAAGATTTTGATGTTTCAATAATATAAAAAAAAAATGATTTATACATTATTCGTATTCGATAGTTTATAAAATGATTTTGAAGATATGGGACACATACGTCCCTTGGTTCTCAAAGGGTTAATGACTATCTATCATAAATAAGGCTGATCGGAGTTCCCCCGCTTTACATTACGGATGTGACGTATACATTACACCGGACGAAGTTCCAGCTCGGGACCCACCGCCAGCGGGGTGAATGGGTTTGCGAGAATTAAATAACGAGCATCTGTTTCCGTCCATTAGGTACTGCGGCACACCCATGGATGAATATGTTGAATGAATGAATGGAAACGTTGATGTGATTTCGTGTTTATCCAAGCGGGCGGGCAATGCGCGTCTGCTCGAGATAAAAGACAGAAGCTGTTAATTGAACGTTCGTTTACCGACTGTCGGTCTTCAGATGTTCAGCACGTAGCTACGCGCTAGCGTTTAAAACAACAGTAACTGAGACACGTCGCTGATGAGGGGTCAGCCAGTAGTGACTGCGGAGAAGCTGAAATGCGAACATACAGAAGTCGTACGTTGTGTCACCTCTCGTTGGCGCCTCGGGTCAGTGGAAAAAGCTACTGAATACAGTGGATTTTTGGCTGCAAGCAGGAGCTGATGGATGTCACATTGTCACAATGGCCAGGTGCAAGGGTGTGGCTTCGGTCTCGGCTGGCGTTGGGGGTGCCGCCCCTAATCCTAATCCTAAATCCCCCTCCCTTCTCTTACTTTTCCAGCACCTCAGACCGCATAGTAAGACCAACTCTCCTTAACCTAAAAGCTACTTTCCAAGATCTATTCCCACTATATATTTCCCTCCATTACTTATGTCTCATCGTCTAAATTATTAACTAAATTATTCCCTAACAGGCATCCCTTCTTACGTTTATCCCTGTAATGTCCATATTGTGGTTCCTATGTTAAGTACTTAAAACAGTGTTGTCCCTTGTCTTTGTCCGTAGGTTGGCTACTAACCATAGTTCCCACCCCGTTGTCAAGACAACACAGGAAACGAAGAAGAATTTGCCATATTGGCACAATCGCCAGCAACCAAGCTGCGTGGAATTGCCACAAATAAGAAGAAGAAGAAGAAGTACGTTGTGTCACGTTTAAGAGTGGGCTACGAGTACATTTCTGTGCCTCCTGTGATAGTGATTTAAGTCGAGTTGTACCCTTTTTGTGATTTTTATATAGAAATTATCAACAAAAAAATCGATTTTTTTGGTTTAACTCACGTTCTTCTATCTGCAATAGTTTCGGAGATAATTTGGTACAAAGTTATATAACTGTCAGGATTTTGGCAAAAAAATCCTGGATATAGATATAAGGAGGGAGGGGGGGGGGTTAGGGGTTTGGCGCGCGAGGTGGGTTGTCTGCTTGTCGGGAAAGTCTAGGGATGACTCATCCGACTCTTTTACTCATTATAGTTAAAAACAAATTGTAAAGATTTTCATTTCACCGCCATCTAACGTGTAGTTGCTAAAGTAAGCCGAACTGGCGCGAAACTTTTTGTTTACTTTTTGTCACGCGTTATATCACATACGCGTCGCTCTTCGATTGTTGCTGTCCGTTTTCTCCAAGACCTTGGTGACATTCCTGATCGTAGATCAAATGAGCAAGGCACCGCAACGTAATCGAATTAATCCAAAGAAATATTATTTGAACATAAGAAGTATGTTTTCGTTTTATTTTTGAAACATTACTGTCAATAAAGTGACCGTCGATTTCAACGGGTTTCAGCTTGTGTTACCTTTTATTTTGGTTAGCGATGTGTTGTTTTGGCGCTTCCGCATATATCACGACGACAATAAAATCGAATACTTCAAACGTTTAAAATATATCTCAGGCGACGTTTACGCGCGATGTTTTATTCGCGGGTGTATAAGCCGCTGCGGGGCGGCCGCTGCGCCGTAAAAATGGGTGAATTATCGGCAATAATTATCGCTTTATGATCGCGCCTTGTCAACGAATTCCCGAGCCTTAAATAGTACGGCAACCTTCGAATATCCCGCTGGAGACTCGTCGACCTCCGCGACGAGGAATGCCGTACTTCGTCCATACCTCCTTTGTTCGCGACGCGGACGATTCGGGCGTAGGGAGGGATTAATTTTTGTGGTGTCGTCTTTATGGTTATTTGGGAGTTATTTATACGCCATAAGCAGCAGTTACGGAGGTCATTAATAGTATACTACTCATTCGTGTTCGTTTTATATGTACCAGGGCATTCGTGGCACGATGATTTTAGAGGTATTATTGATGATGATTTGAAACAAAATTAGAAACCCCCTGAAGGAGAATGAAGATCTATGAAGTACCCTTGAATGAATACAACCTGTGTACTGACATTACGACGAGTGCTGAATGTGTAAGTTTCGCCTGCTTTCAAGTATTAGTGTTTAAACTTTAAATAGTTAGTAAATTGATTGTGTAAGTATATTTTTTACATCTACAAAATAAACTATTTTTTTATACGTCAGCTCGCTATCCAAACTACGTCGTAAATCACAAATACTGGTACAGGCGTAAGCCTATATAGCTAAACGTGTGACGGGCCTCGGGTTGCATGGGATTGTCGTCAATCCAATTTGTCGCTTTATTTTAATGTTGTAAATGTTTTTTTCCTAGTGTTAATCGTTTTTTAATTATATGATACGAAATATGAAATAAATAATAATTTAAATAAAATAAAACTTTTCATTTAGGCCTTTACAGTTCAAAGCAACTTTATTTGCTATACACGCGGGTCAGTTGAATTTGTCAATTCTAAGGCGCGAGCCACACACAACACATGGTGAAAGGTTTAAAGAACTTTTATACAAAATGTATATGTTTATACAAAGACGCGTCGCAAAACATACAGAAACGACGGGGCGCAGACATCGTATGTTCCTAAAAATTCGGGTCCGCGTCCCGTCTGCATCCTGCGTCCGTTGTGTGTGCCTTGCGCCTAAGCGATCAAGATTGTACGGTTCAATTTTCTGGGGTATTTAAAATGCAGGTACGAATAGTTGCGAATATGCCGTGCCGGCATATAATATTTTATGTGTCGTGTCTATCTTATCTTTTCTTTCTTTCTTTTCATTAAGTTTTTTTTTTTCGGATTTTGATTTGAATACTTTTATGACGGTTATTTTCATCTATTATATAATTGTCGTTAGGTAAAAGTCGTTAATTAGTTAGTTGTAGGTATTCTAGAAACCGATTTCTCCCTTTTTTACTCTAAGGTTTTTAGATTGCATACATTTTATTTTCTTTGAATTTAAGCACCATCATGAGATGTAACTTGTAATTCAAATGTTTATGTTTGAAAAACATATATTTAATTTCCGAATGTTCTGGGCAAATGATAAAATAAATTGATTTGATTTTGACTTCGCCCGATGGGGTTTCTATAAGTTTGACTGCAAGCTTCGTTTACGCCGAACATATGCAATTTAGAATTCTGAAAAAAATTTGCATAAGTACCTACTGATAAAGAGTGGCTTCATGATCAGTAAAGTGATTACCTATGTGAAAATACACTATTATATTCCTTGTAAAAACCTTCTTTACTTCCGCCAAATATTGAACTTCCCTTTCTTACAGTTACAAATACTACAGAGAATACCGGTTAATTCTACATAAAATTAACATATATGTATTAGTGGCTAGCGAAAATACATCGTCGACCAAAAAAGTACTATGCTACCGTACAGAACGTATCAATGGGCATTGTTAAAAGCGTATAATTGCTAGGCATGCGTATATCCAATATATATTTCTTTTGAAACTCGCGGCCTTTGGGATCAAGCGCTACTTCCATTGTAAAACATGTAGGAAGGTATACCTAGAACCAAGGTCTCCAGCATCAGAGCATCATATAAGTATACCTACTAACAATGTATATGTGGGCGGTCGCAATTTGTCGCAATTAAAACCAGTCGTGTAATTTAATACGTAATCCGGCTTTATATAATTAATTGTCAGCGCGGAGGAGTGAACCTTTGTACATTTTGCTTGCGCGCGACCGCAGACTTTAACTGTTACTGTTCGTTGTCCTTCCAGAGGGCTGTGCCTAGACATTTTGCTTGAGGGTGTAGTTACTTGTTTTAGCTATCCGGCCGTGCAGTTTCTGGCCATATTATTAATCCCGCCTTGCATTTGAGTACTGATATCGCTAGTTAAAACCGACAGTGGGTTAGCAAAAAAAAACTATTTTTGAGACATGTATTTTTAGTTTTGTTTGAGTTTTACCCTTTTTATATATTACTAGCTGTACCCTGCGCGCGTTGCTACGCCAAATCGGTCGCATTCGAAATTCAAATTCGCCACTTTAAAATTCATTCGACTATAAAAAAAAGAGGAACTCACTCCTGTCTTCGTGGTCGCATTCGAAATTCAAATTCGCCACTTTAAAATTCATTCGACTATAAAAAAAAGAGGAACTCACTCCTGTCTTCGCGGTCGCATTCGAAATTCAAATTCGCCACTTTAAAATTCATTCGACTATAAAAAAAAGAGGAACTCACTCCTGTCTTCGCGGTCGCATTCGAAATTCAAATTCGCCGCTTTAAAAAAAAGAAGAATTTTGGTTTTATTGAGGACACTAAAAAAATCCTTTGGTCCGATCGGCATCAAACTTCACGGGAACCATCTCCAAACTAATCTAAAGTATCCCTCAAAATTTCATTAAAAACGGTCGAGCAGTTTAGTAGTCCATAGCGGACTCACAGACAAACATTCATTCCAGCTATATACGTTATTCCACATTGTAAAAAAATATATTTTATTTCTATATTTGTAATTGTATGTAAATGATAATTTAATATTCCCAATTATATTTATAAGAAACGGATCTTTAAACATGAAATAATAAAATCGACTCGAAATGAAATAATTTAAAACAAACCGCTATATATCATAGTATTGTTGCATTATTATATTTTCTTTTCTGTTGAAACATAACGAAATCTGTTTTTTTTTTATATAAAAAATAATTTCTGCCTAATACACAAAAGTATTAGGCATAAATGATTGTTTCTTATCTTGCTTATTATTGGTCTCGTATTCGTACTGTCGTTTTCGTACTGTACTCGCCTTCGTACTCTCGTTTCCGAATTTCGACTCTTCGCTTTCTTGACGGTAACAAAATGACTAAATTTCCTGTTGAAAATTAAATTAAAAAAGTAACATTTCACGTATACAATAATTTCAAACTGACGCCATGATAATTTTAGTACTAATATTGCACAGTAAATGAGTGAAAATATATTTTTAGATACAATCCTTAAAATGATTAGCATAGACACCTGACAGTAAGCACTCTTTAGTTAGGTTACATGGGTACTTGCTTCGGCAGTACATACACTAAAATTGGAACGATACAGAGGAGATCAGCATGGCCCCTGCTCAAGGATGACACGCAAAATCGTGAAGCGTTCCACATTTTTAACCGAATACATGTCCTCCCTTCTCCTCAGTGCGACTGCGGTCATGCGTTTTGCACTCTGGACCATCTCTTCTTTGTCCCATTTTTAATAACTATCCTAACTTCATTTCGGACCTCTTAAATCTCAAAATTCAGCTTCCTATTAGTATAGACTTTTCTATTATCTCTCAACTCCCCCAACGTCTACAGAATCATCTGTAAATGTATTAAACTCAATACATGTATTTTATCCTTTTGTTCACTATATCTTAAATTATTATTCGATTGTGTTTTCCCGACGGAGTGATGTTTTAATTGTTTCAGTGGCGTCCACTAACATAAATAAGTTTCATCCTATTTCAACGGCACACTTGGCAGAAATCACCCTCTTTGGGTGGAGCCATCAAATTAAAAAAAGAAGAAGAAGAAGGTTACAGGGTATCGAAAAGTGTAAATCAGTATCGAAATGCACGGTGGGCCACAGTTCGTTCTACTGTACTGCATTTTTATATACATAATAGTTTTTTTTGCGAAAGGAAGTAACTAAATATTTCGCTTTAAACATAAATAGTAAACAATAGACATTAAATATAAACGGCTGTTTTAAATTTCATAAAATAAAAATTGGCGGCCGCGAAAGCGGCAAGCCTAAACTCTAAATCGATTATGATGTCAATTGGTTTCTTTTTTCCGCTTATTTATCATAAAATATTTCGAGGTAAATGTCCGCGAGAACCGAATATACATGTTATGATACTCGTAAATAAATCATTATTTTAATAACTACGGATGTTTAATACATTATTATTCTGTGAATCACAGGCTTGTTTGTCGTTTCAATTTTCAATGTCAAGTAGAAAGTTTGTTCTTTCCTGATCGACAAAAAACAGCAATTTTCCTGCATTTTTTGCAGTTACAGTACAATCGAAATACCAGAAAACGATTACAAACAGGCAGTCTCCGCACGCTTTTGTAATTTTATTGAAAATAAGTAAAAACAATGAAAAACGAAGCAATGAAAAACGAAATTGCGCGGGAAATGCAACCAAGCAGCCGTGGGTTACAATAAAACAAAGTATCTATTTGTGAATCCTCTTTTTCAGATCGTAAAACATTATAGTAACCTATAGCATGGTTATATATGGCATTAGATTGCGTAACTCCATAGAACGATTTGGCAGCCGTTCCGAGACGGCGAAATGCAGGTGGCGCTGATAGCATCAACGAGCAAACTAATTGCAATTTATTTGGCCATCTATAATAACATTGGTCATGACTGGTTTTTCCATAAAGGACCGATTGATTATAAAAAAACCACTAATGTAACTAACGATAACATTTGATTGATTTTACATTACAACCAGTTGATTAAATTTAACTTTCTTTCTGTGGACTAAGTATTTTTAAACAATTACTTTATTGATAATTAAAGTGTTTGTTATTATATATTTAGTATGTAAGAGGATTTTAGACCTGATTCTTCAATAATCTATAAATGTATTCATAATTATGATACCTTGATGATATTTTAAAATTTTTAATTACTTGTTAAAATAATAATGTTATTAATTTGATAATGTTAATAGTTCTAAATTAATAGTCATAGCCGTTAGTCATGACTATCACTATTTATTTTTTATTTATATAATTGGAATTATCAAATTAAACCATTTACAATAAGTATAATATTAAAACAAATGGCAAAAACTTTCCTCTTTCATTCACTGACTAAATTGATGTTGACATTAATTTGATGTTGTCAATTGCCAGCAAAAATATCGTCAATTCAATTATTAGTGCCATCTATCGTATTTTATCGAAATAATATCATTATAACCAATTATAATACGGAGAGATAGAATGCCACCATACTCGCAGATAGCATTCTATCTAGATAGTACCTATATTAAGTCTATCTTATCTAAAGTACGCAATTAAAAAATGGCGTCTTTATGTAAATAATTTTAAAATAGTAAGAGCTTTGATTTGAAAGTTCGTTTATTATTATATTCTTATTTTATACCGTATAGGCATGTTTAGACCGCTATCTATAGTGCGCCTCCATACCGTTATACCATGAAAGTGGCCATATTGAATACACGGTTACGAATACACGAATACACGGTTTTCAAATCGTAGTATGTCGTTGAACAATCACATACGATATATAACCAATGGCTATAGTAAACCATCTATATCATCATTCGTTGTCCTTCCCATTTGAAATTTCAAAGTTGCCCTCTTGCAGCCACGCTTCTACCCCCCCCCCCTTCCCAACCCAAAATGTAGATAGTGTAATGGCCCTTAAGTACCGTCACATGCAATCAACAAATGCATTGATTTCCAGTGAAATACACTGACACAATTCAGTTATTATTTTAACTCGGGCTGGGATGAATCAGCACGATGAAACAATACTTTTACTCGGAATATTTTGGATTGCATCATTTCCCGGCCTATATAAACCGGCGAAAACGCAACCAAAGCATCATTCCTCGAGTGATCACCTCCCCCAAGGTTGCTACGGCATACTCGGTACCCCTCTCACGAGGTCGCTCAACGAGTCCGGCTCCTTGGTTTCCTTTCCCTACCTTTCCCAGTCGAGAAGCATCAGTCTGCATTCCCACAGACTCGAGCAGTGCCCAGTACGAGATACTAGGAGCACAAGTACAATCCTCATCCATACACCCTCGTAACTTCAGTCGCGCATCAATACACTCGCGACAACATAACCTATTCGGGAAGCGTTATAACTGGCAATATCGAACTCTCAAACAATTCAATAAATACCTTCTGATTCACTCAAAATCGCCTTTTAATACGGAGATAACCCGCAAGTTGATACCACCACCTCACACCGCACAACCTGGAGTCTAGTGAGGGGTGGTCCCTCACAATAGAATGCATTGTCATCGTCAACGATCCTATCTGAAAAGTTTCAGCTCAATTGGCTGACGGGAAGTGGGTTAATTCGCTGTCGAAAGATTTGCCCTCATTCAGACAAGCACTTAACGCAGTGTAATGATTATATGAGAATATCTTTCGCAAACTATGCTAAGTTTATGTATGAATTAACAATCGTAATGAATAAGAAATTACTAAATTGGTTGTCGTTTTTGTCGCTTACTTTTCGTTTATTATATTTCGAAGCATATGCGCTGACCAGGTTTCTTTTAGCGAGGCATCTGTAAAGATCCAATCTTCGTAGATCATTGCAGATACGTTATCTCGTAGAAAGGCTTGATTAGTCGCTGTCATTAAAATGCCATGCTTTCTTTAGGACCGAACGATACAGCAGCAACTTTCCCGTCTCATTGTTATTTGCATACTTTATATTATTATGTTTATTTTTGATTCCATAATGGTGACGTTGAGCAGCGATACAGGCACGTCGAGTTTCTATTTTCATTTTTTATGAAGCTTTTTATGTGAAATTACGGTGACTTTAATACGGTGTAGCCGTATGGGTAGCTACCAATATTGATTATATATGGTATTAGACTGCTTAACTCCAGAGTACGATTTAGCAATCCTTCTGTATCGTCGAAATGCACGTTGCGCTAATAGCATTGACGGCCAAACTAATAACAATTTATTTGGCCATCTATAATAACATTGATAATGAATGGTTTTAACCCCTCAAGACAGTAACGTCCCGAATCGGGTACGATATATTCAATGCTCAGTAACGTCCCAAAACGGGTACGAGCGCGGCGCGACAAACTGCGCTCTCAACGAACTGAATTTACACCAAAATCACAGTGCAACCACCGCCTGTTAGATATGTGTGAGAAAGACGAAAAAAATATGTATTGTACGATTATTCAGTCGTGCTTCTCGCAGTCTAGAATCCCTAATATAATTGTTTGTATTCTGGGGGCACTTAGTCGAGTGCTGCCATTGCTCGGATCTGTGCTTCTCTTCGGATATTATGTAGCTTCTCTTCGGATATATGTATGAAATTAAATAAAACGAACTAATAGATTTGGTAAAGCATGTAATAACGTACACAAATGTGTTTACAATTTCTGGATAGCGTTTCGTATTTTGAGATAAAACGTCGATATCGCTGAATAAGTGAGTTTGCCACCTTGCGGTGGCAGCCCTTACAACTCTGTTTCAGGACAGTGGACACGGTAGCATGATCTTTCCGCGTATCTGATGTCAGTACATTTATTGCTCTCGAGTTTCTTCCCTTCTCTTCTCGTTCTAACTGGAATTGTAGGTCTGTTTTCGAAACAGAATCGCTCGAGATCATAATATGTTATACAGAAATCAGTAACATAAAAAAATGCATTCCAGAAGACGCAAAGAATATCTAAAAATTAAATATTTCTGTAATAAAGTTCAAGACAAAATTATTAAAAATCATTAGTGACCACCTATATTCTTTGTTTTAGATTCTTTCATTATGATATTTTTTCTTTCATTTCTTTCTCTTTTTTTAAGCTATTGCATAGCTTTTATCGCGGGCCTAGGCCAGCGCGGCGACCGAATGAAGAAATTTCTTAACGAAAATTAATTATTTTAAACTGATAATTACGTCTAAACGAGTACTGCTTACGATTCGAAAAAAATATATGTTAAACAAGAACATTTTCCTAATATTCTTAGCTTTGAATATTTTAGATTTTGTTTATATTACATAGTGTAATTAATTTGTGAAATTAGGTCTAACCGAACACAAAAACGACTACTACGCAAATACTATATTGCGTATTATTATGAAACCTGCACCATTTTAAAGATAATTTAATTATTTATCTTTTTATCTACGATTTTTTTCGAATAATCCGTTTTTTTTGCTTTATCGAATAAAAAATTCGTGCGCGGCGCTCTATCGGAATACGTTTAAATTATTCCGAATCGGAATACAGCCGCAAATGATTCGGAATAATTTCAATGTTTTCCGATAGAGCGCAGTTATCTGATATCAGAAAAATGAAATAAATAAAATAAATAAATAATTATAATTGCATAAGTTGTTAAAAATGCTATGCAATAGCTTTACCGCGGCAGTCCCCGAGTGCCACACGTATTTTTTGTTTTCTTTCTCATAACTTTCCTTTTCTCTTTCTTTTAGTTTTAAGTCTATTCGCCTCATTCTTTTAACGAAAATTTTCTTTCAATGCCGATTTTATAATGGAATGGCCTTTTTATTTTGAGGACCAAATTTAAAAAAAAATGGTTTTATGAGCATTTTACTACAACGTTTAAATATTATTAGATTTCTGTCCACCCTAAAACGGGTTAGTCCCAGTCGGGTGACAGAATCGAATAAGCATGAGGTTGAGGTTTTGCCATTCAGTTCCTGTTAGTTTTGTAGCCAAAATTAATGTATTATAAAATGAATAAATAAAACAAAAAATATATATTTGTACAAACGTTTACAGTTTTGCTAAACCTCAAGTGTTTTTAGAAGCTTTGATTCAATTTCACACATATGTCATTAGGTCCGATTATGTCAAATCTTTAACACAATGAAAAAACAAATGACAGTTAGGTGAAACAAACTTTATTCTACAGCCAATGAGTTCCATTTTCATATATTGTAAAAAAGATGTCTGTGTAGGTGGCCAGTTTCGGAAACTTCCACTGTAACCTATATATTTAGCCTTTCTAACAATCTCATTTTTTTCCTTCTGGGGTTTTGCATTTTTATGATTTTTACAATGCATTAAAAATAATGGAATTCCAAAATGTTTATTCGGAAGACTTTTTGAATGTTTCTTATGTCAAATTTTAATTGCATTGGTTCAATACTTTAATCATAATGACCTACCCTGAATACAAGGATCTTCGTAAATACGATCTTGGTAATAATACTCTCTTTATGGAACATACCAACTAAGAAACCGCCAAAAAGCATCAGATGAAATTATTGAAATGTGTTAAATTGGATTTTCCAACACTATAATAATCTATTTCTCCAACCCCCTCCCCCCTCCCTCCCTCCTCACAAATAAAAAAAACCCCTCACGAAATATTTGAAGCCTGCCTTCAGTGTGATACTCCGAATATTTTTTTTAACCTTCACCGGTCCCCAAATTTAAAAAGGTTGAAGAGCATGGTTTTAGAGCAGTGGTTTATATTGTATTACGTTACATGCTGGCATCATCACGCTAAAATCTGACGTCAGATCTGACTGCTTGAAATCGAAAATCTGTGCAAAATATTATTTACCATTTTGCAAGGACTTGAAAATTATTCGTCATTATTTTCTTTGATTTAATTAATTCATTATTTATTTACTTAACTCTTATAGCTACGATTTTTGACATTGAAATATTTTTGGTATTACTTTGCTTATTTGATTGATTTTTAGGATTCATTATTATATTATCTTTGTCATGATAAATTTGTAATTGGTTTCATAATGTTCATTTCATTCTTTATTTTATCATTAGGCAGTATTCAAATAAACATATTTGAGCCTGCCTTTAGTGCTGGCGTGTCTTGTGCCAGCTAGGTTTGATTTTGTATTTGGAACTATGATTATAAGATAACAAACGATTTGATTTGAGCTAATCAACATTACAGAAACCCAATGCTTTGAATAGTAGAGCGCATTAAATACCAACTATCAGATCTGAATAAATAATGAAACGCATGGATTTAAACCAATATGAGGGTTGGCGGTAAAATTATCCAAATATTGTGCCATCGAATTTAGATCAATCATGTGCCGCAAAACACGCACTAACAAATTCCATCTCATTAGATTAGTGCACTAGAGCGCATGATGGTGTGATTGAGCGTGAAGATAATTCTCAGGCACAAAAAATTCACCTTATCTAGCAAGGTAGGATTATCAGTTTTGCCTCGATGATCAGCATTTCTCATCTGAGTCAGATAGGATTATAGCCAATCATGCTCCTGTGTTAAAGGCAGTCTGATACAAAAATGGGTAATAATCATACTGCTTGAAATACAGAATGTAAATTACTGAATTAGAAACCAATCAATAGATTAGAATCCAAGCATCGTTTTCTTAATTTAAAACCCATATCATAGGAATGTTTCAGTTCATTGAATTTTGTGTACATTTTTGGTTTGAAATACACTTACCTATTAAAATGAAAATTCTGTGGTGTTTTTCTGGCAGGAGGTTGAATAATGCCTTTTTCGTATTAAGTAATACTTACTTGTTTTGATATGAAGATGACGAAACTCGATCTAGAGGTAGACTTTGATGTTGTCCATTTAGTAGCATGCGAGAGTGATCACATTTTCTGACTCCAGGGCCTTTTTTAACATTACCCTTGGCCCTGAAAATATTATTTATGGACGGTTCCTTTATTTGATTGTGCTTTAAAAAAAACCCCGAGTCACCAAAGAAACATGTCACGAACATTTATAAAAATCTACCCAATTTCAATGTTTATATCTCCATAGTCAAAGTCAATATTATTTGTAACATCTTTGCTGTTTGTTTTTACCTATCTGAGTATTAAAGGGTTTTTCTCTTGCTCTTTACAGTCTTCCGTGGAACAGCCGGAGTACCTGCAGGCGGCGCGAGCCAGGGTGTCCAGAGCCCCCCCGCCCCGGCCGGCCGCCAACCCCCTTCAGTTCGTGAAGGTGGGGCCGGCTGACCTCTACCGCTCGGCTCAGGAACAGCTCAAGAGATCCGAAGAGGTCAAGAAGAGCAAGGAAGTCACCAAAGTCGAACAGGAAGACTGGCAATCGGTAAGATGCGTAATTACTTTCAAGGTAGATTTAGCCATTAAGCATCATTTTCCAGTCTCAGGAAGCGGTAGTTAACTTCTCAGCGTTTAGAAGTGGGATTCTTATCATCGCTAAGAAGATTCCTCGATCTCCTCAGAACCTGACTTCCTAAGTGTCGGCTCGTTAAGCATTAGTGGTTTATGTACATTCACACATAAAGGAAAATAATGTGATGTCTCTACTGTCTCAAGACAGGAAAATCTGCACAGATCGGTCTTTGATAGTCCCATCGGACTTACATGCTTATTCAACTTATAGTGCCCTTGAGTGATTTTGTAGCGTAGCTGATAAGTATGTGTAGCTGGTTCCTTTTTAGTTTCGGTAGCTTGGAAGTTTTCTGATGCTAGTGCTTTTTTACGAATTTTTGTCCTGGTGTATTCTGATAACCCAGTATTGATGAGTCTGTTGTTTGTCCTATTGTTTCAACCTTTAAGTTGGTGTAGTTTTTGAATGGTTCTGAGTTACAGGACTTCTTAGTTACAGGAATTCTATTTTAGTGTGTACCACGCAGCCATCGTAAAGTCAGGCCTTTATTAATATAAAGGCGTTATATTGTAATCTGTTTATACAGAGGCATTTTAATGCTTGGGTACATCAAAAAATTATCTTTACCAGTCAATGGCAATCTTATTTGATACCTACGTTTAACATGGCATGGGAAATTAGCCGTTCCTTGATTTACTGATCAATATGATTAACCTTCCGCTGGGTGAATTCCAAAAGAAAAGTTTTGCTTTGTCAGGGGAACAAATATGGGATCAGAAGTCCTAAGTTGCCAAACATAGCTCATTCTTATTTTTTGTCAGCTTGTAACACTCCACTACTGGAGGCCTATCCAATATTCCATCTTGATCTGTTTTCAACTCTTTTCTGCCAGTCCATTCCTTCTGCTGCTCTGATGACATCCATCCATCTGGCGGTGGTTTATTAACGCTCTGTCTCCCCGTTTGCGATCTCCAAAATAAGAGCTTTTTGCTGCAATGATCGTCATCTCTGCGGCTTAGATGACCTGCTTATTGCCATTTCAGCTTAGCTTTGTAGGCACCGATGTCTTGATACCTTGGTCAAGGTGTTTTTTCATTACCATTTCAGTCTCCATATTGTCCCACTGCTCTTTGGTCGATTCTCATTTGTTTATGATTTCAGCTGTTTTACAACCTTACATTGGGATAACCGACTGGTTGAACTCCTCGTCTTCTTCGTCTTCAAGCTCAATCACCGTGCCCTTATTCTTACAGAATCTGGACAGCTGGAAAAGTTCGCGACGGAAGCGGGTCGAGCACATCATCGAGAAATGTGTGGAAGTAAAGAGGCTGACTGACGAAGCGAGCACAGCGGCCGCCAGAAGACGGGCGAAGACCTTCAACGAAATGCTGGAAGAAAGGTTAGTTTATATTCTGATTACAGTATTGACAGTGGTTCCAGTATGTGCACTAGATTAAAAATTCTGGACAATCTTAGATAGTCGTATTCAAAGAAAGGTAATTCGGCAAGTCTTCCATTTTATTATCTTTCACTGAATGTGAAATCATTTTTCATGCCATAATAATGCTTCCAAGAAACCAAAAGGCAATTGACCAAGTGCAATCAAAGGCAAAAAAAAAACATTTACATAAAGAAGAAACTCCTAAGGAGACGAATATAAGTATTGCGACGCTACGGCACAGAGCTGAGACTAATCTGAGATTCAGACAGTACAGCAGTGTGAGGCCTGACTTAAAATAACTAAAGAATTTCCCTAGCTGAGTACTGATTTTCAACTAATTTAGTTCTGACCGAAGTTCGAACTCAGGAAGGAGTTGCTCTTGCCTTGAATTGCGGGGAGGGTAATGGAAGGAGGGAGAACAGCCCATTCTGTACTTAATTACCGCTTGACATTGCCAGGCACAAAAATCCTACTTGCACCGTAAGCAAGGAAAATGGTCAATCGCAGCTGTTTAAGACATGTAAATTAATCCTATGTGGCAAAAGACACTATGGCTCATAAGAAAGCTCTTGAGGACCTTGACGTCACTGGTAGATAGGGAGGTTCAGTGTGAAAAGAATAAAAATGGCTTTGATATCATAATATATGATTATAATAATGATTATGATATATAAATATGTATTTATATATATTTATATATAAATCATAGCATATATATATATTTATATATAAATCATTATACATAAAGCAAAACATATAAATAATGATATATAAATATAATATATGATTATAATAATACATATTATGTATTATTATAATCAATGCCTTGTTACTCCGTACAAAACGATAATTTAAATATCTTCAGATTGAAATCATGAAACAAATTATAATTTTGAATTATGCAGATTTTTTGAAAATTGTAGAGAAAGTGATTATATTTAGTATTTTAAAAAATGAACTTTTCCATAAAATATGTTAAATCAAATCATAAATAAAATGTGTTATAAAACGTGTTTTCATAAAATGTGTTAAAATCAAATCATTAGGATTAATTATGTTTTCTTATCATAAGTAGAGCATGATTGTAGATACTTTCCACTATCTTTGTATGATATCATAAAATAAACGTATTCAGTTATGCTTCTCAATGTTTTGTTTATATATTTTTTTGGAATTTCATGTACAAGCTATAATCCACGCTTACATTAAATAATTAGGTCATTGTTGAATTGTTTATAGGCAGGTACTTGTGGAGGACACCAGATAATGCAACAAAATTCGTTAATTTTTCCGATCGGTAGCCTTTTGTTTGGGATGAAAGGGAGAAAGACTTTGTATTGTTAGCGATAAATGAAATGAAATCAAAGAAGAAAAGTAAATCGACACGAAGAATTTTGCACTGTGAAGAAATCCTAATCAAGAGCTGTTTCAGTGCTCAGTGGTTTGAGACATAATGTGTGTTGCCGATGGCAGGTCCCACCGACCAACCGGGCTCACCTACTGTAAGTAGTATGAAGTCCAACGCAGTTGTGCTCAATCAGCAGATATAGACAATGAAACATTCGATATTCAAGTGATGAATTTATGTCACAATGACTCGATAACAGTTGATGACTTTTGCATTCCTCCTCTAAATCAATGGAAGATAATGTTCTACGACTGGACTCCAGAGATGCTGCAATTTTTTTTAAATGCCTTTCAGCATAAATTACCTGACCTCAGCAACATTGCTCGCTTGAGCTATTCAGAGAGTAGTCAATACCAACTATGGTAAAAATATGTATTTTTATAGACCACTACGACCATATAACCTAAACTTTCAATGTTTGAATATTTTTAATTTATCTTCAAATACTTGCTTCGAAGAAATTATAAATACGATACAGCCTTCGGGTTTGATTGGTATTTCTTCGTTTGTTAGGTACGTAGGCTGTGGTAATGGTTACTACACTATAACAATGCTTTCTAGCCAGTATAATATATTCTATAAAAGTACATATGTATATTAACATTATAAATACATTATGTATATTATATCTATTTATATTAACTATACCTTTTACATTTTATTATTATCTTACCGTATTATTTATATTAATTTATTATTTGTACACGTGTATGTCTGTATATATGTATGTATGTTATATATCATCATCTATCTTAAATACATCTATATAACTCATAATGCGGCTTCCCTATCCCTATCCCCTTACTTAAAAAAATTCCAAAAAATAAAATAAAAAGTAGTTCATGTCCCCCTCTGCAGTAATACTCCTTGCACAGTTAGACATATTTTAACTGGCTACAAGTCTTTTACAATACCCAGGTCTTTTACAGTACTGCTGTAAAGGGCAACGACGTTGCCGAAATTGATATCAGGGAGATTATTTATGTACTTGGCAATGTGTGAGCGACTCTGATGACGATTGCTTGGGTTTTTGACGAATTAAGATCAGTCTTAGATTAGGATCGGATCATCTACCATCTACCGACATAACAAAGTCCTTGTTATGTCGGTTTTAGCTTCTCCGTGCCTTGTGCCAACGAGGGTTTGACAGTACCCTCCAAACCCCTAATATAGGCAAAAAATATTCCACTCCAAAAAGCTTCCGAGTGGACTATGAATGTCGGTCCGGTCTTGCAAATGCCGTCACCTGGAACGGCTTCACTGTTCACCTTCAAGTGGTGGAAGTTGGCGCTCATAGCCAAATCCCTGTTTTATCTATTTACAGATCTTACTATATTTAGGAAAATAATCAACTCTTTCTAGAAAAAAATCTAAAATGGCAATTTCCACATCTCAAGTCTTATGGCTAATAATATTATGATGGACTCGACTCTGGTTGGTGAATTTTGCGGTAGCTCCGTTTGTATTTATTATTATATATTGGTCCATTCAAATATTATGGATTTAGCTAGATTGACACCGTTTCCTGGTTCCATGGCAGTGCTTAAGGGGCAAATTTACTAAAATTACTTTAAATATTTATTGCAAATTTACCTAATTTCAATGGCACGCACTTGGCAACCCAAATGCGGCCAAAATAACTTTAAGTATAATCAGATTCATCAACTTTCTTTGAATAGCACACTTTAGACTGAATTGCATTTCCGAAGCTATTTTGGGAACTGGCAACCTTCTACCTACTGGGAAAGGTTTTCAACAATGTGTTTTGTAAGTGTTTGGAACTGGTCTAACTCAGTAATTCTCAAGCTTTTGAGCTGATAACACTTTTAACCCGAAGAGTGTCCCTGATAAGGAGGGTAGTTTTTATAACATGGGATTTCCATAAGTCTGACGCGTCCACCGATGCGCTCAGTGAAACTGTACAGATTAATCTGTTCGAAAAGGATGCAGCACTGCTTTTCACTTTTTTTAGAGCTAGAGGTTCTATATAATTTATATATCGTATGAATTAATAAATTTCTAAATTTTTTAGTATATTTCCTACTTCTCTCAAGATTTGTTACAATATCACATTTCGCTTGGGTAGCTACTTTATGTATTTTTACTGTTAAACGTACATACCTGTGTTTAAAATACATACTAAAATTTTGCTTCGGGCTGTATCAGACTAATTCTTTCAGATTTAGATGTAGTTTTATTTTTAGTAGAGCGGTATAGTTAGGCGTGTTTGGTCTCCATGGCGCGTTTGGTATATTTTTAAATGAACTATTTAAAATTAATATTTTAGTCTTGAAAGGAGATCTGTCTATCAACCTACCTAAATCAGACTTCTAGAAGTCCATAACACATAAAACCTATCCAAAATTAGTAAAATTAACCTGTTTTCCATAGTTCTATTTTTGCAATGAAGATAAATATGTGTATGATGTATATAGGAACTAAGAAAATGATCGTTTATTTCTTTCATGCTGGCATTGAATTTGTTGAAATGCTCAATTATTTCAGTTATAAAAGAATTTATTTTATCCAAGGTCGAAGATTCGAATTTTTGTGGCACCCCTAGCACAGGTTTTCGGCACCCAGTTTGAGAATCACTGGTTAAGGGTTAGACCCGGCATCGATCACTGAAAGATTACATTACCTCGCAAATAATTGTGAGATTTTTTTTTATTTAAAAAAAATTGGGAACCATTGCTGCCTTATCAGTAAACCTCACAAATACCTGCGATAGCATCTCATTTTCCTTAATGTATCAAGAAGAAAACCAGTTTTTACCGAGGACTGACTTTATAAATACATATTCGTCTTCGTATTGTGATTTAATATGTTCACAGCAATCTACTTATTAAATAATCTCACAAAAAATACTCTCAATAACTACAGGTTTCATTCTATGTTTATTAAATATTTTTGTGTTTTTGTAGGTTTTTTAATTGTACCTGTTTTTTGTTTCAACAGTAGATCTGGAAGACGGCGCCGTTGCCCTCTTGCTCTGTACACAGAGGAAGAAGCCACAGACTTCAGTGATCTGGGCATCGGAACGTCTAGCACGAAGAGTAGCCTCAGCGAAGACTGCGATGCTCATAGTTTAGCGGTAAGTTATTTTAATTATTCTATATTTTACTTATAAGTAGGTTGTTGGCTACCACCATTCTCTCGCATCCTCAGCGCATCCTCCGCTGATTTTTGTTTGTATAGTCGCTTAAATTAATCTTCAGTATTTCGGCTTCCCCATAACATAGCGTAATAAAATATATACTATTTTCCTCACAGGATATTAACACTTTAACAGCGGAGCACGTACTCAGTACGTGATACAAAATATTCTCTAACTCACGTACTCAGTTTGTTTAAAAATCACGTACTCGGTTCGTTATTTGCGTCATACCAGCGTGTAGCTTAGTGTTTTGTCTATACATACATATGCGATTCATCAGCATGAATTCATAGCGTGAACCAAAAAAAAACGAAGGTGTCGAGAGTCTGCAAAGTTTGCGTAGACATTGGAAAGAAGCAAACTGGCAAACGAGGACGCAAGGAGATAGTCTACTATTGCCCAAATTGCAATGTACCACTATGCCACTATCCATGTTTCATAAATTTCCACACAAAAAAGAATTATTGTCAATGATTACTTCATGTACAACTTTTTTTTGTCCTCACAAAAATGCCCTTTTTTAAAATAAATAATGTCATAACTTTTCATAATATTTCTTTCATTTTGAATTTTTATCAGGATGACGTAAAAGTCAGTCTAATAGATACAAAACAAATTGTTTCTATATCTAATCAGGTAATTTTTATAAAGCCGTTACTATAAAAATTGGTCGCTGTTAAGTTTTAAACTATCTTCGTCTTTTGGTGCCATGTCCACTACCAAACATTGGCTATCATATTGTCTATGTCAACTTTATTGGCTGCCGCTTGAAACGAGAATATGATAGATTTCTGAAACCATTCCCATAGATTACAAATACAAAACCAGGATGTTCTTCTTTTTCCCAGACCTCTCCTTCCGGCTATTTTGCCTTGAATTATTAGATGCATAATGTCATTTCTTTCGGGATGAGCGAAGTATGAGAAGTATTCGAGTTTGCGAATCATTTTATTGTCCTCGATATTTCTGTGTTTTTGCTCAAAGCTTCTTTTCCTGCCTCATCCCAGCTTATGCAAAAGACCCATATTTCGAAGGCTCAGAGTTTCTTAACAACGAGTCTATAAGTATCCAACTTTACATTCCATATAATAATATTGAGAATACGTAACTATTTTAGAAGTCTTCAGGTGTAAGTCGATGTTTCTTATGCGAAATACCTTTTTCATCTAAATTGTCTTCTGCAGAGCGATGGCGTGGAGCTGGAGAAGAATCACTCCGACATAGACAACATGTCGGGCGGTGAGACGGAGAGGAACTTGCGCAAATTCGGTTCGAGCGCAAACGAATACGACACCTGCACAACGGCAACCATCAGCTCGCCGGAACCGGAAGAGTACACGTACGAGGGAGCTATCGAGAGTTACAAGTCGCGTGTCATATGTAAAACCAAAGTAGCCATATCGGACGCGCCTTATAGTGACAATTTAAGTACTGCCAAATCCAAAGATGCAAACGGGAATCTGTCGAATGGGAATAGTTGTAAATTTTCTGTTAAGTGCGTCGATAAGCCGGCGCTGTTCAAAAACGATGCCGAAACGACCGAGACGGTCAAAAAAGATATACCGAAGGTCGATATATTGAAGCGTCGCGAGATGTTCGAAAAAGAAGCATCGCCGGACGCGAACGACGGCTCGAAAATAAAGCGTAATTCGGTCGAAATAAACGGTTCGAAATCGATCAAGGATCGATTGTCGAGTCTGGGCAAATCGACCGACGAAATCGCAACGAAGGAGCGATCGCCGAACGAAATCGGCAGCTTGAAGGACCGTATGATTTTACTCAAGAAAGGGGCATCGTTCGAAACGGAAGCGAATAAAAATTACGGAGATATTTTCAACACTCGCTCTCTCAAAGAGCGTCTTTCCAGCCTGCAGCGGCAGGAAGAAGAGGTTCAATCGAAGTTTAATAGTAAAAAAACCGTCGCGAAAGACGCGCCGACTATCAAAGAGCGTTTGAGCAGTTTAGATTCGTATCGGCGATCGAAATCGTCGCCGAAAAGCACTCCCGGTCGAGAAACAATCGAAGAGGATTCTATATCGCAGCGGCAGGCGTTCCACCGTTCGATGGACGACCTGGCGAGCGCGGAGAGCGGCGCGCGGACGTTCGAGCGGATTCAAAGTCTGGAGGACGTGACTTTGAATCCGTCCGAGGCGTCGCCGCTCAGCCCCAGCGACACGGAGCGCGAGGACAGCGGAGTGCACACCGCCGACGGCTCCTGCGCCGTGTCGCAGGCCGACGACGCCCTCGAAATGGCCGAGCTATCGGCCGGCGAGACGCCAAAGAGCGACGCCAAAGAGGAGTCGGCTGAGCGCTCGTTCGGCGACAGCCAGTCGACGGTGGACGCCGCGTCCGCCTCGGAGGAGCCGGCGAGCGCGGACGACCCCGAGTCGCTCGACAAAGACGACGAGGAGACGCTCAAGAGCATCGAACAGCACGACATAAGCGTAAGTTTACAAGATAATTCCGCATCGTCCGTCTCTTCCGACGTAGGGGATAATGTAGTGTTCGAAGGTAAAATGCTAATTCGCGTAAACTTAGAGGAAATATGTAATAATTTCGGTACCGGTGTCGGGAATATCGCTAACTTTACTAACTCCAACTCCGAAAGGTCGACTCTGACCGTTTCCGATATTTGCACGACGCCGAACGGTCCGTCGTATCATTCCAGTAATAGTTCTCTAAACGACAGTCTCGACGGCGGCCGCTCGAGCGAGTACACGCCTTCGATGCAGAGGAGACTGCGCAGTTCTCTGAGCGAGCCGAATCGGCGTCGCACCATCTTGCACATTAAAAACAAAATAAACCCGCAGCCGAAAGAGTACACCGGCCCTCCGATCCTGGACATGCCCGAAATTATCCCTCCTAATGTAAATAATGAAAATCTTTAAAGAAGAACAATATTTTTTAAATCGAGTATATTTTTATGTATCCAAATCTAACCCCAGTACCCTAGAACTAGTTAACTATTTTTTTTAAGTACGCTAATTAATGTAAATAGTCGGCTTGTCAAATTCTAGTGTCGTATTTTGTCAGGGTATAGTGCTATGGCCATTGTCAGAATGATACTTTTGTCGGGGTCGGTATCGAGCACTGCATGTAAACACATTCTTTCTTTATTACTTGTATATATTTTTCCTTACTTATATAATAAATCTTGTAAGTTACGAAAATGATGGTGTATTATTTTAACACTCTTTATTATATATTTGTAATTTCTCTTTAACCTTTATAATAAGAGGATTGGGTATAAGATAGTGCAGGGGATTTTACTGTAATTATGTCAGATGGCAATTTAGAAAATGTATGTGAAGTACGGGCATAAGTCTTCAATGTATAAAATTTTAAATAGAAAACTAATCGATAAGCGGTTACACTTCCTTAAGGCGACATGATACCTCAGAAAAATATCCGAAATGGGTGGACACCCGAAAAAATAGGCAGAGTAAATTTTGTAGGGTTTGACCAATAAAAATCCAGCGTTGACAAAGCGTCAAGCGCAGATTCCTCGTCCGCTAGCGCCGGGAACCAGATTTTTAATCGCAGCGCTAGCACAGAATAACTATCTTTACGCAAAAGTGGTATAAGGGTGTTAATGGCAAAGCATATTTAGCGTAACTCTCAGAGCGCACCTAACTCTCAGGGCCTAAATAAAAAATGTGGCTAAGTGCTGCCCTAGAAAATTAACCAGTCAATATAATGAAATTATAATAAAACACACTCGCCGTAGGAGTAAACGCACCTGAAAGTCAGTTTAAAGCCTTAATGTCCAAGGAATGAGCAACTTTTTTGAGTCCAAATTTTAAATTGGTTCATTATCAAGGGATTCACTCAGAATTTTTTTAAAATTAATTCATATATTTTTCAAAAAACTCAAAACAAAATTCCTCAGATACGGTCATTCCCAGGTACCATGTCGCCTTAATTACTTTCTTCATTTCTCCACTTCATTTAAGCACTTCTCCATACTTAAGGGGCAATTAAAGACACTCATTAAATAACACATACACCACTTAATAGTCGAGAGTCATACAGAGTAAAATAAATATCATATACAGAATCTTATCTTGTTGATTTTGTAAGATATAGATATATATGTAGTTACATTAACAGACCTTGAAGAATTCATTCTATCATCAACATTACTTGCAATCTCACCCAGTATCATTCTTTCGATAAATGAAAGGTAATTTTAGTGTTATTTCTTGAGTGTTGTTTCGCTAGCGCTATTAAAGCTAGTTGCGGTGCCGGTAAAGACGGATATCCAAACTAACTAATCTGGTTACTGGTGCGTATGGTTACTAACTGCATGCTATTTACACTGGGTACTAATCGGAAAAGGTAAGATTTATATAATTTACAGATTTTGTATTCGATGAGTGTTTATCGATGAATTTTTAAGGTGCATGACGTGTTGGATCTGGCGTTCAGAGCCATAGACGACGAGGACGAGGAGGACCCGCGCGACGGAGAAATCTGCGGTTTCATCGAACAGGACTCTCTGGAGAATTGCATCTGCGACAGCATTGTGGCTCAACCGCGCGACCAGCCCAAACCGGAAACGGAAGCAATGGCCGCTCCGGTCCAAACCGGTCCACCTATCTATGAGAACGTTGTTTACAACGGCCAGGATGTGAAGCCGCTGAAGTTGGGCGCCGAAGAGGGGATGATCAGCTTTCCTCTCGGGCCGCCGTCGGCCCTTTTGGAGCCTCCCAAAGAGAAACCGCCACCGCCCCCCACTGATGAAAGTCTATCCAATGTGAGTATTTTTTTTATTTTCTGGTAGATTTGCTAAATCTCATTGTTCTAGATTCGAAGCTGCATCAGTGAATTTTGTTATATTAGGAGTTCATATTGTGAAGAAAGATCAACGTGGGGAGAGAGCCATGGTTGGAATCGTGCGAAAGAGACAATGTAATGTTCTGAATCAAAAAATGCAATTGAGAGCATCGAGTGGGGGAATACCTGATAGATTACTCCTCGTGGAACATGATCTCCTGATATTTAGAATAGTTTGAAATGGATTTTATGGGAGTGATTTCACATGCTCTACTGGATTTTACCATCTAATCAAAAACATATGTACACAAAAACTACTTGAAAAAAAATATTAAAATAGGTCCACAAACTTCGGAAGGCGAGGGGATAGGAGGAGTTAAAAATCGGAAGGTGTTGTGTGCATGAGGGACTACTTTGGTTCTTTCAGAGATATCGTAAGAATCTGTCCACAGTCTCAGTAATATGTTATTAATGTACTCGATATGGAATGTGTTGATATCGGAAAAATGTTATAAAACCGCATTTAATGTTATTAATGTTTACAGGACGCTTTCAAGCGTGTCAACTCCACACGACGAATCAAGAAAGAGATCCGCAATAAACGAACGAGTTTCCTTGGGATCGAAGGCGACGACGACTCGTACCTCGAGCCCGAACTGAAGCTAGCGCCGAGGCCAGACATCACAATGTTCCTGCAGGAAGAGAGCAGGTATGAGAAGATGTACAAGACGACACTCTCCAAAGAGATGACTCCCAATCTTGGCGAAAGCTGCGACTCCGGATTGGACCTGGAAAGAGCAAATTCCGCCGATATTTGGGCAAAGGAGAGCGGATCCGGCCAACACAGCAGACAAAACAGCGAAGTAAGTTTTTGTAATTTTTAATAATAATTCTTTCATAAATTAGAACCTGACGACAAAGCCTGATGATTATAGTTGAGGTTTGTACGGTGTGATTTTTAACCATGACTTACATATGTTGTGATACATGGAAACATCTTAATAAGCCAAGACTCACAATGCAAGATTCTAATGTGATGTATTTATTCAAAATGATACTTTAGCATTAATGCTACATCAAGAAGCTAATGATTCTGACATAGATATTTGGTATATACAAGGGGCGGCCATTAAATAATCTACTAAACTGTGAAATAAAAGACAAGCATGGCTTTTTTATTTATGTAGTATCCTGAAAAGGAAATGCACTTATTGCTTTTTTTATAAAAAGACATTAACTTGTTATTCAAAAAAAACTGTATTAGTTTGCGAGTATGTCTCTGCAAATAGATTATGTAACGGAGCTCGATTATAATTCTCCAGAATAAAGAGACAGACCTTCGCTAGTGTTATCAACTCTGCCATGGATCAGTTTAAAAAAATAGGCCATGGTGAGCATTTCTCTGCGCAATTTAAGAGAGTCCACCAAGCCTAGCAAAAAACTGACAGTACAATGAGGATAATATCCATTTAAATATACGAATTGTAAGAAAGGTTATTGTTTTTTTTTCAACATAGTGATAAACAGATCTTCTTGCAGATTTCATATAACTGTAGTAATTTCTCTACTCACAATTGAATTATACAATGTATAACTCATACATACATTGTGTATGCATTGTATACACTCAGATATACCTTATAATTCAGATATTGTATAAATGCTTTAGGCTACAGATAAAAAAGCCTAGCAACTTTAAAGAGGCACAGGACAAATCAGTGATTTATTCATCGAATGTAACCTGAGGATTGAAGGGAAGTCCGAGATCCTTCACTTTCGTAACATTTATTATTATTAAGTCATTGTTACTAATGTGATTATCATAATTAGGTTGATTCATATATAATATTAACTGTCACCTTTGATTTTTACAATCAGTGATTATCTTTTAAAATCTTTTGCACTTCATTTAATAGTTATCAGTTGACTTCATTAAGTCGTTGTCAGACCCAAGCTCGCAACCCGCATTTTAATATTTAACAAGATGCATCTGCAAACCTTTTGTATGATTACTCCATCGCTGTGTTTGTGTGTCACCTACTTAAATCAAAGATCTGTCAGTTTTCTTAGATCCTCAGCTATACTTTAGGGAGCACAATGTCGGGATTTTCACATACTCGCCCTACTCTTCCGTGTACTACAGTCAAACAGGCCTACTTATTTGTATAATCTCTTTTCACCGCTTTCATCCCATGACCTTCCATTGCGCTCTCAGGAAAATCTATTACTGGCTATACCTCAGCATTCGTCAACTCTCATGTCCAGGTCTTTCGCAGTGCAGACTCTGGAATTCCGTACCTTTGCCCATAGGACAACTGGAAAACCTGAGCGGGTTTAAGAAATCTCCATTTACTCAACTCATGAATATCCCCATCCCCTCCCGTCTCCTTTGCTTGTCCTTATTTTCCATTCTTCCCTTCGATATCGAGTTGGCATATGTTATTAATCAGTGTTTTACATTTTATACTATGATGACTATTATGTAAGTGACTATTATGTAATTTTATACTATGATGACTATTTATTACTTGTAAATCAATTTGCCCACATAAACCTTTACGACCTTTAGTCACAATAACCCTGGCGGTATGGCCGGAAGATATTACCACTTGGCAATAGTCCCACCACATTGTACTCTATTGTGTGTGCAATAAAGCTTTTCAAACAAACAAACATATGCCGACTATCGGACTCCTCTGAAAAATCTGTTTGAGATATGACAATCCAAGCACTTCTATAACACTTGAGTTATGCACACATTGTACCATACAACTCGGCTGTTAAAAGTTGCTTGGAGATGAGTTATCTGGAGAATTTGTCTTTCTGTCGTTTGTCTGACTATTTTGGTGTGTGCAATTCACATCATTTTGCAAAAGGAATTCCTGTGCCAAAGTTATCCATTATAGCTTCTTGTGGTCTGGCAAACCAATTATCTCAAATGTGTACTGTGAAGAACTCTGCTAAACAATGATGGAGAAGCTCGGGGATTAAACATATGAGCTTGGTCAATCGTTTTTTGCCACTGCTTGTGCATGACAACACATGACTACATACTTAGCAGCAAACATACAGCAAGACACTCTTTCTCACCGTACTCCCCAAACTTTATTCCAACACATTTCCACATTTTTCAGAATTTTTCAGAAAAATTAACTTTTAATTTACATACAAAAAATTTGGTCTTTGAGAAACGGAAACTCCATAGGTAAAGATATTCATTAATTTCACCATTCGATTACCCTACTAAATCCATAGACACACCCATTGATGACACAATATTCTCTATTGTCCGGCAGCCTTTGACATTGACGAGTGTAACATCTGACGAGGATGGGGCCATAAAAGCCGATTACAATGCTGAGCAACAGTGGCACCAAAACGGGGACAATGTCGATGGCAAAACGATAGCCGACCAATTTGAGCGGCTCGAAAACGAAACGGCCCAGTTAAACGCCAGCGCTAAGCCAAAGCATAAGAGGAGTGACTCCGATCGACTGAGGGTGTTGGAGGAGCAGGTCAAGGAACAACAGGTTTGTTGACTGTGATTTTGTCTTAATTACAGCATAGCTAGTGATTCGATTTTTGTGCAAGATGTGTTAATTTGGAGACAACAGCATATCTCCAATTTTTATTGGAATCTGTCGCAATTGAGAACGTTTATCAATTTTTTTGACTTTTTACTCAGGCTAGCTCGGTAAGTGACCAGTACCTGATTTTCATGAGAACAGATCTTGTGGAATTCTTATTCAAAGTCTGCGGGGTTCTCCATCAGTGTCTAGGCGAGTCTGTTCGGATGGTGTATCATCGTACTTTGTCATTTCTGGCTGCTTTTCGATTTCCTCCATATGGTTGGGACTCCAAGGTCCTTATGGAGCATTCATTCGTAATGAACCATGGAGCGTCGACAATTATGAAGAACATTTTCGATTCTCGATCTCTACGTTTGACTGGGAAGCAGTGCCCCAACGTTGAATCCCATAGGTCTAGATTGCCGCGACAGCTGGGACCTTCTGCCTTTAGCCTGTATATCTTTCGCAAATGCTGTTCTAACTGCTTTCACTTTGTGCAGATGTGTTTCTCCACGTGAGGCGTCTGTTTGAATATAGCCCTAAATATTTCGTCTTGGGCCTTGGTGGACATGTTTCACGTCTTTTGGTAAAGGTTAACTGCACGGATTTGAAATGTTGTCTTTGAGCCAACTCGAAGTGTTGTCGAGGTATATACTATATTTGGTGTCTGATTCCTAATCGTTTTTGATGTTACGTCATCTTATATGGTATATCGTTTTTTGCATTCTCGCCTTCCGTCTCTTTTATCACAGACAGTGTTCGTTGTTTATTTTCTAAGTCAAGAAAACCATCTTGATTGTAGCGAGCAGAGCAAAGCCCATTCCTTGCTCGTTATACCCGATAATAGATACTGTACCTTGGAGGAAAATATAAGTGACAAACCAGGTCGCAACGCCCGGTATTTTCTTTGTTTGAAATGTGGATTTATCTCTGCAGTGATTAAAAAATAAATCTGCGTCTAAAATGTTTAAATATTTGCTTTGTTAAATCAACTGATAAGAGAATAACATTACGATTGCAGTAACTTTCCATTTGTAAGGCTCGGCACAAACGAACCACTGGTGGCCAGCGACAAGCAGATGAGACAGTTTTTCATAAATTGTGTGCCGCCATTGACCTTCTACGTTACTCGCACGCACTTACCACTAGCCACTCGCTACGTTACTTGTCGCACTCGACAACCACCGGTGGCTTGTTTGCGCCGAGCCTAATACACTGTAGAGTATTTTCAGTAATTCTGATCGCAACAACTACATTGCAAAATTATACCTCCTATATAGCTCGATCGTCCTGGGTGTCTCCATATTATATTCCGTCTTCCTGTTCTCAGGCACCATTCCAAAAGGTTTATTTTCCGTTTAGCTGCGTACATCTTCAAATTACGCCGAGCATCGCTCTCTCCATTATCCTTTGCTCTTTTATTTTTTTACAAGTCTGTGGTTTGTGTATTGTGGCCGTGGGGGTCCATGACACTGATCATGAAACTGTCTAGTAAAAAAAAACCAATATCGACCACCAACCAAACCGGAGATCCTGTTGCCACAATGTCTGCGACTATATTGTGTGCTTGCTCATTAACATTGGTTTAAACGGAACCGGTGGCAGTGATGTCACAGTAGATAAGTGTAAACAGTAGCTCAGCTCAGGCCGGTCGCGGAATTAAATGACTACTGTTGTGGCGCATCGTCCGGAACGCTAGGGTTGTCACTAGGGATGCAACTGTTTATGATATGATTAATCGGCAATTATGAGTGTTTTCCTGATTAATCGGAATCATTGATTATTTCCCCAATTATTTAGCAATTACCAACCGAACCAAAATACAACAAACAGGCTAAGAAAACCCTGATTCTAAAAAAAAACACATACATGCTAATAGAATAAGAACACATTCATACGAGCATACATCACACAAAAATATCTATCCTTCCAATTATGTTCAGTAGCATCTGACATACCTACTATTTTCAATAGCTGGACCAGAGTGGATTTTAGAAAAGGCTGTCATCAGATAAATTTACACAAATGCTATAAACCTTCATGTTGTTCACTTTAACTTTAAACCCTCAACTTCAGGTGACTCATATATGAGCCACATATAGGCCATTTTTGGAAGTCAACTGCAGTCGATGGGTTAAGCAAGTACCTAATAAATAAAAAGGTTTCCTTCAAATCATGTGATGATAAGTAGGTTAATATCAGACATACAGATAATTAGATTCCTGTAGGAAGGAATAATAGGACACAGAGACCATCTACTGTGCAACAGTCATATTTTGCACAGTTTTATGCAGGATAACTGTGTCAATAATTAGAACCGTAAACGGTGAATATTTTTCAGAATCGTAATCGGTAAATCAATAATCATTGCGTCAACAGTCGTTACTCTTAAATTTAATGTCTAATCTTATTTGAGCAACATTTTTCACTATGCCGTCGGTGACGGCAATATATCACAACAATCCTTTCAAAAAAGAAAATTCAAAATATATTTTTTTGACATCGCTATGTTTTTATTTAGACATGTTTGTTTAGACGCGAACTTAATTCCTATATTATAACCAGAGAACATTTGGAAGAATCATAATTTTTGGTTATTAAATCAGATTCATTAGCGGAATGGCGTAAATAACATACTAACTTCCACAAGTAGGTGCATATCCACAATACAGACTGGCTAAAAAGCCAACTGCAATGGGAGGCCGGTAGCCTTAAATGGTATACTGATGGGTCCAAATCGGGACTTGATGTAGGCTGTGGTATATATGGAGAGCGACCAAACTTCGAAAGAAGTGTAAACTTGGGAAAATACGCCTCCATATTCCAAGCGGAGGTTTACGCCATTATTGAATGTGCGGATATCAACCTCCAAAAGGACTACGCCAACCACCGTATCTATATCCACTCGGATAGCAAAGCAGCTCTTATGGCACTAGCCTCGAATACCATTAATTCAAAGCTAGTGCAAAACTGCATATCACTACTGAATTCCCTGGGCGAAAAGAACAGGGTAATACTGAGATGGGTTCCCGGCCATGCAGGAATCGAGGGAAATGAAAAAGCCGACGAACTTGCTAGGACGGGAGCAAAGGGAACGTTATACGGCCCTGAACCTTGCTGTGGCGTACCAAAAAGCCTTGCAAACCTAATGCTCAAACAAATGTGTTTAGAACAATCCGTCAACCACTGGAACAACACGCCAGGGTTGAATCATTCCAAAGCGCTTATTAAGCCTTACGACCGTAAGACGGCCCGTGAGGCCCTATCGCTAAATAGGAACAATCTACGCATACTGGTAAGGGCGCTCACGGGGCATTGTGGCCTGAACAAACACATGTTCAACCTCAAGCTCAAAGACACAAAAATGTGCAGGTTCTGCCAAGGGGCAGAGGAAACTCCCCAGCACCTCATGTGCGAGTGTGGCCCGCTGATGCGTAAAAGATACAACCACCTGGGTGGTCACTACCTCCAACCTGAGGAGGTAAAACAATCTGGCGCCAAAAGCCTGCTGCGGTTCTTGAATGACACGGGGCTTAGCGCAGAACTATAGTAGGTGGCGAGCACAATAGATCAGCAATGGTCGCAGTGTTACAAGGCTCATAAAGACCTTAGAAAAGCCCCACTCAACAAATAAATAATAAAATCCACAATACAACCTTTTGTGATCCTGTTTTGTGTTACTCTATATATTTTTATAATAAACCTATGAATCAAAAGAAACTGTATTACATACCTTTCTTTGACAGTGAAATAAACAATAAAATAGGATTCGACACTGAAGAATTCAGACATCCATCAGTATTCGGCTTGGCCGGCAAGCCGAGTGATGCTAGGCACGTTTCTCGAACTGTTCCGAGATGTAAAACTGCCCCGAGAGGCATTTTTAGTTCTTTTAATGACGTTAAGCTACTGTTTACATTCATCTACTGTGGTAATATTCAGTGTCCGCAGAGCTTGATTAACCATAACCGTAACTAATACAAACTGCGCTTAATAAGTATATCTGTTTAATAAAACTTTGTAAATAACAATGAATGTCACAACGTGCCTGTTTTTCCCTTTTCCAGATAAACGGAAGATCCTTCGAGGACTACCTTGACGAAGGTCATTCCGAGGTGTGTGATAATTTTACATATATTTTACTCGATTTACTAACAACAACAGTTGCTTCGGGTTTTAGTATTTTTTCATGCTTTATCGCCGCGTTTTTGCCAATCGTAATTTTTTCATGATACAGGAAGTACTTCGCGTCGAAAGGGAACTGCTTCAGCTGGAACAGGAGGAACTAAAACGCCAGAGGATCAGCTTACTTCACAAGGAGAATCAAGCTAGAAAACAGAACAATCGTTCTCTGCAGGATATATCAGGGTTACATCTGCAACAGAATGCGAATCACCAGGTGAATTCTATTCTCTTTTTCCCATAGAACTGCTGACCGAGCTTATCAATGGGAACATGAGAAACCTCAACAGACTTAAGCAGCATGTCAAAGGGATCCACCCAGCCAAACTCATACAGTTTTAGGAGAAGTTTAAGGTTGATTCATAAGCAGGTTTAGATCCACAATAGAATAAATATTTGATAGAGGAAAATTTAAAAAAAAATACAAAATACACATATAGAACTGTCTTGTTGGAGGCACAATTTTCAACATTTGATTGATTGAGACAAGGCTGGTCACCATATTGATACAGTAATTTTATCCAAACATAGAAATGTCATTGCCGTTATGTAAGCGAAATACCTGACCAATGGAAAATAATCACGATTCTTAGTGTTGGGCGAAAAAAATCGATTCGAAAGTTAACGATTTGATTAGCTGTGCCCAGCACTGGGGATGCCTCTGTTCTTCCAGTTATTGTAAGTTAGCCTGGGCTTTGCATCTTCAGCCATTGAATTTCTTCTCTTTATTTTTAGTAGACACCTTGCATTATTATAGATATAATATTCAATATACATTTTCAATAATCGAAAAGCTCCCGACTGAATTTCTTAGGTTAATTCATAAAATAAACATTCATTAATTCTCTAGGAGTACTACCCGTCTGCTAACCAGATGATGCAGCACAGAAAATCCATGCCGAATCTTGTCGACTGTCATCCGGAGATGACGCAGTTTGTTCAACCAAAGACCTTCGAGGCGACGCACCGAGGAATGGCGAACGTCGGCCTCGCGCCAAACAACAATCAAACGAATCTTTCGAAACGAGTTCCCCCACCCCTGCCACCAGCTAAACCGTTGAGGAGCGCCGAGCTGCAAGAGAGGGAAAACAGTGTGAGGTGAGTCATGTCTAAAAGAATAGCTACAGGATATTTTTATTCAGAACCCAAATTATTCTATTAGGGAAATAGCGGTATTCAATTTTCTAATTTTTCATGATTATTTTTATTATATATATATTTTTTTAGATACTGAGATTATATTCAAATATGTCTTGACTTTTGCACCATTGTAATATTTCTAATTTGACTATTTCATAACTGACTATTTGTTTTTATATTTAGACTATCTACAGGTGAGATTAAATTTACCGGCATCCTTGAAGTGGGTGGATTAGTACGAGCAAATGAGCAACTTTTAATAATAATTAGTGGAAAAATGAATTAATAGTTTTAAAAAAAAACACTAAAAACACGCTTTTATAAATGATCTTAAATCGTGGTCAAAGTTCATTACAAGACCTCTCTAACAAGTCCAAACACGGCTATGATACGATATTCCATCATGGAATGCCAGTGCCTATCTTCCGGCTTCATCATCAGACCTTGAAACCTAATCGTGATCAAAGTTCATTCCAAGACTTTTCTAACAAGTCCAAACACAGCTCTGATGCGATGTTCCATCATGAAGTTCCAGTTCATATCTTCCGACTCTATCATCAGATCAGTTCGACAGTACCATATTATTGTATTGTCACCAGAACTACATACAGCTGCCAATTTTCATGACGCTACGATCCTTGGAAGATGGTTAAATTAGTTACCTTAGATTCCATTACATAGTTAGTTACATACAGGTCGACCTAATAAAAGCGTGTTAAGAACAATAGTTTGTCAAGCATTGAGCGTGCTTCGCCATCTAGCGGTAGGTAAAATATTGCGAATATTGTTTTTTTGCGATATTTTACCTACTGCCTAATGGAGCAGCACGCTCAACGCTTTTTATAGTTTTTTGCAAAAATTTTGTTTGTTTTTTCATAATTTTTTATTAAAAGTTGCTTAGTTGCTCAGAGCCCTTTCTTGCTAGTTTATCCATTTGATCATGTCAGGGACCACAAACCAGCTAAACGACTAGGCCTTCTAAGGGGCCCTTGCTGAGTTGGCCACGAAGACCCATTCTGTTCAGGGTTGGTCACACTCGCGGGTCAACACCCATCCGACGGCCTCCACGCATGAAGTGCGAGCCTGGGTAGGACTCTGGCCTTAGGGTTAGGTTCCCCTAGGAATCAACCTGCTGGCGCTCCCGGACGATATGCGCACCGTGCGTCATAATCCAATCGATTGCGCACTCTGACTAACAGTCGGGGGAGTCTGGAAGCAGCACTGTTTCCTATAGAGCGGGGGTGGTTGCGGACCTTACGGCGACTGCTCTTGAAACGACCATCGGCTACCCGATCCTAGGTGAACAGCCGGGCAAAGGATGCCGTGGTCCGCGATAGATTCTGTATACACCGTTTCGTAAGGGAGAGGACCGCGCAAGCGACCTCGAACTCGTAACCAATCGAGGGACTGGAGTAATCTGGTCGCAATTGGAAGTAAGGGCGTGAGTGTAAGCCCGCTGGGTAACACTCCTGGCTATCTCGCGGTTAAGGCGTTGGCCTCTTACGGGTTTGTGGCGGAGCTTGACTGTGGATTGTTCTGTCCAAGTCTTCTGCGCTCACTCCAAGGAGATAGAACGACTAATGTTAAAACTTCCTAAGGTGACGGGCTCGCCCGTTGTAGTTGACAACTCTAGTTGGGCCTTTTAAGGTCTTATCTTAAACTGACTCTTTCTCCCTCTTTGCAGAAGCAGCAGAATGCCAAACGCCGTCGAAATGTCTAATGAAAATGCTCCTGTCCAACTGCGACACAATTACAGTAACCGTACTTATGAAAACACGAGCGATCGGCTGGGCCACCATCCAATGACCAGAAATACACTTCAAGTAAACAATTCATATTCTAACAAAATAATAAAAGAAATGTTTATTTTCTGCAGTTAACTATTTATTTTTTATTTTGTAGAACCTCAGCGCGGCACCGAGATCTCGTTTGATACAATCGGCGGATTGGATGCAGGCGAAACGTAAGTCAGAACCACCCTCTGGGTACAACTACAATCAGCATTGGCTTATTCAAGTAAGTATACTTTAACGTAAGATGAATTAAATGAAATAATAGGCAAAAAATATTACACGAAAGTAAAGAGACTGGATGCTGTAGTGTTTGAAAAATTATAATTTTTATTCTGGACAGGTAGCTTTGCAGATGCATCTAGATCAGATATTGTTAAGCTTGTCATAAACAATAATAACAAGATTTTAGGTACAAATCAGTCAATCGAGAGTTGACAGCTTGTTGCACTACTTCTTCTTCTTCTTGAAGTGCCTCTTCATTACTGGAGTTGGCTGTTAGCTCTGAAAAAAATGTTGGTCTTGCACCATCCGGAACAGCTGTTCCATACTCGTGATCCCGGTCCACTCTTTGACATTGCATAGCCACAACTTTTTCCTCCTTCCACGACACTGTTTACCCTCAATTTTGCCCATCAATATCAGTTGAAGCAGCTGATATCTGTCATGCCGCATCACGTGCCCCAGATATTCAATCTTGCGGTTTTTGACGGTGTGCAACAATTTTTGGGTAGTACAAGCACGCTGAAGCACTTTCTCATTGCTAACTTTATGGGTCCAGCTTATACGGAGCATTCGTCGGTAGCACCACATCTCAAATGCTTCTAGCCGCCGTCTGGTGTCTTCTATGGTCCACGCTTCGCTGCCGTACATAACCACTGGCCAGATGTAGCATTGCAGGATCCGAGTTCTGAGTCTTAGATTAATTTTCCAGCAACACAAGACTTTTCTCATTTTATTGAATGATGCATGGGCGATTTCTGCATTGCACTAACCACTTCAAATGTTAGTTTATTCCACATGACCACCACTCTATTTTGCAGCATTCTTAAGAGTATTAGATTAAAATTTTGCACGGTTATAAAAATAATAGTGGGAAAGTAATCCGAATATAAAAATACAGGAGGCGGAACAGCGACGGATAGAACAGCAACAGCAGTTGAGCGCGAGGATACGACATCAACAGCAAACGATCAATCCGACGCAACGGACGAGGCATTTACCAGATGCGGTCATACAAACCCTCACGCAGAGGGTACAAAATATGACATCAAGGTAATATATCATAAAGCAGCGAAAGTCAAACATCTTAGATTTCAGGTTGACTTGGCAGAAATATGAGCTCGGTAAATGAGTACTCGTACAAAGTACTCGTTTTACTAATGTGTAGCAAAAAAAGTCCTATATTTTGGACCAATGTAATAAAAAGCATTCATCTAGCGTTATTCAAAACACATGTCTTTTTATTAGAAGTTATCGTTGCCTATTGATTGCTCTTCGTCCTCTCTTGTACTGCAGAATCCAAACTTCATACAAGCTTAATAGACTATATATCCATCCTATAACCTATCTAGTAATTTTGATGCATCAACAACTTTAATTAAATAATACGGAGAGATAGAATGCCATCTTGTCCCCTTTTTAGCAATACCCCTTGCACAGCTAGACATATTCTAGCTGGCTGCAAGGTGGCCATAGATCAAGGACGGTACACTTGCCGCCATGACAAAGTCCTCGCTGTTATTCGCGAGGTAATTAGCCTCTTAGTGGCTTGTGCCAACAAGGGTTTGACACTACCCTCCAAACCCCCAATACAGTTTGTGCAGGATGTCTCTAAAGGCAACAAAAAAAATCATTACAAAACCTTTCTCAATAATCGAGAAAGCTTCAGATTGGATTTTGGAGGTCGATTCTGTCTCTAAGCAGTATAAATTCCCTGAAAGTCTCGGATGCACAGCCCTCCGTCCAGATATAACTCTTTACTCTCTACCTCGGAAGGTGGCCCGGCCCTTATTGTAGAATTAACTGTTCCATGGGAATCAAATATCCCAAAAGACCACGAGTACAAATTAAATAAATACCATGATCTCGCAAAGCCGTCACCCGGAACGGATTCACTGTTCACCTTCACGCGGTGGAAGTTGGCGCTCGTGGCCTGCCAGTCAAATCTCTTTTTTCACCTCTTTAAAGATTTTGGTCTTTCTAGCAAAATAAGGTTTTCTAGCGTAAGGTGAACGCTCACATGTGGCAAGACAGCTGTCCTAAACCTACCACAGCCGGTTGTTAGTCCGGAATCCACAGCTCACTCCGCAGAAGTATAATAATAGTATTATGATGGGCCCGACGACTCCGATCGGTGAATTCCATGGCAGCAGCTCCGTTTGTATTTTATTTCATTGTCTATCTAAATAAGGGCATAATTATGACTTATTGAAACTTGTATACTGAATAAACAATTGACATCTTTATGTAAAATAAATAGTCATAGATCTAAATATTAAACTAATTAGAACTATGATTTAAAAATTCGTATATTATTATGTTATTTCGAGATAGTATACCATGTAGGCGTGTTTAGAGCGCCATCTAAAGTGCATTTGCCATACTGTTATACCAAGTAGTAAAATCATAGCGGCCAAATCGTAGTACGGAATCGAGCAATCTTATATGCTATATAATCAATGCCCTTACTTATCTACCAAACATTGAAAAATAACTGTGTTTCAGGGCGGCCGTTAGCAGCGTTCCGAAAACCTTGCATTCCTCATCACCACAACAATTAGACAGTACTGAAACCGGAGAGAAAATGTTGAGCGTCAGCGGGAGAAAGAAATGCTCGCATTGTGGCGAAGAATTAGGTAATATTTCCCTTTTAAATGATTTTGTTTAGCTTCTCGTTCCATATAGTTGAAATCTTGTTCGTCTACTTCTCATAAAACTACTTCTACTCTCGATTCTCATAAAACTTCACATGAAACTGAAGAGCCTTTACAGATTGTATTCTTCCATCTTTGAAAAGTTTGGTACAGTTTTTAATCAAATGCTTACTCAGATCCAAGTTCTTGAAATGTGCTCCGACCGCTGCTTACTCAGAACAGAGTTTCGATACCTAGTACTTATAATTCATATTTTAACGCTTAGTCACCTCTTCAAAGTATAATAAAGGATTCCAGCTCAATAGAGTTATTATTACTAATTCATAAACAGACTGCACCCACCCAATTATGCGCACTGTTGGAGCTTCTTTTTAAGGCCCCTCCACACGTTGGCGAATGTTCGTGTCCAAGTGGGTGTAAACAACTATTAGGAAACATATATGGAAAACTCTTATGGCAGATATGCCAATGTCACCGTACCACAAAATATGAGCTGTTATTGTCAGCCTGCGAGCCGCGCCTGCGCAGTACTGCGCACTCTCCGCAACTTTTTATTTTTGACGTTTTTTTGACAGCTCTGAGCTGTTTTTTTTCTTTGAAAATCCGCATTTTATACGTTACCTAATCTGTAACACGAACATTCGCCAACGTGTGGAGGGGCAATTAGCTGCAAGCCGCTACAGAAGGCAGGGCCAGACTAGTCTCACGTACGCAATGCATTAAGGTGGGTATCCATTAGGATCACGCATCACCTCTGCTCCGCACATCTGCTCAAATGGAGACAGTGCACGCATCAACCCAAGAACAACGGGTGCTCCGCAGTTTTCATTCTAACGTTGAGCGAACATGTCCTCGCCAGAATGTATTTTTAAATTTCTCATCCTTTGGATCCCACAGCATTGCACAATTTCTGTGCTCCTCGATTAGAGCTAGACATTTCTCTTCGGCCCACTTCATAGCGATGGATTCGTGTTTACTCAACGTCGAACGTGATACGCGAGACGTATCCACCAACGTCTTATTTTGCCCGCGTCCACGAACACACTGCGCATTTACCGCCACCGCTTGGAGCGCTCGCCACGGAGCATGCGAGGTTGCACGCTCCAAGAGCGCCAAAGAATCCACTACTGGAGCAGTTGCAGGTGCGCGGAGCAGAGTTGGCGCGCAAACCTAATAGATACCCACCTTTAGGACTTCTGGACCCTTGAATTTGCATGTAAACAGGTGACTCAGAAACATACTTATCATATGTAACATTGCGTATGATAAGTGTGTTTCTAAGTCATCTGTTTTCATGCAAATTCAAGAGTCCAGATGTCATAATTCATTGCGTATGTAGGACTAGTCTGGCTCTGCCCTAATACTTGGGGTACTATAGTCTTGGAGTGTTGGATAACGGGTTTCGGGAGAGAGGTGTCAAAGATTTCCCATTTCGCGAGTCTCAGTCTTTTTTTTTTTTTTTTGGATAGGTCGCGGAGCGGCGATGATCATCGAATCTCTGGGCCTGTTCTACCACCTGGCTTGCTTTACGTGCTCAGTCTGCGGGACGAGATTGGGCGACGGTAGAGCGGGGGCGGACGTTAGAGTGCGCTCGAGGCGACTTCACTGCCATCAGTGCTACTCGAGCGACGACGGCGTGAACTTCAGCTGTGTATAAAATATCAATCAATTGTGATTTCCTTTGTAAATAAGAGTATTATAGAAACGCTACTGTGTCATATTAATATTCTTCACTCTCCAATTTGTTATGTTATTCGTAGCTCTGCAAGGTGTATGTAGCAATTACGTCACGTACTCGATCGTTGTAAATAGATTGTTTTTAAGATTTTGTTACTCAAAAAAAAATAATTGCGTCATTTATGTATAACGTTATGTATATCTTGTACAGTTGTAGTTTGTATATACATATTATTATTATTGTGATTTTGGATGTGTCCTTTTGTACTTTGAAAAATGTGTTCTGTCTTGTTATTTTGAACAAAGTAGCGTGTTAACCTAATAAATTATATATATGGCAAAACGGTGTGTTTTACTCTCCCGGCCAACCAACTGACAAATGTTGTGAATGCCTATTTTTTTTTCCTGATGAAGATGGATATATCTATTTTGAAACCCCTGAGGTGATTAAAATCATTTCCTGATGGAAGTCTGTCTGTCTGTCTGTGTGTATCCCTCTTCGATAGCACAGTATTATTATTATTTATTATTATTTATTCCGTAGCCGGCGATTGGGGAGGGGGTCGCCCTCGCAGCCAATACGCTGCTGTCGGTGCCGCTGGATCTCGTACTCCATTCACGATTCGCTTCCATTCTTGACGATTTTTTGCCACGTCTCGAGCATCCCTAGCCGACAATTGTTGATTTTTAAGGTCGCCTTTGATGGTATTTAACCAGGTTTTCTTCGGTGCCGATCGCTGAATTCTCCATTCTGTCGGACGGTCTCGCCAAAGAAGTTTACGTGGCAAGCGATTGTCGTTCATTCGGCAAACATGGCCGAACCATCGTAGTCGACGTTTTTGTACTTCTTCTTCGATCGTTGTTACTAGATCGCATCTTTCTCTAATGGTCTCGTTTCGAATTCGGTCGCGGAGTGAGACACCGAGAATCTGCCTCAAGCATCGCATTTGGAAGACTTCGAACTTTTTGAGGTCCGATTGTAGTAACGTCCACGTTTCCGATCCATAAAGAAGAATGGGAAGAACCAACGTTCGGTATAGTCGTACTTTGGTTTTGATGGTAATATTCATTCGCTTCCATATGCACCACTTGAGCGAGGCGAATGTTGCTGTTGCCTGACCGATCCGGCTATGGACATCGGCCGTCGAAGCCACTTTCTTTTCCGTAACCAACGATCCTAAATACTTGAATTGTGGGACCTGTTCGATTTGGGTTCCATCGAGGTAAACGCTGGCCTTCGAACCGTCCGTAGTGAGCACTTTGGTCTTATCCGCATTGATTTTCAATCCATATGATTGAGCAATTCCGGATATGTCGTATAAAATGTCCGTTGCTTCGGCATCAGTGTCGGCGAAAACGGCGCTATATATATATGTATAGCACAGTATACCAACCAGTAGCTTTACTCTCGAGCTACAGGGCAATGCAGGAAGAGGGTGGGAGGAATGTCGGCAGAGGGGTACGTCCCGACGAATGCGAATAGTTAACATTACGAGCAGGTAAAGGCTGGTGACTTTTTCGAGCGTTTGGATATCTGCGTAAGCCGAGTAGCGAAACATCTGGCGATCAAATCCGAGCCCTTACGACTTTGATTTCAATTTTGTTATAAGAGAAGCTACCTACTGTGGGACATACTGCGAAGATAGTGCCCGAATGCTTAATCCGATTGAGCTGAAATTTGGCATGCAGGCATCATTTGATCATTGAGTTGAAAAAATTGTGGTTGAAATCGGTCCACCGGGGCTGCACATTTTTTTTTCTCTCGGAGACGGAAATACTTATTTTGAACGCCCCCCTGAGATGATTAAGACCATTTCCAGATAGAAGTCTGTCTGCTGTGTGTGTATATTCCTCCAGAATAGCTCCCAAACGCTTATTCTGATTGAGCTAAAATTTGGCACGGAGGCATCATGGCAAGAATTGAAAAGATTGTGGCTGAAATCTAAAACTAGTCATATTTTAACCCCTAGAGCCCCGGTTGGCCGATATCGACCAAAACACGATTCAGCATGACGGCCCCGTTTTAATTTTATTTTAATTTAATTTATTTTATTTTATTATGTTTCATTATGTTAATATGTTTTATTTTAATTATAGATACAGTGGTTTGGCATTAATTAATGTTTTGGTGAGACAGTGTCATAATTAAATTTTTTTACTAATTTTTAGCAAAATTTTTTGGGACATCAACTTGTCAATCGGCTGAGGGGCCGAGGCCTGAAGGGTTAATCTCGAAATATTGCACTTGAAAAAATTTGGGTTGGAAGATCTCATATACAAGCTACATCAATATTTAAATTCCGCCACATATTTTAATTAAAAATATTAATGCCATCTGTTGGCGCTTGGCTCAACCCCGCTGGCCAAGAAAAGGCACTCATCAATTTTATTTATGGCATCAACCCCTGCGTGCCCACGCACGCCGATTGGCGTTTTTCATCTTATCTGTATTTATTCAATTATTGGCTTAATTTCTTCCTCCACTGCGGTAAAAGCCTGTCATTAAAGCTTGCCATTGAATCGTCATTAAAAGTCTGCCTTAGAACAGGCCTAGGCCTAGTTAGGCGACTGTGTCAAATAATGTCGCATCAATTTCTTGCTAACATCTTAATCAAATATGACATTATTTTTTTACTAGATGTGTTACTAAATAAATAAATAAATAAGCCACCGGTATATAGTAATATATAATATATGGTATGCTTGCACACACCTTCTACAGACAAATTTTCGAGGGCTTCAAAATTTTGCATGGAACGACTGGCTTAATATTCAGATAAAATCAGTTCTTGACCTACACAACTGTTTTTTTCTGTCTCAATACAAAACTCGTTAATTCTATGGATTTTTTATTAAGAAAATAAGGTAAGCGTGTATACAACGGTACTAAAACTATATGTATAATAATACTGTAATTCGTCTGACTAAAATATTGATATCTCAACAGTTGAATATACTCCTACGTACACTACACACAGTTTGACTATATTGGTAAATATCTCTATATTGACTACACTATTGAGTAGCGAGACTGTTAGTAAAAAATAATATCCCTGTATGTCTTTAATATGGCAGATTTGTTTTACTTTCTAGAACAGCTACAATACATCTGATTGCAGATAAAATGTCATCTTAAGCTCATCCCTGATTTTAATTCTATGGAAGTGCAACTTAAATCACTGTTTTACCGTCACTGTGGCATATTGCATTTCTCTTAAACTCTCAAGTATTTCTAAATATAGTAAGCAAAATTATCACAATTAAATCTATACTAAGCGAGTTACACTCGACTAATGGCTGTTTTTCTAAATTCTCGATATACATTCAACATGCATGTGTATGAGATGATGCACTTATTGAATGGATAACTTAAGTTAGAGAAACTGCGTATAATTGCACTAACATCACATAAAAAAGATCAGAGCAAAAGCAATCATTCGAGCGTTTGGAAACTGTTATATATATACATCTAGGGTTATTTAAATTACTGAGGCGTTATGCAAATGATTTGGAAATGTAAATGAAAGTTAATTTCCCTAATGTTTCTAATAATGAGCTTTGATTATCCATTGATTTATAAACGTAGTCTGCAATATACTGTAATAAACTTTGAAAAGACATATCTTGCAAAATGCACTGGATCGAAGATATTCAAAATGAATAAACATAGCCAGTAATTAGTACTCAATCCTATCTTGTCATTTGAGCGGTCTCGCACAATATCCTCGGACCGTAATGCTGTACTCGATCTATCCTACTGCCTCACTGTAGAAGCCGATAATCAAAGCTCTATAATTTACAGCTTAACCTGCTCATTTCGGCATATCTCTCTGAATCATATTAACGAGTATCTCCATAGCTTTGTGTCTCTGCCGCTCGGCTTCTAAAGAAATCTCGTATATTCGACGAATCTCTTCAATATACAACCATTGCCGCTTTTCGAACTCTTTCATATAATCTGTGAACCATTTGGGGGGGGTTTCGAAAGGCGGCGGCGGCGGTGGCGAATCGTGCGACATACTCTCCCTCTTTGGTATTATAGTTGTTGCTGCGTCGTCCGGCGTGCCCCGGTGGATATCCGGCGGGAACAGAATTCGCGACTTCCGATGCCTCTGCTTGTTGATGTCCTCCGGCCCGGGCACGAACAGCACGTGCAGGTCGTCGTAGAACTCCCACGACACGCGCTTATTCTCGTTCTTCCGGTAGTAGAAGGTTTTAAACGTGTGTTTCAAGTTTCTCCATTTGCGGTCGCATTCGGACCACGAGAGGTTGTAACCGATCCGCCGCATGAGGCCAGCGGCTTTCATCCAGACGTCCTTCTGCTTGATGGCCGGGTCTCGAAACTCGTCCATGTATTCGCGGTAACACTGGATCAGGGATCGGACCATCGGCTTCGTCCAGGTTTTGGTGCTTGCGCCGATACGCCTGACGCACTTTAGCAACGGACCAGCCGAGTTGAGCGACTGGACTATACCGTCTTGATCGACGTACTGATAGTGGAGATCATTATCTTCTTTGTCTCTGCTGCCATCTGTAAGTAATACACTGGATTAGAACAGTATCTGTACAGTTCAGATAAAGATGGCTCGAAAGAAAAGTAATTATGATTTTACTTCATTTAGTTTCCGCTCAGAATCAACGGTTCCGAATCCATAGATCCCTATTATCGTAGATCCGAAACCATAGATCCATATTAAACCCAGTGCGAAAACCCTATCTGACCTGTTCCAATTCACGGCTGGTGGTTTTTCCTCTGTCTTCCACACCACTGTTGGAATGCCGCAACTGTGGATTGACTGTCATTTATGTTCAATCCAGGATCCAGCTACTAATTCCCAAGCTGGATTCCAGTAGATGTTAACTAACTAAGGACATTCTTTCGTCATAAGCCGTTGGCTCCTCGAGGGGCTCTAGCTACCTGATGTTTTTCATTAAGTCGCCGGCAGTATAACATACTGCTATATTATACTGCTGATTATAGGTAGATTTCAATCATTCTTAGGTCAAATACCTGAAGCATCAGATAAGTTGTCGTCAGGGGACACCTTCGCCGACTGGCTGTTCTCCTCGCCCAGCAAAACCAAACCCAAATCGCGCCTATCCAACCTGGCACTCGCGTCTAAAACAATATAAACAAAACGTGAAATATCATGAATGAAAAGATCACAAGAACCGTCCAATTTCCCCGACTCTGATTACCTGTTTTTAGTGTCATTTCAAGAAATTTTAAATCGCGCTCCATTCTTTTAAAATTTAATCCGCTCTTGCGGCTCTTTTTCCTAAATAACAAGACACAAAATTCACACAATTACAAAAATGACAACCAGCATACATTTTATGAAGAACGCTAGATTTGCAGGCGATAGATTTGCACAACTGTCACTGACAGTTTCGGCGTTTCGGTTAGCAGGAGCCAGATTTGCAGAGGACATATTTGGGCAGGCGTCATTTTTTCAAGGGCCGCCGTTGTCAAGCTCACATTTTCATCACGAAGTGGTTAGCAGTGTTGGAAGAATGGAGCATTAGGACATGATTACGATCAAAATAAAGCAGTAAAATCTAATTTATTTTTAATATAAAAATGATTATTTTTAATCACAAAATAGCGTCCGTTTTGGCGGCAGCTAAAAATCGTAAAAAATCCGAAAGATTCCAAATAGGTAGGCACCCAGATTACGATGTTGGTATTTTTACGATATGCTGTGCCAAAATCAGAGAAATGTCGGAAAATCAGTATTTTTCGGCAAACCAAAAATTCAACTACTAGACCAATGATGGTGAAGAACCGATCGTTTGCCTTATATTTACTTTTTAACGAAGAAGAGATGCGCTTCATAAATTGTGGTCCAAGTAGCAACGGCATTTTTTTCATACTGATTACAGAGAGATTGTAATAGAATTTTACGAAGGAGATAAGTACTTGATTCATTAACCTGAAACTAAATATCAAAATCCAACCCTCCCCCCCCCCCCCTCTCCCCCCGGGGAGCGAAATTTACAGAACTGGCAAAGTGTTCTAATATGACGAACATTTTCAAAAACGTAAGTTAAACTAAACATACAGTATGTTTCCAAAGTGATCAAGTTGACCGTCCGACAGGACATGAAAATAAGCGTAAAGTTATCGATAAAAACTTTAAATATAAGGGGTTATATTTTTGGCTATTTTTATTATTGTGAAAACGTGGTTTTAAGCTATTGCATAGCTTTTATCGCGGGCCTAGGCCAGCGCGGCGACCGAACGAAGAAATTTCTTAACGAAAATTAATGATTTTAAACTGATAATTACGTCTAAACGAGTACCGCTTACGATTCGAAAAAAATATATGTTAAACAAGAACATTTTCCTAATATTCTTAGCTTTGAATATTTTAGATTTTGTTTATAAAACATAGTGTAATTAATTTGTGAAATTAGGTCTAACCGAAAACAAAAACGACTACTACGCAAATACTATCTGGCGTATTATTATGAGACCTGCACCATTTTAAAGATAATTAAATTATCTATCTTTTTATCTACGATTTTTTTCGAATAATCCGTTTTTTTTTGCTTTATCGAATAAAGAATTCGTGCGCGGCGCTCTATCGGAAGACGTTCTATTAAATTATTCCGAATCATTTGCTTCCGCAGCCGCAAATGATTCGATACGTTGAAATTATTCAATGATGAATAATTTCAACGTTTTCCGATAGAGCGCAGTTATCTGATATCAGAAAAAATAAAATAAATAAAATAAATAAATAATTATAATTGCATAAGTTGTTAAAAATGCTATGCAATAGCTTTACCGCGGCAGTCCCCGAGTGCCACAAGTATTTTTTTATTGATTTATACTCTGGTCACACGAAAATTTAAAAAAAACGTTTTTACCGCATAATGTGCATAATGTAATCGGTCGGACCTTAAAACGTCACTTTGACAGTTGCAAATGTCGTATTAAGGGGCGAACACACTATCCGACGCATCTACTGCCGCGGCTTATGGACACTGGACAGTATGCTAGTGATGGGTGTGATCACGAATAGCAATAACAATAACGTGTGATATTTGCAATCACGAAGAACGCGTTACGAGAATTTGAAAGAACATGCTATTTGAATCACGGCTACGAACAGCACCGCGTTGCCATCACTCGGCGCCGCTACGACGCGACCGATCACGCGTGATTATATGATCAGTGATTGGCCGTTCTCACTGAACGCCGTCGAACGACCGCGCGGCGCGCCACTGAACGATGATCGGTGAATTGAACCGTTCATTTGGTTTCGTTCATTCTTGATGTGATCGGCGATCAGTGGATCAGTGATTTGCCGTTCGTTCTGGGCGAACGCCCGCGCCGGCTGGACGATGACTGATGAGTGGCGCGTTCATTTCGTACGTAACGTGAATTTGGACACTGTTGTCGCATGAATTTGGACACTGTTATCGCTCGTGTCGTAATCGTTCGTGTAAATGAGTTTGCTCATGATTTGTTAAAGCAATAAAATAACATTATTTCAGAAAGACGAACTCGGCTTAGCACCAAAAGAGCAAGAGAGATAATCTTTCTGAACGCTAATTCTTCTAATTACTAATAAATATTAAGCAAATATAATGCGCGTTTCTGTTATCAGTTATCACATTGACGAAACTTTGTTACTTAACGTTTCACAGTACATTTCAGTACAATCACGAAAATCACGAGTAGCAGTTATTATCACGCGTGAAAAAATACCAGTAACGTGATTGTTGCGTGATTTAAAATTGAGAATCACGCCCATCACTACAGTATGCACAGTCGTTTGGGACGTGGCTTGCCAGATCTCTATCGGAAGTCCGAAGCCTTGAGGTTGCGTCCGCGACTGACGTCCGATAACGTGAACGGCTCAATAGAAATTCATTAAACAGATCGCGCCCATAAGCCGCGGCTAATGGACGCGTGCGATAGTGTGTTCGCCCCTTTAATATCTACTGCAAATCTAACGCTTTCAAATCTGCCACTGAATATGTGTCTGCTGCAAATCTTTGGGATCTTAGTTTGACAGCGGTGCCTACATTTGCCATCAAACTTGCAGAAGGCAAATTTGCAGACGGCAATCTTGCAGACGGCATTCTTGCAGGCGGCAGTTTTGCAGAAGGCAATCTTGCAGAAGGCAGTTTTGCAAATGTCAAACTGACATTTCGAGAACCTAACCTAACCTAACAGAAAAACTTAAAACATTTTTTTGTAATGTTTAGTTTGATGTACTAAATCATCCACTACAAGGATGCCGGTAATTAATGTCACTTCGATTTTAGGGAAAGAAAAACCTAACCTAACCTAACCTAACAGAAAAACTTAAAATGTTTAGTTTGATGTACTGAAGGTTGCCGCCTGCAAGTTGCCGCCTGCAAGTTGCCTCCTGCAAATCTGCTCTCAACAAATTATGAGCTGTCAAAAGTGACATTTGTACAAGTTTGCCGCATGCAAAACTGGCGCCCACCGTGGAATCCTTGCTGCCAATAGAGTTTAGATAACGCTGGCAATAAAAAATCAAACGTAGGCACTTAATAATACTCATTTAAATCTTAGCCCCATTTGAAATGGCTATTTTCAAATACATTTAACAAGTCGGATAAAAGCAAGGGAAACGGAAACCCTTAATACGTTTTAGCCGGGAACCCTTAAAATTAATAAAGTTTTAAAAAGTATTTTCAAATTAGAATAATAATATTATTCTGAATTCTTCTTAATATAATAAATCAGTAGGTATTATAATAAATTTGTAGGTATATGGAACTTTTTTGGTAATTTTATTATTTTTTAGTTTCAATGGCTTTGAATGAATAAATGAGTATTCTCGAGCTGAATTTGTCCATCCAGTAAGAGAAAAAAAAACAATCCATGCCGTTCGAAAATGTTGCTAATCAATAAATTTAGATAAACTTTTTGAGATTTCGTGTTCTTAAAATAATTTGTTTTTGTGACTCACCATTTTATATTTAATGGGCTCGATTGCGTTTCTTCGTGAACTAAAATCGGAAATTAGTCCGTGTGAACGAGACAGGGCAATACGATAGAGCGGAGTGTGAGATGACCGGTTGTCTGCGCGCCAAGGTGGCGCCAAGGTCAAATCTTACCCCGCACGAAATATGCTCGAATTTATTCGGACGAGTATAAGTTCAAGAGGTAGTATTTATTGACGATCGTTCATTTCATATACCGCTCTAACGTATTGATCTGTCTCGTTCGCTTGGACTAATTTTAGTTTTAGTTCACAAAGAAACGCAATCGGGCCCAATTTTTATTTCAAACATTTAAAATGTAAAAATAATTATATATATTTGAAGAATATGTATAGAACGTTCCTGCGTACATTTAATGCCTTTCTGTAATAAAAACCAAAGTTTTTTAAAATTACGAAAAATTGCTTGCTTTTGTAAACGGAAATCGTCACCATTTCGGTAATCGTCGGCATTTTTTTTTTTTAATGATTCACGAAGAGATGTATCTTACTAGTTAATATACTTGCCAAACTAAAGCCGTAATTTATCTCATACTACTGCAAAAATTGCATTCGCAAAAAATAATGTAATAATACATAGGTACTGAAAATAAAAACATACTTACTTGGAGGAAGCCGGTTTCTATATTCGAACTCGATTCACAGAAAAATAGCAAGACGAGAACCAGAACCAAGTTTTGTAAAGAGATGTTAAATGCTGTTAGTCCGACTTAATTAGAGGGGAGACCATCTCTCCCTGGTAGGGCTACCATATCCTTCCGATAGGATATATGAGATTGTTGATATATTGACATTGTGCAATGAAGATAGGTTTTGTGTAAGTACATTCGTAAATTTCTACGATTTTGAATCTGCAACCATTGTATGCTATTTCGCTAGGCTAAAATTTCATCGAATCTGCGTAGTTTAAACACAAATCTCGCACAAACAATTTGTAGGCACTCTAATATCGCTTCGTTCGCATCGAGGTATGCAACGTCTGTATAATCGAGGATATGTAGTAAAAGTGTTGGCACTAACTACTTGTACTGCTTTTCATTGCTTATCTGCTTTCATTGCGTTATCCAAGTCAAGCGTTATCCTAGTCAGTGTGCTTCCAGCACAATCGGGATTAGTGCTAAACGGTCGAAATTGTTTGTCAAACACGAAAAAAAAATCATGACCTTGACAAGCAGCTTTGACCGTCTAAGAAGCCCTGTAGACTACAAACGACTTTAAAAAAAATTAAAGGTTTACTATATAGTATGTTGCCATGATTTGAAGTACTACTGTAGTTCACACAGCACAGCAGCCCTGTGTAACACAGGTCTGCCAATGAAGGCAAACTATATAAATAATTAACATTGGATCAAGTAAGGCTTATTATTAAAACGTGCCCTTCGGATGAATGAAAAGAATTAACGCTACATAAAAAAGAAAATTTAAATACTTCTTTTGAATTTAATTGAAAATGATTATGTCTTAAATTCAAAACTAAAAGAACGCACCTTTGAAAGACGCGTCGCGATTGGTTTATTTTCCAGCTGTCAAATAAAACGACCAATCGCATGCCGGCGTTTATTTTGCGTTTTGTATTGGATCGCGATGGCGGGTCGGTGTTTTTTCAAGCTCGAGCCAGAAATGAATAGTTATACGAGTCGTTTACGGCGCGTGTCTCGCCGACCGACGAGGAAATATATCGTTCGGCCATTTTGTACGAATCGATGTATACGAAAATAGATAATCGTTCGTCGCGGAAAATTTTCGGATGGGCTCGCCGTCGTGAGTGTTTTCTGTGCATTTACTACAAATTACGTGCATAAAAACTAACACAAACACGGCGATCGGAAGAAAGAAAACGTTTCGACCGGTTACATCGACAGAATTGGCTTCCTGCCGATGGAATTGCGTGATATTAGCCGTTCGGTTGTTCGGGTTGTGATAACTCAGTGATTAGTTGTTGTAATTGCTGTGAGGGAAGGTTTTGTTTACCTTTGTGATATTACCTGGCTTTTGGACTTGGAGAGGCATTACATTTCTTTCGTTGACGTAAGTAAAAAGAATGATTTAATTCTATTTCATAGCCAGATAGAACACCGGTCAGCTAAGCAATTGGTTAACAATGACTGCCTGGGTTATACAAGGCAATATACTATAATAATATACTCTCGCCTTAGGGCAACGGCTTTTTATAAAAAAGGCAGAACCTCCGGTGCCGGCACCCAAAACGAATTCGACACGGTTTCTGGCACTAAAAGAATATTGTCCGCTGACTGTTTAATTCCCTGACTGGCATTTTAAAAAACGTTTCAATAACATTAAAAAAAACCTTTTTCAAAATCATTTTTTCTTCGTTGTAACTTGTTAGGTGTTTGCAACGGCAAATGGTCATGCAGCTTCATTTTCCCATTCTATGTTATTTCAAGACATTACCTGACTAGAAGTTGTAATAAAGTATCAGTTGGAGACACTTTTACAACCACTGGCTATATAAGGGTGACACTGCTTTCTTATACCCCCAAAGGTAGCCGTTAGGACCGCTATTCAGCCACTATTCAGCTAAAAGTTGTATAAAATGCGCCTAATCCGTTGGTATGGACGTTATATAAACGTTTATATGACTGCTATATGTCGTTCTTGTGACTAGTTCTTGTGACCAGTTCTTGTGACTAAAAGCTATAGCGATAACGATGCCGTGACCGTTATATAACCAATTTGTGCTATTTGCGCATACACTGAGCATCTATCTCTGTCTTGCTTGTTTACTGTGTCTCTTTCATCCATAAACTTTTTTAGACAACCTCAACGTAAAACCATTGATTATATAGGCTATTAGATTGCTCAATGCCATAGAACGTTTTACAACCCTGCTACGCTGGGCGACATGTAGGTGGCGCTGATAGCCTTGTCCAGCGATACTAATAGTTATTTATTTGGCTATCTATAATGACGTTGCCAATGAATAGTTTTTTATAAAAGACTGATTGATTATAAAACCCAATAATTTAATCAATGATAACAATAATAACATTCAAATATTAGTGCCACCTATTGCATTTTTTATACAGGCTGATTAAGTTACAGAAATTATACAAAGGGATAGAATGCTATCTATCTCGATCTGAACATTAAAGTGCGTAATTATTACTTATTGAAACCTGTATACCAAATTAAAACTTGATATCTTTACATAAATAATATCTATGCTGTGCCGCCATACTGCCATACCACACCGCAATATTAAACATAAGAGAAGATTGGTCAATTTATTAAACTACAAGTGCCATTTAAACGTTGCGATTCTTAGTAAGATCCTGGCTGCCAAATCGTAGTATAGCATTATTCAATCTATTACGCTATATAATCATCAATGGTAAAATAAATGCTGATGGTCCAGGTGTAAAATCTTACCTGACACCCGCACACTGGTCATCTATATTTATCTTACTTGACTGTTTCTCTTTCATTCATAAACTAATTTACCGCTTTAGCTTTCGAGATAAAATAAGAGTAGTCACTCGGTACTATGTAGGTTTTTTTAACTATTAATAGTTGACATCGATATAAGTACCTATATAGTTTGTGATATTTTCTATATATTTTATCTATATACCTTGTATTTAAATAATATAAACAACTACAGTACCAACAACAATAAAACGGAGTAAATTGTTTATTAAAACAAAGTAATAATAATGTATTTCACAAAAAAAAAAAAAAAAAATTGCAGTTTTGACACTATAACTTTTTTTAGCCACTTATCAGCTTAGCTGATGTAGAATTAATATAACTATGTATAAAAACCATATTTTATTTTTCAAATAACCCATTGGAGGGTGTAAAGTATACAAACGTAAAATAAAGAATTAAAAGAATGACAATTTATTTATACAACATATTAAAATAATTAAAAAAGAACTTATTTTATTGAATTACAAATTAGCAATGGCATACTTATTTATGATTTTTTATAATAAATAAAATCTAAGCTACTTTGTTAATTTTTGTTTACAAAATTAAATGAATTGTCAAATAAATTATTACAATCAAAAATAAAAAATAAATAAGCAACAGCTAGGATAAAAAAAAAACAAAAAATAAAATTGTGTGTAAAGGAAATAAATAATCAAAATCACCAATTATAAATAGTCTAAAAATACAAAATAGAAAGAAATTCAATGAATAAAATGATTACTTAATATAAAAAAAAGAAACTGTAAAAGTCGAAATCAAATCACAAATTATAAAAAGGATTCCACCAAAAAATTACATTTCCTTCCGCTTGTATAAGCATTTTGATAATAAGAATTGTTTGACCTGTTTCCTAAGCTATGTGTAAATTATAAATATTTTTTAAGTCTTGTGGTAGTTTATTACAGCTATGCCGAGGATAGTTCATGTCCTCTTTGTAGCAATACTCCTTGCACAACTATGCATACTCTAGCTGGTTGCAATTTGGCCTTTGATCAAGGACGGTACACTTACCGCCACGACAAAGTCCTTGCTGTAATTCGCGAGGTAATTAGCCTCCCAGTGGCTCATGCCAACAAGGGTTTAACAGTATCCTCCAAACCCCCAATACAGTTTGTGCGGGATGGCTCTAAAGGCAAAAAACATTTCATCACAAAATCTTTCTCAATATCAAGAAAGCTTCAGATTGGATTCTGGAGGTCAATTCAGTCTTCAAGCAGTATAAATTCCATAAAAGTCTGTCCCTGAGCATCCAGATAAGTATAACTCTTTACTCTCTATCTCGGAAGATAGCCCTTATCGTAGAATTAACTTTTCCATGGGAATCAAATATTCCAAAAGACCACGAGTACAAATTAAATAAATACCATGATCTCGCAAATGCCGTCACCCGGAACGGCTTCACTGTTCACCTTCACGCGGTGGAAGTTGGCGCTCATTGCCTGCCAGCTAAATCTCTGTTTCACATTTTCAAAGATCTTGGTCTCTCCAGGAAAATAATCAACTCCTTCCTTATCTAAATCCGCAATTTTTGCATCTCAAATTCTATGACTTCGAAGGGTGTAGTGAATGGGTGGTATTGTGAACGCTCACAATTGGCAAGAGAGCTGTTCTAAACCTACCACAGCCGGTCGTTAGTCCGGAATCTACCGTTCACCCCCCAGAAGTGTAATAATAGTTTATGATGGGCCCGACTTCGGTCGGTGAATTCCATGGCAGCTCCGTTTGTATTTTATTTAATATACGCTTCTGTATTTCGTTGTGCCTAGGTATTCTGACGTAGTGGCTATCGACTGATGAATGTAAAGAGACTTATTTCTTGGTTTATGTGAGCGTGTATTTCCGTGTGTTCAATTTGTTTATTTGTTTTTATGGAATTCATATACACACTTATGTTTTGTTGACAATGGTTGACTAAAATATCGCTATAGCGATAAGTCCGCCGTTTGTGCAAAAATTGTTTTTTTAAAAATAAAACCAGTTAATATTCATTAAGTAATGTTTTTTAGCACAATAAAGTTATTCTATTCTATTCTATACTCATGGTCAAAAATATCATGGACTGTTGAAATCTGTAACTTTTTAAACAAAGACCTACTAGAATCCCCCTGTTTTAATTCCCTAATTGCCTAGTTTTAATTTCCTAACTGCCCGCTTTTGCATAAAAAAATGTAATTTATGTTTATTGATGGCATAATGCCATGATGGGCTAATGCCCACAGTGATAACAGTAAATAAAATACAAACGGAGCTGCCATGGAATTCACCGACCAAAAATCGGGCCCATCATATATAATTATTACACTTCTGGGAGGTGAACGGTGGTTTGAACATACGAATAATGTGTCATGACTGCCTTTTCGTTAAGGGTATGTCATAATTTTGAAATCGCGTAGCATGCAGAAGATAACTTTGATTTTAGGTGATCAATATGATTTTCAAAGACATTATGGATCCTCAAGAACTCTGTTGAAGAATATATTTTATATTTTGATATTTATTTATTTATTTTACATTCGGGTATGAATTATCATTGCGATTACAGATAAATTGTAATTAGTTAATATAAGAAATAAGGAAGCATGAACACAACCCATTCGATACTTCTAGACGAATGCCCAAATAGACCAAACAAGCTGTATCTGGGCATACGAAATACACTGCCTTTGTTTTTTGAGTAGTAACTGACTTTATCTCACAAATAAACTACTTACAATCCCTAAAAACTATGAAATGTGTCATTAGTACATTTAATTTTTTTTTGTTAAAAAAGTTTCTTAAAGCCGTTTTATTTATTTTTAAGGATTATTGGCTTTAAAGTTTAAACCAATCGTCCAAATAGATAATTGTGGAGTTGATTTTATATTGCAAGTTTCACCCATTATCGTGTCTCGCCGATTCCTATGGGCTGTGCCTTTGTTATATCGTTGCCTCTTTTAGGTAGCTGTTGTGTATTGGGTTTTCCATATTATTTAATCTTTACTTTGGCAAAAACGTTATTCTTACTAAGTTTTAAAATCTTTTTTTTAGGTAGTTTTATAAAAAAAGCTATTTACCAAGAAGTCTTTTCATTAGTTTGCTTCTTTGTTTACTCGATAAAAAATGAGTGTAATGTGTTCAGGGTTCATAAATGTATGTTTTCCGTTTCTTTATTCCACCATAACTTATAAACGCATGAACTGATGTATTTTTAGAAACATTATGTCATCAGCCTGTTCAAATATCAATTAAGTAGTTGTCTCAATATCCAATTGTCAATGAATTAACATAAATATATCGTGTTTAGTGTCAAATGAAAGGTTTGATCGAATACATTCCGAATATATACATGTATATTTGGATCAAATTTTTAAAAAAAAAACGTAATAAAAATAATTATAAATACAATAGTTTCCTTTCTGTAATGGCAGTTGAGTTTTTATTCTTTTTAATGTTTTTACTCGTTTAGAATTTCACAAAAAAATACATCATGTGTATTTTCTGTGTGGAACCATGCAACGCACCAACGCGCTGAGTGACCTTCAAGCTGTGGAAGACTTTGTTTATCTGGGCTCCATGATATGCAACGACGGAAACTGCGAATAGGAGGTCTCACGCAGAAGCCAGATGGCAAGATCGGCCATGAGCAAGCTAGAAAGGCTGTGGAAGAATCGGGGTATAAGTAAGCGGACTAAGGTCAGGCTGGTTCGAGCTCTGGTTTTCTCGATCTTTCTCTATGCATCGGAGACATGGACCCTGAAGGCTCGGAAAATCGATGCACTGGAGATGTGGTGTTGGCGTAAAATGCTAGGAATCCCATGGACAGCACGCCGCACCAACAAATCTGTCCTGGAAGAACTCGGCATCCAAGTGAGGCTCTTCACCGTATGCATGAGAAGGTCCTGCAGTTCTTCGGTCATGTTGCCAGGAGAAACCCAGAGAATCTAGAGAAAATGCTTTCCGGGGGTCAAGTGGAGGGAAGAAGAAGCAGGGGCAGATCACCGGCCAGATGGAACGACCTCATCAAAGAAGTTACAAAAGGGTCAATACAGTCTGCGACCCGCCATGCAGAAGACAGGTCGAAGTGGAGGAGCCTCGTAGGCAAACTGTTGTCTAGTGACCACGATCCTCAGTAATGAGGGAACGACGGAGAAGAAGATTTTCTGTGTAAATGTTTTTTTTTAAATGGGGGAAATTTAAGGTGACCAGTTTACATTTACCTGTTCTGATCTACAAATGGCGGGGCTGATGATGTACTTGAAGTAGCTGTGACTCGAACTCGTTTGCTTGTTGATACGATGACTTATAAAATGATTAAATAATAGTTTAGTAAGGACATTTCTACATTGATTTTTAGAGGCATAATTTTAAAATGTGCAGATGGCCACAAAAAGCAGGGATTTCTTTGACTTTAAAGGTATAATGAAGAATGATGTATGATGTTCTTTTTCAGTTTCATGTAATGGCCGAAATGCCTGGAATAAGGATGAGTGCATCAAAACGAAGCGACTCAAAGCCATTTCACCGTCAGAGGCTTGAGGCGGCCCTGAGCGTCAAGCCCATGCTGGACCAGATGGAAAAGATGATGGCCGCCCAGGAGTCGGACAGTGATCCGGATTCCGAGGATAGCGATGGCGTCAATAGCCTGCCGTTTGGAGCCGCCTCCATGCCGGGAGCTGCGATGAATAAAGATGGTTAGTAAAAGTTTAATATAAGTATCATAAAAAACATCTAATATTTCTTACAACGGTTGATGAAAGCGAGAAAGTGAAATTGCAATGATAATATAAATTTTAAATTAAATATTAGGTATTTACAGGGGTATCTCTAAGCCAAAACAACCGAAACCCTAAAATAATTATAATTATCTCAGTCAGTAGATTTGCAAAAACAAAACAATTGTTTGGTACTTCGCCATTTCTTATAATGTTCTTCTTCCGCACGAGTGGCGACGCGCGTCCTAGCGAAGACACAAAATATTTCACTACAGGTTGCACCATGTAGTACATCCTCTCACCGGGAGATAGCGTATAGAAGCATTTAAAATTTCTCTATCTTTCTAAAACAGTATATATCTATTTTTCCAGAAATTGTACATGTATTAGCGGTAATATTAATTTTATGCAATTTTTTAACAGTTGTGATTACTACTGAAACATTTTTGAAGGACAAGGAGAAAGTTTAGGATAGTTGCATTGTGAAAGTTACTGAATTACTCCATTTGCATCTCTTCCTAGAAATGACATTCTATATCATACATCTAGTTAATAAAAATTGCTGTATCTGAAATTATTTCTATCAAGGGTCGGCACTAGGGAATGCAATCTTACAGCAAAATCTACAATCTTGGTATTTGCAAAATTTAAGAGGTCTAATCTCGCAAGATCTCGGTATTTTGCGAGATTAGATCTCGCAGATTTGAGAATATTATTTTTTATAAATTATAAGTATTTTGATTATTCCTCTTGCAACTTAATAAAGCTACGCCGTAAGAGTGGTATAATGAAATAAAATATTTATTTAATAATTTAAAAAAAAATAAGAATTATTTTGAAAGTAAATTCTTAAAAAACATCTAGAGTTTTGTCAACTAATCGACTTCAAATGCTGCGTGTCATATATCCAGCGGCAGAAAATGTCCGTTCTGCCTCAACACTTGTCAGTGGGCAATCTGCAGGTAGGCAAACTTGTCATGGTAGGCAAACTGCAGGTGTCCTTTTGTCCCGCCTGATCCAAAGAGATTAATTTCTTTTCTGATAAGTTTATCAATGGACGAACTGGTCTGGCTTTCAAAATCTTCTCAAAATCTTTTTTAAGAGAGAGAGGTGTGTTTGCAGTTGCAGCTACTCCAGTTAGAGGCAAGATATCATCATCATCACTTTCGTTTGCTGGGTCTACTACAACAACTGCATCTGCAGATGCTCCCAGATGGTCATGGAACATGCTGCTGCAAATCTTGCATGATTAATCTTACAAAATCAATGCGAGATCTTGGTATTTCAAGATCTCGGTATACCGAAATTGCATTCTTTAGTCGGTGTTGCGACGCCGTCAGTAGCGACGTCGCCGGCCGTAAAATAGATGATTTACGGCCGCTATGAGGGTGCCCGAGGAAGCATAAGATATTTGCAGAAAACTCATTTTTACAAGAAAAATGGCAAAATCGCCTCGGGTTACCTTTATAGACATCGCAGGCGTAGCTTCGCGCGGATCGAGCGAGCGAGAAAGCCTACGGCCGCCCGCTCCCACACTGAGATCGAGCGAGCGAGACTCCCTACGACCGCCCGCTCTAACATAGCTAGGAGACGAACTTTGGTGCCGAAAACGGACAGTTTTGAACTCGTCAAACCGGAAATGAAAGCGGGTAATACTGCCCGAAACAGTTGTATAAGAGTCGAGGTACATGCATATAGCACCCCTCTTACGACCTGCCGTGAAAATTCACGAGTTTATAGTAAGAAACCGTGAAACACGAGAGAAAACACGTGGTATTTTCTACTCCCAAAAATAGTGAAAAACTGTCAAACGGGAGTAGAAAACAAGGCACCATCACCACCGACCACCGGCAAGTAAACAGAAACACAGGAATCATCGATTCAAGTTTACGTGGCCGGGAAACTGCCCTCAGCCGATTTCGAAGACACTAGCAGACGCGAAAATAACGGGAACATATACGTGAGGTACCGGGCCAGACTCTGATGATGTTTGGAACCCGAAGAATCCACTCCAAAGGAACGGATGGGTTTTGAGCCATTCTCTGATTGGTTGGTTGCCGACCAATCAGGAATGCGCTCTAACGAGCCAGTAGCCGCCAACCAGAAACTGTTGGTCGGCCCTGAAGTCTGGACAAACACGTAGCGTACCGTAACGGCTTTTAGAGGAGAGGAGATAGCTTTTCTCCTAGGAGAGTGCGAGAGGTCGATAGAAAAGGGAAGATCCCCACCTTTCACGGAAAGCTGTCCGCGGCGTGTCATTGGTGGACACGAAAGCAGGTGCACAGCAGGTGCACGGCGAGAACCGCGGAAGTGAGTACAAATATGGGCCCCTGGGCCATACCAAATCACTCGCTCTCTCAGTTCCACAGGAAACAGTCAACCGACTAGGAAGGAAGGAAGGAAGGAACCCCAACGACTACCAGGACCGCGCCACGGAACCGCTCCGCTGCCCTTGCAGGCTGGAAGCCAGTCGCGAGCGGCTCTACTGCACCGTGCAGTATTGAGCGCGGTCCAAGTAAAGGACACTACGGTCGACGAGACACTCTCTCCTATTCGGGGAGTTGAGTGCCGGTCCGAGTCGGGAATTACGGTCCGACTCGTGATTTACGGTCGACGGGACGCTCGCTCCAGTCGTGGAGTTCGAGCGCCGGTCCAAGCTGGGACCTTCGGAGAGCCGGGTCCACGCGGCGCACACGCGGTCAGACGGCGCACACAGGCGCAGTCAGACACACGCGGGCGCAGACGGGCGCACAAAGGCGCAGTCTGGTGCGCATCGGCGCAGACGCGGCACCCACGCGGCGCACACGCGGTCAGACGGCGCACACAGGTGCAGTCAGCCGCACGCGGTCAGACGAGCGCACATAGGCGCAGTCGGACGCACGCGGTCGCAGACGGGCGCACATAGGCGCAGTCAGGCGAACGCGGCACAGGCGGACGCAGCACAGGTGGACGCAGCACAGACGGGCGCAATCAGGCGCAGTCAGGCGGACGCAGCCCAGGCGAGCGCACCCAGGCGCAGTCAGGCACACGCAGACGCACACGGGCGTACTCAGGCGCACTCAGGCGCACTCAGGCGCACTCAGGAGCACGCAGGCGCACAGAGACGCCGTTCGACAACGGACCACGAGAGATCTTGTTCGACTCGCTGCCCGGGAAGAACAGGATAGAGACACTTAGAAAATAAGAGTTATTGTTATATTTTACTGTACAATAAAGATGTTTATAATATTGTGTATGTACCTAGGCAAATTACTATACTGATTATGTCTGATTTAATGTTTACGGCACAATAAAGATGTTTATAACGTTGTGTATGTACCTAGGTTAATTGTTATATACTTATGTCTGATTTCATTGTAAAACTATATACTTGTTTTGTATACTGTTATGTAATGTAAATACCTTGTATCTAAGCTACGATATTCCTAGACTCAAAAAATCAGTTAAAAAAAATAATATGCCGTGTTGGCACTTGAAAGGGAAGGCGTGTTTTATTGGTGCAGGGGACGGGGAGTAAAACGGTGGTAATAGAGACAGACTGAGGCGTATCGAGGCTTGCAGCAGGTGTCGTGGCCGCCCGTTACGGGGCAAGCGGCGACCAAGCGGTGGACCTCTTTTTACAGTCCTGGGTCCACACAGCGCTGGGTCGGTCCGCGCCACATGGCACTGCATATGTTGGGCAACGGGCGCAACATAGAAGCTGGTCCTTCGAGCCGGATCGCCATTAGCAAAATACCGTTACTCTCCCGTCGTGCACCAGTAAATCACGATGAGCCTTCGTAGTGGTAAAAGTCGGCGCGACCCACAAGCAGCTGACCGCAGCGCTGCGAGGGACGCCGACACCGTGACAGAGGTCACAATCCAAGAATCACAGATGAGCGACCTAGCAACCACGAGCGTCACGGTAACACGAGTTGGCAACTCGCCTCAGGGGGCGATGGGCCCACCGACAGCGCAGCCACTAACGCCAGCAGCTCGAGTAGCAGGCGCATACCCGGAGCGCGGCACGCCGTACGTCGTGGACAATGCAGCCGCTACAACTCAATGGGGTGCGGCAGGAAGGCCCGCCGACTGGACAGCGAGTCTATGCAGCCGTGAAAGCGGCATGACGCCGCACAGTAGGTGCAAGCGTCGCTTCGCCGAGGCAGCACAGCGAGCATTTCGCGAGAAACAGCGGATTGAGGACGAGATATCCGAGCTACGCGATGCTTCAATCCGTAACCGAACGGAGACGCTGCAGGCGAGACTCGCCGACCTGCGCCGAGCCACGGAACTCGAGCAAGACATCATCGTCGCTGAGGAAGAAGAGGCCGAGGACGCTCCAAGCATTGGACGTTCGATGGCACGCTCTCGGATTCCCCTCGAGAAAACTCCCATACCGCAGTGGATCGACCACTCAAACCAGGCGGTAGGGGACACGGCACAGCGGCAACGAGCGAGGAATATGGACGATTTCGCAGGCGCTTTCCCGCCAGCACCAGGCCCGCCACAACCACCGACACCGCACGCAACCACTGCGTGCGAAGGGATTCTCTTGCGGCATGGACTGCCGCGGGAATTGCCGGTGTTCGACGGTGACCCAGAACGGTGGCTGGTCTTCGCGTCACAGCTGGAGCAGCAGACCCAGATCTTGACGCGAGCTGAAGTAATAATGAGACTACAGCGGTGCCTGAAGGGAAAGGCGTATCAAACTGTGTCCGCTCTCCTCTCCGATTCAGAACAACTACCACGGATAAGAGAGATACTAGAGAGACGATTCGGGAGACCTGACCTTCTCATCGGGCGCCTTATCAACCAGGTGCGCGGCTTGCGACCATTGACCAGCACTTCAACGACAAGCGAAGAAGTGATCGATTTCACGGTGACAGTTGGCAACCTCATAGCTTCAATGAGGTCCCTGAAGCGACCAGAGTACGCGTATAACCTGGAGATACTGCGCGAACTGGAAGCCAAGCTGTCGGGCCATCACCTGTCGGGCTGGAGTGAAGCCATTATAGAGAAACACGGAGGCAATCCGTCACTATTTGATTTCTCAGAGTACATGGAAAAACTCGGGCGACAGGCCACGGCGGTGAATCGAGCTAACTGGGGAGTTAAGCCGTCCAAACCGAAGGGGTACGAGTCGATGCCTGGAACGAAGCGGGTGTATGCGACGACTGCTGATACACAGCAGTCGACGTCCGCACCACAGCCAAAGAGTGACACCAAGTACACACCGCCCGCAGCTTCCGGTCCAAAGGAAGACGGCCCGAAGTGCGAGGTGTGCTACACGCGTGGACACGCAATCGCACGGTGCAAGAAGTTTCTGAAATGGACAGAAATCCAGCGCTCAAGATGGGTGCAGACTTCTGGAGCCTGCTTCCGGTGCCTCAAGAGGGGGCACTACGCGCGGGACTGCCGCACCGCCAAGGCGACACACCCACTGCTCACCGATAGCAGAAGGGCGGCGCAGTCACCGACGCCAACGGAAGACAAGGAAGAAGACCAGAAGAGTGGCACCGGCTACAACTACTACATCGAAGCAGCGCGAGCAACAGACGGCAAAGCTTGTGTTGCCAAACGAGAGGGGTTGCTGCGCGTCGCCTCAATAGTAGTAAGGGGTCCCAAGAGCAGCATCCCGATATTAGCTCTACTTGACGAAGGGTCAAGCGTCACGCTGATTGAGGACAGCGTGGCGAGGGAAATCGGCGTCTGCGGGAAGCAGAGCGCGATTGTCCTAAAGAGCGTAGCGGGACCACGCAAGGAAAATACCCGACTGGTGGACCTTGAGGTGAGGGACGCCCTGAACGAAGAATGGCATCAGATGACGTCCGTGAACACCATTGAAAGGCTCAATGGACCCGAGCAGGAATAGTTGGAAAGCAAATGGGACAAGTGGCCCCATCTGCATGGCATACAGATTCCGCAATATCGGGGCAAGGCACAAATGATTATCGGCATGGATAATTACCGCCTTATAGCGCCACGAAGTATCGTCTGGGGACCACCAGGGTTGCCCACCGCCACCCGGAGCTTGCTCGGGTGGACGATCAGCGGACAGGTCCAGAAGAAATCGGACAAAGCGGCAGTTCATCACACGCACAAGGAGTCGGGAGATCAACTAGACACCGACTATCGGCGTACGGACGAGGCAGATGTGGTCGCACGGAGGCCACAACACAAACGTCATCAGCATACGGAGGCAACAATGGCTGCCACGAGGCGCCTCGAGAACGGCCGTTGGGATACGGGCCTGCACTCGAGCCACGAGGGGGAGAGGCCCCCCCGGAGCCGCTTCCATGCCATCAGTCAAGTGAAGAACGACCGATGGGCAACGGGCCCGCTCTGCTGCACGAGGGAAGAAACGGAGGTAGAAAGATGTTGCTGGGCATGCATCTCCTACCTACCGCCTCAAAGCGGCACACGCCCAAACCAGCCGAAAAGCAGCAGGCCGACGGCAGGTTTGGAAGCGTTGGCAGAGGAGCCAATGATGGTCCAGGAACAGCGCGGTCAAGGGAAGCAATCGCGACTTGTCCACAAAAAAGGATACCGGCTGCAAGCCGATGAAAGACCGGCGTACACCAGGGAGAATGCAGTCCCAAACGAAGGAGTCTTCGAGATTGGTTGTCGCCGGCGGAATCCGCCACGTGGGGGAGAGGCCCTAACGCAGCGGAAGATGGAGTGGAACTCCATGACCAACGATCAAGTGATTAACGGTCAAAACAAGCAACGTCACGATCTGCAAGCTCATGGAGCACGGAGATTCGTCGATGCAGGCGAGCAAGCGATACATCGCCGCCCAGTACAAGGTGGACGCGGACAAGCACGCTCCGTTCAGCCACAAGTACAACAAGTCAGTCCTGGAGCCCGGAGAGCTCATGATGGCACAAAACAAGGACGCAATCGCGAAACGGACAGCACTCCGTCCGAGATGAATACGACCTGGCGAAAGGTTCATTCACACCAGAAGTCCGCCACGACTAAGGAGTCAACGGCGGCGAGAAGACCGGCAACAAAGCAGCCGGCAAAGGCCAACGTACCGGCCAAGAAGTCTGCCCCAGCGAAGGCAGCAAAGGCCAACGTACCGGCCAAGAAGTCTGCCCCAGCGAAGGCAGCAAAGGCCAACGCACCGGCCAAGAAGTCCGTCCCAGTGAAGGCGGCAAAAGCCAACGCACCGGCCACGAAGTCCGTCCCAGTGAAGGCGGCAAAAGCCAACGTACCGGCCAAGAAGTCTGCCCCAGCGAAGGCAGCAAAGGCCAACGCACCGGCCAAAAAGTCCACCCCAGTGAAGGTGGCAAAGGCCAACGCACCGGCCAAGAAGTCCGCTCCAGTAAAAGCGGCAAAGGCCAACGCACCGGCCATAAAGTCCGCCCCAGCTGAAAAGGCGGCAACTGCCAAGTCAGCGACGGCAAAGAAACCAGCCGCAACGAAGCGAGCCGTAGTCCACAGCGCGACAGCGGCCGAGCATCAAGCGACACGCTAAGGCAGCAAGCCCGACGTCCCGTTGCATGCTGAGGAAGCCTGGCGAGCGAAACGTGGAGCACAAGGAGTGCCCGACGCAGAGGTGCGTACGGTTTCCACAACGATATTGCCGCCAGCAAGTCAGCACGGGTGAGAGCAGACACCATGCAACGGAGTCGGAGGAGGGCCAAGGAGGTCCTGGCAAGCAAGCCGAAGCAAGAGATACCCCAGCAAGGGATGAAATCCCGGAAGCAACACAGCAGTGCGCAACCGGAACAATGAAGCAGTGAGAAGCTCCGATAAGCATGGACAGCAATTGTCATGCCACGCCGCAGACGTCAACGAGGGCAAGCAAGCCGACGAACTACTGGCGAAAGGAGTCACTTTCTCATTGGGTCACCGCAGCCAGCGCTACCGTTATGCCCCCCAGAGCAAAGGGTGGACCTACGGAAGCAGTGGCGGTACAGCCAAGCCTTGGCGAACCAGTTTTGGAAGAGATGGGTGAAGGAATACCTTCCCACTCTAGCCAAACGAACCAAATGGCACGAGCGCAACCGCGACATAGCCATCAATGACGTCGTGTTCATGGCGGAACCTAACACGACTCGCGGGACGTGGACTAGAGGAGTCGTAACCGCTGTACACCCGGGCGCAGACGGGTTGGTACGAGTGGTCGACCTCCGCACCGCAACCGGACGGATCAGCCGAAGACCCATCACCAAAGTAGCCGTGATACTAGAGGCCGAAAATGAAGACACGGGACGTGTCGAGGGGGAGGATGTTGCGACGCCGTCAGTAGCGACGTCGCCGGCCGTAAAATAGATGATTTACGGCCGCTATGAGGGTGCCCGAGGAAGCATAAGATATTTGCAGAAAACTCATTTTTACAAGAAAAATGGCAAAATCGCCTCGGGTTACCTTTATAGACATCGCAGGCGTAGCTTCGCGCGGATCGAGCGAGCGAGAAAGCCTACGGCCGCCCGCTCCCACACTGAGATCGAGCGAGCGAGACTCCCTACGACCGCCCGCTCTAACATAGCTAGGAGACGAACTTTGGTGCCGAAAACGGACAGTTTTGAACTCGTCAAACCGGAAATGAAAGCGGGTAATACTGCCCGAAACAGTTGTATAAGAGTCGAGGTACATGCATATAGCACCCCTCTTACGACCTGCCGTGAAAATTCACGAGTTTATAGTAAGAAACCGTGAAACACGAGAGAAAACACGTGGTATTTTCTACTCCCAAAAATAGTGAAAAACTGTCAAACGGGAGTAGAAAACAAGGCACCATCACCACCGACCACCGGCAAGTAAACAGAAACACAGGAATCATCGATTCAAGTTTACGTGGCCGGGAAACTGCCCTCAGCCGATTTCGAAGACACTAGCAGACGCGAAAATAACGGGAACATATACGTGAGGTACCGGGCCAGACTCTGATGATGTTTGGAACCCGAAGAATCCACTCCAAAGGAAAGGATGGGTTTTGAGCCATTCTCTGATTGGTTGGTTGCCGACCAATCAGGAATGCGCTCTAACGAGCCAGTAGCCGCCAACCAGAAACTGTTGGTCGGCCCTGAAGTCTGGACAAACACGTAGCGTACCGTAACGGCTTTTAGAGGAGAGGAGATAGCTTTTCTCCTAGGAGAGTGCGAGAGGTCGATAGAAAAGGGAAGATCCCCACCTTTCACGGAAAGCTGTCCGCGGCGTGTCATTGGTGGACACGAAAGCAGGTGCACAGCAGGTGCACGGCGAGAACCGCGGAAGTGAGTACAAATATGGGCCCCTGGGCCATACCAAATCACTCGCTCTCTCAGTTCCACAGGAAACAGTCAACCGACTAGGAAGGAAGGAAGGAAGGAACCCCAACGACTACCAGGACCGCGCCACGGAACCGCTCCGCTGCCCTTGCAGGCTGGAAGCCAGTCGCGAGCGGCTCTACTGCACCGTGCAGTATTGAGCGCGGTCCAAGTAAAGGACACTACGGTCGACGAGACACTCTCTCCTATTCGGGGAGTTGAGTGCCGGTCCGAGTCGGGAATTACGGTCCGACTCGTGATTTACGGTCGACGGGACGCTCGCTCCAGTCGTGGAGTTCGAGCGCCGGTCCAAGCTGGGACCTTCGGAGAGCCGGGTCCACGCGGCGCACACGCGGTCAGACGGCGCACACAGGCGCAGTCAGACACACGCGGGCGCAGACGGGCGCACAAAGGCGCAGTCTGGTGCGCATCGGCGCAGACGCGGCACCCACGCGGCGCACACGCGGTCAGACGGCGCACACAGGTGCAGTCAGCCGCACGCGGTCAGACGAGCGCACATAGGCGCAGTCGGACGCACGCGGTCGCAGACGGGCGCACATAGGCGCAGTCAGGCGAACGCGGCACAGGCGGACGCAGCACAGGTGGACGCAGCACAGACGGGCGCAATCAGGCGCAGTCAGGCGGACGCAGCCCAGGCGAGCGCACCCAGGCGCAGTCAGGCACACGCAGACGCACACGGGCGTACTCAGGCGCACTCAGGCGCACTCAGGCGCACTCAGGAGCACGCAGGCGCACAGAGACGCCGTTCGACAACGGACCACGAGAGATCTTGTTCGACTCGCTGCCCGGGAAGAACAGGATAGAGACACTTAGAAAATAAGAGTTATTGTTATATTTTACTGTACAATAAAGATGTTTATAATATTGTGTATGTACCTAGGCAAATTACTATACTGATTATGTCTGATTTAATGTTTACGGCACAATAAAGATGTTTATAACGTTGTGTATGTACCTAGGTTAATTGTTATATACTTATGTCTGATTTCATTGTAAAACTATATACTTGTTTTGTATACTGTTATGTAATGTAAATACCTTGTATCTAAGCTACGATATTCCTAGACTCAAAAAATCAGTTAAAAAAAATAATATGCCGTGTTGGCACTTGAAAGGGAAGGCGTGTTTTATTGGTGCAGGGGACGGGGAGTAAAACGGTGGTAATAGAGACAGACTGAGGCGTATCGAGGCTTGCAGCAGGTGTCGTGGCCGCCCGTTACGGGGCAAGCGGCGACCAAGCGGTGGACCTCTTTTTACAGTCCTGGGTCCACACAGCGCTGGGTCGGTCCGCGCCACAGGGCACTGCATATGTTGGGCAACGGGCGCAACAGTCGGTACTTTGTAGAAAAACCCGTTTTTTTTTTTTAACGCGTCCACTTGTATCCTACCCTTAACGCCCCAAGCAAGCTTCTAACTTGTTTTTAAATTTAACTCCAGAGCTACGCAGCAATCGTCTTCGTGTCTACAACTTCAGTTCCGTCGGTCCGGAGAGGCAGTGGCTGAAAGAAGCCCTTCTATCCTCGACCAGCGGCTCCGACTCTGATTCTGACGAATACAACAGCGACAATGCTCCAATCACAGAGGAATACCTTCAGAGAATGCTTAAAGAGCATGTTTTGCATAAGAAATACTCCGCAAAGTATTACCGTAAGCCAAATGTGAGTACTTGAAGACATATTTATAATATCAAACAACCGCAATAGTCTCCGATTTCATATTTGTTATCAATTTTTATAATCTATATCAGAAAAAAATCTAATTTTATTTAAAAAAACACATATTTTTAAAGAAAAGGTGTGGAATTAGGTGTTAGTCAACCCGAGCTTCCCCTGTTTCCCTATTTTTGTTTAATGGTGACAATTTGTGGATACTGTGATAGGCCTTTTTTTTACAGAATTCCCGTTATATGTACTATGGATCTGGTCTGCTGTCGATGGTGGATAGGTACGAAGAGAACAACGCAAGGACAGATGATTTTGGTGATATTCCGGTTCCTGTCGCTCAAGCTCCGCCCAGCAGAGTCTCTCGGAGAGGCAGAGGAGCGCCCAGAGGCCGGCGACTTAAGCATCATCAGAGGAATTTAACTGAAGGAGTGAGTCACCATTTTTACTTTCTATTTTGTTTTATTGAATATGATTTCAGAATAGAAGTTGAAAAGTCAGCCCTGAGCGAAGCGTACGATCAACCAAATGACACTTACTTACGAAGTAAATAAGGTCTCCCTATACCGAAAAAAAGTAAACAAAATTGCGTTAAAAATATTTTTATTAACTGGCGTAACTTATATCGATAATAAATATAGCAAGCAAAAATCAAAGATATGTAAAAAATAATATAAGGATTTTTTTTTCTATCTGCAATCAGTCAACTAGACTATAATCAGATAATATATTAAAGATGAAGTGTAGGTTAGCTCCTCCCCTGAAGCCTTCCTTAAGATTACGTTTAGCGCCTGTCGCTTAGATCTGCCACATTATTATTATTTATTCTGGACAGGCAGCTTTGCTGATGATATGTCCATATCAATCTTGTAAAGCTAGTCATAAACAATATTAACAAGATTTTAGATGCAAATCGAGTCAGTTTTTAAATTGATTAACTGAGCTTGCACTAATCACTTCAAATCGCATTCACCTATTCAATTGTGTTGTTGTCGCCGTTAATAAATGAGCTGAGATAGTAATGTGATTTTTTTAATAGATTCAAATGTATAGAAACCAATAATAAAATGTAGAACTGGGTTCACTCTTTCACCTTAGGCAGCCATGTAATTGTTTTTCCTGACTTATCCACAGGCTTGTATATTTTGCTGCTCTGTCAAATGTTAAAAAAGGCTTCCTTGAGGACTTGTGAAGAGCTAGAAATGATATCAATCTCATCTTATTTTCATTTGTTTCGATATTCGGGTCACCAGTTTTGAGGGTAACTGGTTTGTTTATTTTAGTCAGAAGATAGGCCTCAATATTCCTCGCCTCGGAATGTCCTTTCTCCAGATTGGTGACTACATTTGTAAGCAGTCCTGACAGAGGTAGTTAGGGCGGCAGCAGGCGTTTGATAAAAGTCTTTGTTAGATTAGGAGCGTTCCTTAATCGTGCAATGTGAACTCTCCCTATCGTGGTCGATTGCAACTCGTATCGTTACACTCTCGGTTTTGCGGGATATTGCAACTGCCTGCTGAGCGGCGGGTCCAGGAGCTACAATGAGGAGAGGGCGGTGCAATGGCATGTATTTCTGGGTCGCAACTTCATAAACGCAATTTGCATTATCGCTTACATTGCTGCCGCAAGCAAATGCCAGTAGTTGTACTGATTAACAAAGATGGTACCGGGAGTATTAATATCGGTGTTACCTAACTCTTGTATTAAATCAGAGGTGTGACAGATATCAATAATAATTTATTATCAATACAACAATTTTTTATTCAGGATGAATTTGATGGAGCAAACCGTGTGGAATCTGGGGCTTTCAAAGGCGCTAACGATGATGACTCTAACGACAAAGAATTCGACCCTAAATATGCTGCTAAGTAAGTCATCATTATGGGAACCAATCCTCTATTGTAAGTATTCATGATTCATTTGATTCTTTTCATCAGAATGCTGCGTCGTGCGGAACAGTTGGGAGTGCGTCGCCGCCGAGCATGGACCCAGATGGCCAAGAAGGAGATTGGTCGCTTGCAGAGATCTCGCGCTCAACAGCACCGAGATCAAATGCAAAATGCAAAGAGGATCGGTACGCTCTGTTGCCGATTGGCGCGCCATAAGGCTATGCAGGTCAGTCTCATATCATCATTAAGGCCCATTACGTACTGTCGACTGGGTCGCGGCGACTCAGTCGACGGGGACTTTCACTTTGTATAGTCGACAGTATACGGCATCTGCGACTTCCGTATGCACGTCGTCGCCGGTCGCCCGAGCGACTCGGTAAATCGCTGAGTAGTAGCAACGCACACAGCGACTGGCTAGTCGCCACAACCAATAGAAGCACGGGTTTATACGGGAGCACAGGATCGACTTCTGAGGCGACTTGCAAGGCGACCACACGTCGTCATGCAGAAAAATTGCTTCGGCATTCTATACAGAAAAAAATATAATAAAAATGGAATCCTGAAAGCCATTTGCTATTGCATACAAACGAACTTGCGTAATACTATAAATAAATAAATAAAATAAATATTTTTTTTTTTATCCAGTGGCGAATATTCCAATCGGGATTTGAAGAAAATCCAGTGGGAGGAAATAATGGTTATTTGGAGTTGAAGGATTACCAGATGAAAATAAAAACCTTACGTAGTTACTTAAACTTTCATTTATTTTTACTTTCCTGACGACCTATCGGAAAGGAAAGTATTGTGATCGCGCTAAAAAAAAATTTTGAGATGAAGATGGGAATATATATTTTGAGACTCCCTGAGACGATTGAGACTATTTCCAGACCGATCTCTGTCTGTATGTATGTCTGTATGTCTGTATGTCTGTATGTATGTATTCTTCCACGATAGCGCCCAGACGCTTAATCGGATTGAGCTGAAATTTGGTATATAAGCTTCTGTTAACCGTCGGAGGAACCCATTAGTTTTTGGAGTCCCTACGCCCTACGGTTGTGGTACCTCCCATACAAATTTGGGGTTCCCGGCGAAAAAATTGTTTCCGCGATAGCGCCCAGACGCTTAATCTGTCTAAGTTAAAATTTGGCATAGAAGCTTCTGTTAACCATCGGAAGAACCTATTAGTTTTTGGGGTACTTACGACCAACGTTTGGGGTACCTGCCATACAAATTTGGGGTACTAGAGTAAAAAATGTCGCTGTTTTTTCGCACCTCCCCGGATACTAGTCAGGAAAGTCTTGGGGTGACACAACCGATTTTTTAATGAAGTCTGCACATCTGCTAAGATAATTGACATCAGTCATTCAGTAAAATATAAAATAAACAAAATGATGGTCTTCCTCAGCCTTATTGCCTATATTTTTGCCGGGAACCGAGTCGCCGTCGACCAGGTCGACAGTGCAATCTCAGTCGCCGTCGACTGAGTCACTGCGACTCAGTCGACAGTGCGTAATAAACGGACTGAATAAAACCTAAAGGGGAAGACTTAGCCAATATTCCATCTCCTTGAAGGGGATAGAGTGTACAGGTCGATTATTATATTTTGAGTTTGTTGAATGTATTAAGGTGATTCGTCGCGGTCCGACGAAACTATTCTGATAATAGATTGCGTTGTAAGCAATATTAACAGAAAAATACGATTTTTAGCTCTCTCAGTGCAGTAAAAATTACGAAATAAATTTACCGGGAACTTTACATATACACGGTTCGATGTACTTCGTATCACCGCGATAATCAACCGCATTACGAAATTAATGGGGAAAACAGACCAATTTCGGTTCAGATATAGCGAACTTTCATCTACGCACACAGTCTCGCGGCGAACGGCAGCACGCCTTTACATAAATTACGCTCTTATGCAGTCCACGAAAGTGCGTATTTCGCTAAACAATTAGTAGACATGCTAGCGGTGCTGCGGACGGCAGCACGCCTTTACTGAAATGACGCTCTTATGCAGTCCACGAAAGTGCGTATTTCGCTAAACAATTATTAGACCGGCTGATCCGAGCGGTGCTGCCAGACGATACCAATATATTTTTGGTATAAATGGAATTACTTGACTTGGAAACTAAGAACCTTTGTAGGTATGTAATTGTATACATTACTATGTACCTATACATAGTAAAGACCGTTGCTATAACACCCTTCTGGTGAAATACTAAAAGAGTCAAGGGTTATGAAATTGAAGACTATCGCGTTTGTTTGACATTATAAAAAGGTTTAAAACGAATTTACCGCATGAATTTTGTAGCACCCGACGTTTCGGTGACGTTGCAGTCTGGCTCTTTTAATCTAATCTAAACAACGGCGACTGCAACGTCACCGAAACGTCGGGTGCTACAAAATTCACGCGGTAAATTTGTTTTAAACCTTTTTATGAGTCAAGGGTTGGTCATAGTGGTAGAAATAAATATATTTTTTGGAACAAAGTTTTTTCAAGGCGTGCAATCCGCCGAAAACGACAGACGAAATGTCGTTACGTTGACTGTCAAAATAAGAACAAAATTCAAAAGTGTTGCGAAAGTCATATTTAGTTTTAAATATCACAATAAAGATTTATAAGAGAAAATTGAACGATTTATCACAAAATGAAATCGGTGCGGTATATCCCCTGTATATTTTTACGGTAACATTTCTTTTTGTTTTTAATAGCATAAAAACTAATTTACCGCGCGAATTTAGTAGAACACGATGTTTTGGCGCTGTTGCATGCGTCGTTGACCAGGGTAGACTGCTACCCTGGACGGTCTACCCTATCTACCCTGGACAACATCTCTTGCAACAGCGCCGAAACGACGGGTTCTACTAAATTCACGCGGTAAATTCGTTTTTATCCTATTTATAGCTGTTTCTATGTTGTAAAATATATACTATATGCTTTTGTTTTCTTAAAAAAATAGATTGCTAACATTCGTAGACGCAACAAAAGAAATATTTATAATTGTGAGTGGTGGGACAGGTCATTGTGGCTGGTGGGACAAGCCATTGTGGCTGGTGGGACAGCTCATTGTGGCTGATGATACAAGTACAAAATGTGAAAATATATTGAATTATATAAGATAATTAATTGAATTTTAAAATATCATGTTCCTCTTTTGCATGGAATGTCCCAATAACGAAAAAGCGTTACCGCTCGATATAGCAATTATATAAACGTGTTTATATTTGTAAAATTGTAAAGAACTTCGTTCCTGACGGCGGTCCCGCGACCGCAAGTTTTTATTTAAATGTAAAATTCCAAAAAAAATACAACCCAGTTTGTATTATTCCATTCACACTATAGACAGTTTTTTAATGATACAGTTCGAGAAATATAGCATCACAAAATATATCTTCTAAAATATAAAATATAAAAACGGACGGAATTCCACATTTGTCGTGAAATCGGCGAAAGACAAGATAAATTAGTCTATTTTTTTTTGTCCTGGCTTCGATTATTTCACTGGGATCGATGCACCGACCCCTTCCATCCTGTATTCGTCTCAGGATTATTTCTGGTATTACAGAAGTTTTATAGAAGTGTACCAGTTTTTTCATCATATCTTCTATGAACTGATAATCAGCATTCACTTTGACGATAGTAAGAGGGTCCGATAACCGTGCTGTCGCGACGTAATAGGAAAGTTTCATTCCCGTGACCCTCATTTGACCTTGCACCTGTAATCATATATTAAAAATGACAAATAAACCAAATTATGTAAACAGGTTCACCTAAGCTTCTGTAGCTTACCTGATAAAAATGATTGTGTTTCATGTTCATAACTAAACTGCCATCATTTTGAAAAATAAGGGGGAAGTTGGGTTTTATTGCCGCAGCCTTTTGAACGAGCGTTAATCCTGTGGTGTCCATATTTGTTTTTTTCCTTTTACGTTGTTTCATTTCACTATCTTTTTTTTCTTCTTCTTCTTTTACTTCCCACTGTTCCAGCGATGGAAAACATTTAATTTCAAGCACTGCTTCTTCACCAATTACTATGCCTAAAATTATGAAGGGTATCTAAATGATGCATTTCACCATGAATGTTTACAAAGAGCTGTGTAATTATTTAATTAGCTGAATAAAAGTCTATTGATTTCTAATTTTCTTACCGTCAGGACTCGCGCCAATAAAATTGTATTCCGGATCTACATATAGACCAGCTTTACGTATCTGTTTATTATTTTCAACCGCAAATCTTTCTCGTATAACTGGCTCATTTAGCTGCCCGACAATGGTTGCTCTTGTTGAAAATTCACTACAATAAAAAATGGTTTTAACGTGTCCATGACATGGTGTCGTAGTTTTTCGTTTACATACCTAAAAATGTATAAAAATATATATTTATACATATATATATATATATATATATATATATATATATATATATATATATATATATATATATATATATATATATATATATATATATATATATATATATATATATATATATATATATATATATATATATATATATAACAATATTATACTGTTTTCTACAATGTTTCTTTATATTTTTTTAATATTACACAATTTTATATAGGTTTACCCTATTTTGATAACATTATACAATATTTATTATAAACTTCTCTGCCAGAAATCAAGATTGAAGTTTCTTCTTTCATTTCATTGAGCATATGGAGGTTTTTTTATTTTTATTTCGATTTAATGGCTCGTTGATAACAAACTCAGCCAATTGTATCATAATATAAAATCGAAGACTATCGCGGTTGTTTGACATTATAAATAGGATAGAAAACGAATTTACCGCGTGAAATTTGTAGGACCCGACGTTTCGGTGACGTTGCAGCCGCCGTTGTCTAGGGTAGACTGGAGAGTTGTCAGTCCGTTGTTTTACCATACGTCAAGGGCGTGACTGATCGAATAAGTAAGATGCTAAACAGATTCGATATAAAAACGATCTTCAAACCGACCCAAAATATAGCTCGATTTTTGAGGCCTGTAAAGGATGTAATACCACTGCAAACCCCGGGTGTGTATAAAGTCGAATGCAGCTGCGGTCTAGCCTACGTTGGACAAACGAAACGGCCCATAGCCACGCGACTGACAGAACACATCAAAGCTGTTAAAAACGTTCAGCGAGAAAAATCGGCGATCTGCGAACATATATTGGATAGCGGAAGTAACCACTGGATGCAGTTTCAAAATCCCATTGTTCTATCCAAGGAACAATTCTACTTTCCTCGCATGATCCGGGAAGCCATTGAAATAAGAAGAACTCCGAACTTCAATAGAGATGACGGCTACAAACTCTCTTCTACGTGGAACCCTCTTCTTAAAATGTTCCCGCCGCCGAACGCCGAACGCAAAGACGTAAAACAGGATACAGTGAGTGTTGTGTGCAAGACGGATTTTAAAAATTCCCGCGCTCCGAGCCCGGCCCCCCACCACCGTTATAACCTACGCAGTGGCGGCAGCGGTTTGCGGCCTACCCGCAAAACAACGGACTGACAACTCTCCAGTCTACCCTAGACAACGGCGGCTGCAACGTCACCGAAACGTCGGGTCCTACAAATTTCACGCGGTAAATTCGTTTTCTATCCTATTTATAATTGTATCATATTTTAAATGTTGGTAGCATTCGAAATTTGAATTATTTCGTAATGTCACTTTCATTTATAAAACGGCTTTGCCGAAATGATCAATAGTTTAATTTTTTAGTTTTTCGCTTAATTCGTCTCAATTGAAGACATTTTGTGTTGCATAAGGATAAGCCCTATTTATGAGATATATGGATGAATAGTTATCGTTAGTCGACTGCAAAAGGACCTTTAAACTTACATTGCACCGTCGAAAGTCGTGCACATCCGTAAGGATAACTCATTCAAACATAAGCATTTCCCAATACAAGCTGGGATTTCCTTCGCTACTTTTAAGTAGCTTTTACTAATTTTATTTTAAATATAAACATCATCCTATAAACGGATTTCTTTACAATCCTTATCAAATATAACAATATTATACTGTTTTCTACAATATTTCTTTACATTTTTTTATTATTATACAATTTTATATAGGTTTACCCTATTTTGATAACATTATACAATTTTTATTATAAACTCCTCTGCCAGAAATTAAGATTGAAGTTTCTTCTTTCATTTCATTGAGCATATGGAGGTTTTTTATTTTTATTTCGATTTAATGGCTCGTTGATAACAAACTCAGCCAATTGTATCATATTTTAAATGTTGGTAGCATTCGAAATTTGAATTATTTCGTAATGTCACTTTCATTTAGAAAACGGCTTTGCCGAAGTGATCAATAGTTTAATTTTTTATTTTTTCGCTTAATTCGTCTCAATTGAAGGCATTTTGTGTTGCATAAGGATAAGCCCTATTTATGAGATATATGGATGAATAGTGATCGTTACTCGACTGCAAAAGGACCTTTAAACTTAAACCTTTCAACTTTAAACTTATGGAAAAAGTAAGTAAGTAGGGTACACCTAACTACTAAACTAACTTAACTAACAATTAAACTTGGAAAAGTAAGTAAGTAGGGTACACCTCGTTGACAAACTATTCAAAGGCAAATTGACTGCGATAGTGTTGCGCCTAGGTGCTTGGCAACATTACCACTGATAAACATTACTGCGATTCTCTGCTGCGGCGACCGCCCGCGCCGGTTATCGGCGACATCCATTTCATTCTTTTACATAGCGCTGTCTCATGGCATGTTGGCGCGCTCACTCGCGAGCAAACCCACTCGCTCACACTGTCTACTAACACAAGCGTAGACAATAGTGAAATTTATTTTAGTTTGAAATTCAAAATGAACGCCTTTTAAGCATCGAAAATTCATGACATTTATTTCCCGGGGACGTAATTTTCTGTACATTTTTTTGGTATCAAACAAATAAGGAATACGGTAATATTTTCAGTTCCTATGGGAAATGAAATCTGTATGTAATGCGACCAAGACGATTCACCTTAATGTGTTGGGTGGCCCCAAGAGAAACTATTCGGTTTAACCTGAAGTGTCCGGGCAAGGAGGGTAGTTTTTTTATAACACAGGATTGTCATAAGTCTAGCGAATGTCTGCGTGCACCTAGCGGCGTAACTATAGGGTGGCAGGGCTAGCAAAATGCCACGGTCGCTGGCCCGACGGGGGTCCCTGATTTATTAAAATTAAATTACAACGTGACGATTTTTACTGGGAGGGCCCCAATTTACCACGGGCCTCAGATGGTATAGTTACGCCACTGCGTGCACCGGTGTGCTCAGTTCACTATTCAGGCGGCCCTGGGTGGTTTTGTCCACAAAAAGGGGCAGCGTCAAGTCTGCTAGTAGTGAATTACTGGGAGAGTTTGGAAGCATATATTTCCATTGGGCGTTCGTTGCAGGCCATTGGGCAAAGGTCCCAATGGCCCACAACAAATTTACCACTAGCATTAGGTAGAGGTCAGCAGACTGCGCAGTGCCGCAGGGGCAACACTAGTATGTGCATTATTGCGCATCGCTAGGAGCAATCTTCTAAACAAATCCTTTCTTTTTCAGTCGCAGAAAAATATGAAAGAAACTGTATGGAGGTGCAAGCGGTTAACTAGAGAAATGCAAGCGTATTGGAAGAGGTACGACAGGGCAGAAAGAGAGACGCGGCGGCGTATGGAAAGAGAGGCGGAGGAACAAAGAAAGGTTATTTCTGTCTATTATTACTGTTTTCATTTTTGTTACCCTGGATTATTGGAGAAATTTAAATTATCTTATAGTATTGTCTGGTAGGTTGGCGATTATTATAGTTTTCTTCACTCTTGATGATGCTACATGAGACAGGATGTTGTACTTTTGAAACAGGACATCCTTCTTCTGCCTGGTCTTTGATGACCCTCAATCTGTCTTGCCCTATTCAATTCTCGTTTGCATTGCATTCTGTATTTCGTTCCTCTACTGATAGCGATATTTTTTTATTCCACTGTATATTCTGTATTTTTCCTTCGACACTGTCTGTCCACGAAATGCTGAGCATTCATCTGTAAACCCACATTTCGAAGGCCTTCAGATTCTTACACAGGGCCTGAATGAGGTATAGAAGAGTGTTCTTGCCATCAATGTAATCTGATATGCAGTGATAGGTTACGGCTGCGGAGAAGTTTCTTCGGCTGTGATTCAAATTATAATCACATTTATAATTTCTTTCCAGATGGACGTAGAGCTGATGGAGGCAAAAAGGCAACGAAGGAAGCTCAACTTCCTTATTACCCAGACAGAACTCTACGCTCACTTCATGCAGCGCAAGCTTGGCGGGCAGGAGTTGAGCGCTGACAGTATCCTCAGCCATCTTGACGAGGAGCGCGATCCCAGACTAGCTACCATAGACCATTATGACAGGTAAGCAACCCTAAGTCATGTAGTATACTCTGTAGAGTACAGGGGTTGGCAAACTGCGGCTCTCGAGCCGCATGTGGCTCTGGTCTGAATATTACGGCTCATGCCAGGTCAAGAAGATAGTATGTCTTGCGGACGTGCAACTTGTAGCGCAACTAACACAGTTTTGTTTATCTTGGAAAAAAGCTAATTCCTAACCACCAATTTGGTGTTTGCCACAAGCACGCCACCATACGAGGGTGCACCAAAAGTTTTAGGAATATAATTTTTCTGTTCATCCTAGCACCTTATTTTTTTAATGTCATCAAGGAGGCTTTGGTAATTGAATGCCATCTAAGAAAATTAAAAAAGTAATGTGATAAATGCCACAATGATTTTTCCAAATTGACTGGTCGGAGTAAAAATGTAATTGACATGAGAAAATTCAAAATCAATGATTTATTACGTTTGAAGTCAATTAACCAAAAAACAATGTGTGATGAAGCACTATCAAATAACACTATGCTCTACGAACGCCGGTCTCCGCACCTCAGCCACCGCTTACATTTTTAGCTCAGTCACCAAGAGTATGTGTTCCCAGTGGATTGTGCTGAGTTTCTAATGCCTCTTTTTATTTTTTGGTAGTGAACTTATGAAACAGCGCGCCTGTCAGAATGCAAGGACAGCTTTCGAAACGGAGAGGTCTCGAGCAAGGCGCGTCGCACCGCGGCCCATCGAAGTCGATGATTCGGAGATAAACGTAGAGACTTCCGAAGAGACAGATGCTGAGGTGGAAGTCAAGGTCATCGGAGACCATCCTCAGCCACAGATGTTCATGGGCACTCTCAAAGGATACCAGTTGAAGGGAATGAACTGGTTGGCTAATCTTTACGATCAGGTATTTGTTTATCTACAATTCAGCTATATTCTAAAATAACTAGATTTTTAATGGGTGCCTAATACTTTTGGCCAAGGCTGTATTTAGGTCAGCCACCAAGATTACTACGAGAGACTAACTCTTATTATTGTATATTTTTAGGGCATTAGCGGAATTCTAGCAGACGAGATGGGCCTAGGAAAGACGGTGCAGTGCATTGCGTTCCTATGCCATGTGGCCGAGCGCCTCGGCGTTTGGGGTCCCTTCCTCGTTGTATCTCCAGCTTCTACTCTTCACAATTGGCAACAAGAAGTCCAGAGATTTGCTCCTGAATTCAAAGTGGTATGCGATATGTTTTATTATGCCTTTGTCGTTCGAAGCTCGGCAAGTGTATCTAATGGTGTCATTCTACCTATGATGTATCTGCACCATACTATTCGCTAAACGACACACGTATAGCTAATGTCACTAATGTCTTTCTTAGAAAAATTATCTAAAACTGCGATTTGCGCATCTCAAATTCTATGGCTTCTAAGGGGGAGTGAATGGGTGGTAAGGTGAACGCTCACATGTGGCAAGACAGCTGTCCTAAACCTACCACAGCCGGTTCGTAAGTCCGGAATCCACTGCTCACCCCCCAGAAGTGTAAAAAAAAATAGTATTCCATGGCAGCTCCGTTTGTATTTATTTATTATATGACGAAAATGTTATGATGTTACTCCAATTTGGTATAATTCTGCTGGGATTTGAGATGGAGATTTTTATCAGAGAGATTTAGATCTATCATTAATGTATGGAATGCATTGACGACTGCCTAGTTACGTGATGACATTTTGGTCCCGTGTTTTGTAGAAGGTATATTTGCAAAGTGCAAGAAAATTGTAGAATTACCTTGTTAGAAACATCGCTCGAAGAAAGAATAGCATCATTGCAGTAAAAAGAAGCAGAATTAAATCAGAAGTATCGCACTGTTAGACATAAAGAAATATAAGCTCTAATATTAGTTTTTGTGTGGATATTTTGACAAAACGAAAGAGGAATGGATGAATTATACTGAATGGAAAAAAAACAAATACGGTAACTAGCGAAGAAGTATAGACAAGTGGATATTGATTCAAGAAAGCATCAATATTTAAGACAAAAGATCCATAACATTCTAAATATTATGGGTGAAAGAAGTGAGAAAGATAGCTACAAAGACATTAACCCTTGGAGTAAATGGGTATTTTCATGGATGCATCTGTCTCTTTTGCAGGATTTTCGGCGACATCGACCTTAAAGTACTATAACTACGAAACTACTACACCAATCATAAAAAGAACAACTGCATAATGATTGCATTGAAATTTCGAATATAGAATATTGAAATATCATTTTGTAAAACAATTAGATAATTATGAATAAATATGAGAACGTCAAAGAAGTGAAAAAAACGCGGAACCAGATCTGGTCGTATCATACTCAACGGATAATTGTTTCAGAACCAGATTTGGTCGTATCATACTCAACGGGTTAAATACTGTATAATGCCTTCACAATCCTAGATCCTACCCTTCTTACTTTCCTATATCGGCTCTAAGTTACTAGTATCCTGGTCGATTGATTCAATTCCTTGCCATTATTAAAGGCTAGTGTTCCTCAACCTTAAAAGATGCCACCTGGTGTATTTGGTTTACTTTCTCAGGAGCACTCCTGGGTGGGGTGGCACAATTCATTCATTCATCTTGGCTAATCTTTGGGTTTTTTATCCTTTCGCAAATCATAATTGAAATTCGCATATAAAATTATCTACATCTGAAAAAAACAAATACACAAATATGAAATCTAAGACTATCGCGGTTGTTTGACATTATAAGTAGGGTAAAAACGAATTTAGCGCGTGGAGTTTGTAACATCAGACGTTTCGACGATGTTGCAATCGCCGTTGTCCAGGATAGACTCAAATATGGAAGGACTCCAAAACGTCGGGTGCTACATACTTAACGCGGTAAATTCATTTTTATCCTATTTATACACAAATATGATTTGTTTTAGGTGCCTTATTGGGGTGGTCCTTCGGAACGCCGCATACTCCGTCAGTTCTGGCAGCGGCGCGATCTGCACACCCGGGATGCCGCATTCCACATAGTCGTAACCTCTTACCAGATTGTGGTTTCCGATCTGAAATACCTCAACCGAGTAGCCTGGCAGCATATGATACTAGACGAAGCGCAGGCCATCAAAAGCTCAGCCAGTCTGAGGTGGAAACTTCTGCTTGGGTTCAGCTGTCGTAACAGGCTTTTGCTATCGGGTTTGTTTTTTTTATGTTATACTACAGTTCTTGTGATATATCATGATTCTATGGCATGCCTTCACTCATAAATACACACCATCAGATTAGATTAGATCATGTCTGCCCATAATCCATCATCATCATCAGCTGGTAGATGTTCACTGTTGGACGTAGGCCTCCGATCTTGAACACTCCATCTTGAATGATCTTGGACCGCCTCCATCCACCAACTTCCTGTGACCATGGCAATATCAGTCCAACATCTGGGAGTCATCCTTGATAGTAAACTAAACTGGGCGAGTCATATCGAGGCCAAAACAAAGAGGGCCTGCCTAACTTTTTGGCAGTGTCGGAGACTAATGGGGAAAAAATGGGGTCTCAACCCAAAAATCACACTCTGGCTGTACACATCAGTCATCAGGCCCTCGCTGACTTATGGATCAGTTGTATGGTGGCCCAGAACACAACTGACCACAGTAAAAGCAAGACTCCAGAGCCTACAACGCTTAGCGTGTGTAGCAGCCACTGGATGTATGAGAACCACACCATCGGCCGCACTAGAGTACCTCCTAAACATGAGACCTCTGGATCTTGTCATCCAAGAGGAGGCTAGGGCAGCCGCTCTAAGACTAAGAGCAAATGGACTGTGGAAACAAAACACAGAAACACCACACTCAAAAATTCTGAAACGGGTTTTAGAAGAAATTCCTCTTCTGGACGCACCCATGGACAGAATAATATGCCATCATGTCTTTGATCGTAGATACAATATCCAACTCATTGCAGAACCAGCAGATCACTCTGGTACGAATGAAGTAAGGATATACACAGACGGCTCCAAAACCACTCAAGGTACAGGAGCCGGCGTCTTCTCAAATGATCTAAACATCAAAATATCAACTACCCTAGGCAACTTAAATACGATCTTCCAAGCAGAATGCATTGGCATCACCAGAGCAGCACAGGCAGTCGCAGCCAAAGATGTCGGAGACGTAAGTTTGAAATTTGTCTCCGACAGTGCCTCCGTGCTACAAGCGCTAGCAAAAAATACGATAACCTCAGTCCTCGTACTGGAATGCCACAATGCGCTTCAATGCATTGCAGGGTCAAATAAGGTGACCCTGCAATGGATTAAAGGGCACAGTGACTCACTGGGCAATGACGCGGCGGACGAACTGGCCAAAAGGGGATCAAAGGAAATAGTATATGGACCGGAACCCTTGATGCCCATTCCCCAGGCCCAAATAAAAACATGGCTACGCAGGAACACCGAAGAAACCCACCTTACAGAATGGAAAAAAAACGCAGGATGCAGGCAAACAAAGAACGCGGTTCCGGAAGCGTCCAAAAAACTTGCCCGCAACCTCACCAGATTAAAAAGGGACAAAATCCGTAAAGTCATAGGTACTATGACAGGCCACTGTCCCCTAAACAAACACCTGTTTACCATAGGTGTGACAGACATCCCTCTATGCAGAGGATGCATGGAGGAAGAAGAAACGCCACAGCATGTGCTCATGGAATGCAGGAGCGTGGCGGAGCAACGGGCAAGAATACTACAATCTCCAGCATCTCTCCCGGAGGCCTGTAGCAACCCAAACAGGCTGCTAACCTTCTGGGACAGCCTGGGTTGGCTGGAGTAACATAAATGGAAACATGAGCCACGCACAAAGGCCCAATCAAGAGGCCAAGTGCGGGAAAAGCCCAGTCAAACTAACTAACAAACTAACTAACTATCAGTCCAACTTGTGAAAAAATCCGGGAGCTAATGGGCCCTTGCTGAGTTGGCCACGAAGACCCATTTGTTCAGGGTTGGTCACACTCACGGGTCAACACCCATCAGGCGGCCTCCACGCATGAAGTGCGAGCCCAGGTAGGACTATGGCCTTGGGGCTAGTTTTCCCTAGGAGTCATCTTCTGGCGCTCCTGGGCGGTCTGCTTACCGTGCGGCGTAAGCCAATCGATTGTCCATTCTGACTAACAGTCAGGGGAGTCTGGAAGCAGTACTGTTTCGGGGGTGGTTGCTGACCTTATGGCGACTGCTCTTGAAACGACCATCGGTTACCCAATCCCGGGTGAACGGCCGGGCAAAGGATGCCGTAGTCCGCGAAAGATTTGGTTTACACCGTTTCACTGCTTCGTAAGGGAGAGGACCGCGCAAGCGACCTCGAACTCGTAATCAGTCGAGAGATCGGAATAATCTGGTCGGAACTGGAAGTAAGGAAGTGAGTGTAAGCTCGCTGGGCAACATATCTGGTTATCTCGCGGATAAGGCGTTGGCCTCTTACGGGCATGTGGCGGAGCTTGACGGTGGACTGTTTTGTCTTCTGCGTTCACTTCACGGGAGATAGAACTATCATATTTCATTAAAACTTTCTGAGGTGACGGGTTCGCCTGTTGTAGTTGACAGTTCTAGTTGTGGAAATATTCATCATCGGGCCAACATTGCGCTGGTTTGTTCGCTATTCGAGAACTTTTTTCCCCAACGAGTCGGTCCTGCGAGCTATTGAGTGGGGTTGGTTGTTAACATTACGGCAACTGCTCTTGAAACGACCAATCAGCTACCTGGTACCGAGTGAAGAGTCGGGCAAAGGATGCCGTGATCCGCGATAGATTCGGTGGATACTGAATCACCGCTATGTAAGGGAGAGGACCGCGCAAGTGACCTCAAACCTGTAACCAGTCGGAAGGCCGGAGAAATCTGGCCATAACTGGTAGCGAGGGCGCTTGGTCTGTTTGCTGTGTTAACTACCCGATGCCGGGTGGTAAGGGTTGGTCTCTCCCAGGCTAGTTGGCGGAGCTAGATAGTGGATTGTCATTGTCTAAGTATTCTACGCTCATCCCACGGCTGAAAGGACGATCACGTATCGTCATACCAGCCTGGGGTGACAGGTTCGCCCGTTGTAGTTGACACTGCCCAACTGCCCACCTGGGTATAATCCAATCCCAGTCCACTTGTAATACCATGGAGTATAGTATGTAACACTAGCTGCAACAAACTTATGACCAAATATATACAGTTTGTTTCAAAGGCCACTGTGTAAACTATACCTTAACTTTGAGATCAGATTAATATTTTTGTTTACCTTTTCTCAGGTACTCCGATACAAAACAGTATGGCGGAATTGTGGGCACTTCTTCATTTTATTATGCCTACTTTATTCGACTCACACGATGAGTTTAATGAATGGTTTTCTAAGGATATTGAGAGTCACGCTGAGAACAAGACTGCTATTGATGAAAGTAAGTTTAACATTTTATCTATAATCTTTTGCCACGGGGGAGAAGTCGGATTAAACCTATTTACCTAGTTTTAATATGATTTACAAAAAAAATTACAACTAGGCCATGTTTCAGTTGAATGAATGAATGAACTTACGAAATAATCTAAACTCTTCTGATGGGGTGTGAGACCATGTCTATCATGTTATAATTTTATGTGGCTATCTTATTACTACATTTCTTGTTTTTCCTCAGAGCATTTGTCTCGGCTGCACATGATTCTGAAACCATTCATGCTGAGGCGGATAAAAAAAGATGTTGAAAATGAATTATCCGACAAAATAGAAATTATGGTTCATTGCCCATTAACAATACGGCAAAAATTATTGTACATAGGTGAGTTGTATACATTGATTTTATTTCATGCTGTCTCAATCAAGTCTAGGCATGCGACAAGATGCATAATATAAAATCGAAGACTATAAATATAAAACATTGATTAGCTTACAAAAATAACAGGAACCGAATGGCAAAAACTTAACCTTTTGCTTATTTGTTTCTGTCACCCAACTGGGACTAGCCCGTTCTAGGGTGGACAGGACTCTAATATTACAATCAAGTTTGCTTGATTGCTTGATTGCTTACAAATGACTATCTCGGTTGTTTCATAAAACAATTAAAAACAGATTTTACTGCGTGTGGTTGGTGGCAACTAACCTATAGGCGTTATTGCAAACACCGTTGTTCTATCTACGCTTAGTGCAAATGTCGCTCCATGCGATGCTGAGCATTTTCTGCAGGAGATGGAACATGCCATTGATGTCCTTAGGAAAAATGGATATGGAAAATATCACAATTCACTACAGATGAAAATCAGATCATGAGCATTCTTACCATGCTTCAAAAGTGCATCAGGTCGAATGAGTAACATGCTAAATTCGATTTAACCCTTCAGGCCTCGGCCCCTCAGCCGATTAACAAGTTGCTGTCCCAAAAAAATTTAGTAAAAATTTGTAAAAAAATTGAATTACGACACTGTCTCACCAAAACATTAATTACTGCCAAACCACTGTACCCATAATTAAAATGAAACATATTAACATAATAAAACATAATAAAATAAAACAAATTAAATTAAAATTAAATTAAAACGGGGTCGTCACTCTGAATCGTGTTGTGGCCGATATCGGCCAATCGGGGCCTGAGGGGTTAAGAACGATTTTCAAAGCGGCCCAAGATATAGCTCAATTTCTGAAGCCTTTGAAGAATGTAATACCACTGTAAACCCTTGGTGTCTATAATTTTGAATGCAGCTGTGGGCTAGCTTCCTTTGAACAAATGAAGAGCCCCAAAGTCACTCGGCCGATGGAACACATCAAGTCGGTTAAAAACGTTCAACGAGAAAAATCGCTTACTGGGTGAAATTCCGCATGATCCGTCTGATCCGCATGATATGAAATTCCGCATGATCCAGCTGGAAATGAGAAGAACCCCAAACTTTAAAAACGAAGTTTTTATACTCTACTATCTATTCTGAAAACGTTTTCAATTCCAATCGCCGAACGTGAATATGCAAAACGAGATTCAGTGAGTGTTGTGTCCACTGCGTAATTTGGAAATTATAGACTCGCTATCAACAGCAGCAAGATCAAGCTCATGTTCGTCGACCGAGGCGGCAAACTCTCAGATGTTAACACTGTTCAGGACATTTAATCTGTGTGGTTTCTCAATTGCTAATTCTTTATTTTACAGCTTTAAAAAAGAAAATTAAAATAGAAGATCTGCTGCATTGCTGTGGCGGAAACGATGATAGGAATTTCACGTCCAATTTAATGAATCTAGTCATGCAATTTAGAAAGGTATGATTATGTTACTCAACGTACTAGGAAATTAATTAGCAACTAAGTATTGAAAACTTTAGTTACACAATAATATTGGGTCCTTTACCTATAATGTTGCTGTTCTTTAGAGGAAATTTAAGTAAAACTGCTGTAAAACTCTTGTGACCAGAGCTTTGAAGGCGTTTTTCACCGACTCTTTAAGACGCGGCCTGACCGCAATAAATAATCAGAAACATCACAAAATAGTACAATTTTTGTCCGTTTGGAATGCTAGTGCGCGCAACGGGCAATCGCTGCGCGGCCGCAGGCCGGCGCCTGGGAGCTCGGGAAACATCATCATTTATAAAACGCATAGATAGGACCTTATGCACATACATTCGTCCCATAATTGCAGAACTAGCCTAACTCGATTTATTCAAATTTGTCAGGAGAGCACTTTTAAACTTTATTCTCCTTCTCTATTCTTCTATGTTCTTTTTATCTTTAATATGAATAATTCTTAAGAGTTGATTTTTTTATAGTTTGAATAGTTTATTAAAAGCTTTATTTTTATGAAATTTAATATGCAAAATGTTTATTTTAAATAGCATTTTGTATAGTTAGGATAATTCTGCTTTATTATAACTGATATCAGTACTATCTTATCTGTTGTTCTGCACAGAAATAGAAATGATTTTAGATGAAATTTTCAAATAACAGCTATCCTACCTCATCATTCATTCTGCTTATAGAAAATTTATCTATTGAAAATATTTTTTTGTTGATTTCTCAGTTAGGATAATATGGAATTATGATAAATTATTAAAAAATGCAATATAAAAAATATTATTGTTAAAAATATTACACATTCGAATTCTTAAATAATATTCTGTATTTAAATGATATATAAAACATTTACTAATAAAGATAAAAGCCTAAATAGTATTTTTTTCATTCACTTTCATCGGTTTCGTTATGCGCTTCCAGAGATGCATTTTTGTAATGTTTCCTTCTTGTATTAATATGCGTTGTTCTTTTATTGAGCAAATTACCACCTTTCTAACAGTCATCACTTTTTTGTCACTTAATAATTTTCTGAATTTTAAGGGGTATTTTATTTCTTTTGAGACTGCTCGTAATTTATTACACAAATTACGGAGTATGTGGTTCCGGCATTCAATTTTTACCACAGTCGTGTTAGGGTATGGATTCTGTGCTAAAATTTTGGCATAGGTTGCCGAGTCACCATCTGCAATTAGCCTCCCATAAATGATGTTATACATTTCTATCGAATGCCGAAAACCATCACATATTATTTCAGCTTCCATCCCCGAAGAAGATCCTTCGTAATTTTTATAGCAGATATGATATTTTGGGACGGTGTTTTTGTTATGTGCACGTGCGCAAATAACAGAGTATTTATTTTTCACGGCCATAAACAAAACTTCCCCAAATTTGCGACCAATAATTACTGCAGCTCCAGATAAAGCCCTATAGTTACTTCCATAGGACCTTGCACTCCAACACCCGTCAGCGTATACATCAATTATCGGTATTCCATCTTTGACTCTTCCCTCAGCGATGGCAGCCTGGCGTTCACGCTCTGCAGCAGCATCCATTTCCTCTACAGCCGTCGTCTCCCACTCATCGAATACTTTATCTTGCGTTTTAGCAAAGAACCTTTCTGAAAATATAGGTACATTCATAGATGACGATATCTCTTCAAATTGCGAATAGGCTATTCCTGAAGATACTATTCCTATTACAGCACCAACATTTGTCTCGACATTTTCAGTACATGCAGGATTGTCAGAGTTAATAAAAAAAACCAAGCCACACATGTCGCACTTAAATTTAAACTTTGATATTAATCCGATTCTCTTTTCTCCCACAAAACTCAGACATTGAATACCACAGTTAAAAAGACTGCTGTGTTTTGAAATATCTTTAAGCTTAGTAAAAAAGTACAATATATTTACGATTCTCCTTCCGTCAACAGATGTGTAGTCATGTTCTTGTTCTGGTTCAATCCCGTAATATGTTTCACCAGCCGGATTTCTATAAAAAAGGATTTTCTGCTTGAGGAAATTATGAAAAAAAAACATTGAAAGACAAACTGACAGATATGATAATTTAAAAATAACGTATACCACCATCCTGACGATAATAGTCAAGGAAAACATGTGCTAAGCAATTACAATAAACCATAGAATACAAGCAGCCGTCTTTTCGTCAGCCAGCCAAGCCATGATTCAAGTAAATATACGTAAATATATAAAAATATCCGCCAAGTACGGCACCACGTACGGTCTCAACAACTTGCCGGATTTCTGATTTGAAGTGGTGATCCAACTGGTTCCGATATTTTTGGGAACCAACATCACATCACATCACAATCATATTTTGTCGTTATTTGCTCATAAATACGCCATGGATTGACTAGGCACTTGTCTAGTATGTCTGGTAATACACATAATAGTTCATATCTTGGAAACTACTAAACCGATTTTGATGAATCTTACTAAATAGACTAAACATAATATGGTATCTCACAAAATGATTGATACTTACTCTCCGTGCACTAGTTCCGCTGAGGTACTCGGTTGGCCAATATCAGTATTACTGACTTTGCACTTCTTTGATCTAAGAGAAATATAAAATGGGTAAATGACAAAAATGCGGTATCATACAATAATTTATATGCAAGTTTTGCATTTACTAGCGCCAGTCAACCTTTAGTTCTCGGTGTAATGTAGACTATCTATAGCAAATTAAAGTGCAACTAGTCATTTTTTCAATTTAGTAGATGCTGAGTAAATTCACATTGATTTTACAATACAATAATCAATAAAAATTGACTTCTTTATACCGTAAACTACACCACATAAATAACTTTAAACCTACCTTAGTACAGGCGAATCCTAGTTAGGATGGCTTATTAACATAAATAATGTACTTATTGAAAATGTAATAAAGAATTTTGATTTCATATGATTAAGGTATACTATCATGCTTTACTTACACCCAAACGATCTATCATTTTTCTTAGGTCCATGTCGTTTTCTCACGAAGGATTTTTGAAGTTTTTCATTTTTATTCCCCATTATTTATTCTGATACAGCGTCACTATTTACAATATATGCACTATTTAAAAGCCCAGGTGCACGTCAGCTTGCGATTTTATTTCCATTAAATACGCTGAATAGCGACCAGAATACGCTAATGCAGAGCGGCCGAGACGACCGTCCCATCCGAGCGTTGCTCGGTGTTTGAAGAGACGATGCGATGCGAGCACCTTATATAACGACAATTTTTGGTGTATTTCAAAATTTACAAACCAAATTAAAAAAGTGGCTTCAGATACGTTTAGAACTCCAGTCAGGCTATTTATTTCGTAAAAAAAAAATGTTGTCGCCTTTAAAAATTGGGAGAATTTCGATGTCAAAGTTTTTATAGAGGGATTATTTGTGCGTTTTTTTGTTGAAAAACTAGACTACTTTTCAAAATTCTTTTCATTTATAAGTCTTTTTAGTTTCTTTATCTATCTACGGTATTTTTTTCAGCGTTGTATTTTAACTTTGTCACGTCGCACTAGACGTTCAAAAATGGTACTATTTGGTGATTTGCGATAAGACCGCGCCTTAAAGTAGATTTTTTCCCCTTGTAAAAAGTTATATAAATTCTGAAAAAAAAAAAATTATTAGTGCAAGGTCTGGTAAGTACGGTGTGTGACAAAGAGTCTCCAGCTGCAAATTTTGCAGTTTTGCTACTGTGCAGTGAAATCTGTGGTTATACATTGTCATGCAGAAGCAGTGGCTATGACCGATTGACCACGCTCGGTTATTTAATCACGAGCGTCTCCATCATTGTTTGCAGTTCTTAACAGTACACATTTACGGTACCTGTATAGCCAGACTGCAAGAAGCTGTAATAGAAAACACCGGCCCAGGATCTCATATTTGAAAATATTGCAAGTTTTCAACTTTACCATGGTTGCACAAACGAAAATATTTGAGCAAAAACAAACGATGGAAAGACAAATAAACAGCTGATTTTAAAAAAAGAATAACATGGCCTTGAATTAAAATTTGAAATTCCAACTCAAACCCAAGTTATCCAAGCTGAAAGTGGCCAGTGTGAAAAACGGTAATTACAAGGACCCAATATTATATAAAAAATATATATTCTTTACGTACCTAGTTTCCGATATTATTGCGTGCACTAACATCCGCTAACAAGAAATTTTCGAGGGTTGAAAACATTCCGTCGTCGTGAGTTTAATTCCCATGGCTAGCTTTCTAAGGGTTAAGGTCATTATCTCGATACACTCCTAAAATATGAATGAATCTACCATGACTTTACATCGCATTTGTTAGCACTTTCCCCAATGCAATCCATTATTTTAATCTTTTATAGTATTGGATAAATGCTCAACTATGTGCCTTTTTAAGTTATTGCCTAAGTGTGTTATGACATTGTGTTATTTTCTGTATCTTTACAGGTTTGCAATCACCCCGAACTATTTGAACGGCGTGATGTCAGATCGCCCCTGTATTTGAGCTGTGATGATTACCACATACCTAGGATAGTAGCTGACGACTGCAATATTTCACGAATACTACCGTCTAAGACGCATTTACTCTACAATAAGTTTTCTATATACGCCGAGGAGTATGTGCATAAGAGTGTGTTCCATTACGGCGATGATACATTTAGTTTTTCACGGTTTATAGATTTATCACCTTCGGAGATACATGCAATATCAGTATTTAATAGGTGAGAAACCAATGTTTTTTATCAATATTATTCCAATACAAAATTACAACTAAGACTGGGAGTTACACTAATCTCAGATTGTCAAAAAGACTGTTCGCAAGCGAGTGGTCCGAGGCTCACAAACAGTAGATTTATGGATATTCCTTCGACTTTGAAATCACCCAAATCAAAAAGGATTATTTTTGGTTTTGCAGCACTATTCCTAATGAAAAGAGTAAAAGGAGAAATGCTAGCTGTCTTCCAGTTTCAGTTTTCATTCAGTGTAAAATGCATTACATACATACATATACTGAACGTCAAAAGACAATAATAGTACATTATATTTTATACGCATCCTTAAAGTGGGTGAAGCAGTATGAGCAAATATACAAATTTTAATTTTAAAAAAATGGAAAAACAAAAAAATGTTTAATTTTTCTGACAAAATTGTAAATGTTATCTATTGAAAAAAAGTTTGAAAAGCGTTGAGCGCGCTGCGCCAGCTAGCAGTAGGTAAAATATTGCGAATAAACAATATTCACAATAATTTACCTACCGCTAGATTGCGCAATGCGCTCAACTTTTTAAACAATTTTTCAAAACAAAAATTAAATATTTTTTAATTTTTTGTTTTTTTTTTTTTTAAATAATCAAAAGTTGCTCATTTGCTCGTAGGGATTCACTCACTTTAAGGTACTGCTAATAAAAGACTCACCCTGTATATTTTTTTTCCCAGCGAATTGTATGAGTCAGATTCCATTGGAAAGTACGCATAAATCAAGTAACAATATACCATATTATGCCACTCACCTGAGATTAGAGGGCGAGCTCCTTCCTCCTCGATGGCACAGTATACTGAGTTAGAACAGTAGGCGCACTCTCGTGCTGCAAGGCTTTATGGGGATAGGGTGCGAGGGAAGTCAGCAGAGAGATACAGCAGACTCCTGTAGTTAGCATTATGCGCGGTTTGGGGTGGTCAAATTTCTCAAATGTTTGAATACCTGCATCAGCAGAGTGTCAGCCATATGCAAATTTCATTTAACGGCAGCACGATTTGCAGTAACCGCTTAGGACTCGTGATGTCGCTCGCAGCGATTTATATTCCGTTCTAAGAGAAGCTACTCTCTGTATACTGTGTCGGTGGTGGCTAAGACTGACGAACGAACTAGTGGGGGATATTTATAGACAATGAGAATGGAAAAATATAGGGATGGACAACGGTCAGTGAGTGTCAACTGCGACTCAACAAAATCGACACTGATCAATTGCCGAAGTTCAAACCAATTAGCCATTTAAACTGGGGACCCTTAATCTACGTCCAAAACACAGCGTTAGTTGTAATGTTCAGTGGATGGTGCAATATTGCATAATGCATATTTTAGCCCCTTCTCATGTCTTTCTATTTTTTTTTCTAAAAGCTTTTCATTCTTCTTTTACAGCTTAGAATATTTACAAGACTGCCAGTGTCATGAAGATAATATCAGGCATAGGAAATTGTGGTGGTTTCCGAAAGATCCTTATAGCTTTAATCCATTAGACGTCCACTCTAAGCATATGTTAAAATTAAGCTACAATGGACATATTTTCCCACATAGAAAAGAAGACGGGCCCATATGGAAAGACTTATTGTTTACTTATTCGAATTGGACTCCAGGTAGGATTTATTTTCTAGAAAATACACCAAATATATTGTGGTTGACAAAGTTCAATAAGTTTGTTTATTTTTTATTTTTAGGTGGAATATTTTTCTCACATTTGGACCATGTGATCCAAAATGTGGCTCCATCTAACACTAGCACTAATTTAATTGAGCCAAAAGTGGAGGTTTGTGTTTTTGTCATTATATTTCCAATGAAGCTTTGACTCTTACCGTGGTTACGAATGTTCCAAGAACTAACGCTAAAAATATCATTTCATGGCAAAAGTTCTTATCGTATTTGTGTTCATGAATATACTTATATAAATGCTTATATATATAAGTTGCTTATAAATATACTTATATATATTTTATAAATGCACGTAAAAACCACATCATCAGACTTGAAACCTAATCGTGGTCAAAGTTCATTCCAAGACTTTTCTAACAAGTCCAAACACAGCTATGATACGATGTTCCATCATGAAGTACCAGTTCATATCTTCCGACTTCATCATCAGACCTTGAAACCTAATCGCGGTCAAAGTTCATTCCAAGACTTTTCTAACAAGTCCAAACAGCTATGATACGATGTTCCATCATGAAGTTCCAGTTCATATCTTCCGACTCCATCATCAGATCAGTTCGACAGTACCATATTATTGTATTGTCATCAGAACTACATACAGCTGCCAATTTTCATTACGCTACGATTCTTGGAAGATGGTTAAATTAGTTACCTTAGATTCCATTACATAGTTACATACAGGTCGACCTAATAAAAGCGTGTTAAAAATGTAGTATGGCTACTGGGAATAGTCGCATTTGGGTTTGGCAAGAATCTGGGTGAGTTATATCCCTAAAATGTAATATGTGATTAAAACCTACCATTGGCTAGTTAAGTATAAAAAAATATTGTGACCTAAAATCAAGCCACATATTTCAAAAACAATGGTAAAAAAATAATTTCGATGACTTGACAATTGAGGTTTTTATATGCGTTTAAAGTTATGTTACGAAAATTTCTTGAAGTAGTTACGTGCATAACATTCGGATATAAAATCTCAAACAAGCTAATTCTTGCAGCCTACTTTTTTAATTTTGCACTTTATTTTTAGACATTAATAAAAATTTTGTTTTGTCTAAAAATAAAGCGGAAAATTACAAAATTAGACAATAATATTAACAATTAGTAAGTAATAATAATGGTAAGTAGTAAGAATTAGTTTGAATCAAAAAAATATTTTAACTAGCCCATTGACGAATTTCATTGCTTTAAAATTTTCACCATATTTAATTCCATATCCGGCAAAAGCATCCTCTCCTGGTAGCCAGACTGGTGTTTCTCTGAGATATCTAGGAATACAAATATGGTACTAATTTTTGTCATCAAATGACATGACAGTCAGCTCCTTTTCTGTGTAAAATCTCACTAGTATTTCTACTTACACTATGATAATAGGCATTTTTTTGCTTTTTCAATAGTTGCAGGATCCTGATGTAGACATAAAAACTGAAGTACCGGAAAGCAAAAGCTTGTACTTTAACAAAGATATTAAATTTGGGGAATCGACAATACGACAATGCCAGCCTACTTCGCTGCCACGATTTTTGTATTGCCCAGTTCCGAAGGTAGGTTTATATTACATACTGTATGCTTATATACATATGCTTTCATATTATATGCTTCACTATTAGGTAATTACAATAAACAAACATTTTACCAAAAAAATCCGACTCCAAAAAAAAAAACTAAAACGTAAAACATAGCTCATCATTTTCCTGTGTCTGTGTCTCAGTCCTGTCTTGGTGAAACTTAGAACAGGCTGTCGTAATTGAATGCATATACAAAATTTTGTATGTGCTGTTGACCATTGAGGAATCTTCTCGTCGGGAGCCGACCCTGGGTGCAGCAGCCATGTCATGGTGAAACAAAACGGGCTGTCATAAATGAATGCGTATACAAAATTTCATGTGTGCTGTTGACGGTTAAGGAGTCCTCTCGTCGGAAGCCAACCCTGGGTGTAGAATCAGGTCATGCTTACTATACAAAAATGCAATATTGCTAAACCAACATGTACATTTTCAACTTCTACATATGATAATTTTGAGGAATTCCCTCAATTCACCATGGATCCCATTTTGATAAAAGTGGGACCAATATGGAAGTATATCCTTAAAAAAAAAGAATTTTCCAAATCAATTAAGTTCTGAGGTAACAAACATTAAAAAAAATTACCACCAAATTTCCTTTTTTTGAAGTCGGTAAAAATAAAAGGTGTCTCAAAAGTTCTTTAATATTTAAAAGGTTTATCAATGAATAAAACCATGGTCAGAATACAAAGCTTCACGAGATGAATAAAACACATTGCTAAAAGATTTTTTTCATTTTGTTCATTCGCTTAAAAGTTCTGACCTTTTTAAGAGGGCTCCGAGCCTATGCCGCTACACAAATGTAGGTAATTTACGCTTGCCGGCGCGGCGGCGGCCACGCAGGTGTGACTAAATCGCATACATTGATAACGCTGAACAGACGGTCACCCGCCAAAGCGATGTAATCCGCATTTTATAATTTTATTGCTCATAGCAAATTGCAAATAACAAAAACTGCAAATTGTGATAAAAGCAAATACTTTTGCACACGTATTTATTAGACCAAAATGGTCGATTTGACCCGCTGTTCCGACATATTTGGCCCAGCGGACTCAAAATAGCGGCCGTTTTTCAAGATGGTCGCTAATAAACCAAAATGATTTTTCTCATGCTGATTTTAATGACCCATGGGCCTTTTCGGCTATTTTGGGGTCGTATATTTCAAATATGGCAATAAAAATAACTTTAGTTAGTTTTGAACAGGATTATAAACATTTTTAGCGAGTATTTACTTTCACGTTACCATTATGTTATACGCGTCTTCTTCGAGTATTTGCACACTGGAAAAGACGAATCTAAAGTCAAAACTGTCAAAAAAGTCAAACGAGAGAATAATTTTGTGTATGCTGCAAGAAATTTCTGAAATTTGCTTCCCAGAAAACATGGAAAATTTGAACTATATAATATAGAATATGTGAATGGGTCTTTGACTTTGAATTTGTAGTCGCTGGCTCAAATATGACGACTACATGTGTTTTGAACAACCTTTGAACGTATTTTGAACCGATTTAAACATATTTGTACTTTTGGCCAGAAAACTTAAACTTTTGTACTCGGTGTCATCATCAGAACTTATAGGATCATGCTTAATGGATACACAGGATAATGCTTAAAACAATTATAACATTGTTATTCTCATCAGTACGAGGATAAAATGTATGTCGAGAAGGATAAAAAAACAGTAATTATTATAGGTATAAATAGCTACACCAAAACTTTAATTATTTCAAAAAGCAGTTACCTTTATAAATAAACTACTTCCGACGGAAAGAAGGTACAGATAGATTTCGCGGCTTAATGTGATGAATGCCACTTTTAAACAGTCTCGAAGAGGAGTTTTGTGGATTTCACTCTGTGCTCCCCGGGATTCGCCCGTTGGATGAACAATTGGAAATTTCACGAGCACCTTTCTTCTTCGGACCGCAGACTGGTGACATTTGGCATCGGCCGTCGCGTTCCCCCCACGCCACAATCCGAGTGGCGATACCGAACCGGCGACATTAACTGGGACCGGTTTGGTGAAGTCCTCTGCGAGAATCTTGAGGCCTTTCCATCGCCTTCTTGTAGTACCGCAGAGGACTTGTGTGTCGCACTTAATGCGGCCATCGAGTCTTCCTGTGATGCCGTAGTAGGGCGGAAGAAACCCCGCGGTGGTTTCGCGGCCCCGTGGTGGTCTTCCGAACTCTGCGATAATTTTAAATTTAATATTTTAAATAATGTAACGTAGCGATTGAAAATTAATGTGATTGAAAATTGTTATTTTTGTGATGTGACGCAATGATGAGATGAAAATTTTCTGCTGATCGATCAAGGTGAACAATGTATGAGATGAAGTTAAAATAAAGAAAAATAAAAAAACTCAAGTTTCATTTTTTTTTAAACTCTCTCTATACTATTGAATATCTATGATATTGAACATTTTCAAAGCCTATTTGATTTTAAAATGTTTTTCAAAGGATTTTATTTTTCTATGGTTTTAAAATATTTCTAAGTATTCTGTAGTTTTGAATATTTTCAAAGACTATATTTGACTTTAAAATGATTTTCAAATTATTTTATTTTTCTATGGTTTCAAAATATTTCAAAGTATTCTATAGTTTTGAATATTTTCAAAAACTATTAGATTTTAAAATGATTTTCAATTTTTTTAAATTTTCTATGGTTTCAAAATATTTTTAAGTATTCTATAGTTTTGAATATTTTCAAAGACTATTTGAATTTAAAATGATTTTTAAATTATTTAATTTTTCTATGATTTCAAAATATTTATAAGTATTCTATAGTTTTGAATATTTTCAAAGACTATTTGATTTTAAAATTCCCGTGCTTTTTCTGGTTTAAATGACGTGTCGCAACCTTAAATCAGTGCATATCCTATCAATGCTCTTTGTAAGCTAAATATCTTACAGCCAACCACTTATTTTCAACTTACGAAAATGTTACATCTGCATGCCGAAATATCCTTCGTTGCTCACTCCTGATGGCGAAACTGCTTTTCAAAATCAATATTCAAAATCAATATTTTACCTGTACATGGTTTATGCGTCTTTCAGTATTTTTTTATTGAATTTCAGGTTTTTCACGCAAATTAACTAAACTATTCGAGATTACAAGTTTCGAATAGTGGTCCCTTCAGAAAATATTTTCAATTGTTTTACGCTTATTGGAGTCGATCTATTTTTTATATAATGAGCATCGTATCGATCGAATCTTGGGGTTTAAAACTATCTCATTTTCTTATATCTCGGACTGAAAACAACATCGCTTTCTCATGTCTTCAGACTGAAATTTCACGCTGATTCTAGGGCGTTTCTCAAAAAACGAAATATGTTTTCTTACGCTTCCCCATTAACTAAAATACATGTAGAGTATTATAATAAGTTATAACAAAGATGGCATAAACATCCATTAATAAAAAACAAATATAAAAAATAAAATACTTACTGCTGTTTGCTTTCTCGTGACGATGCGTGACGACGCGGCACTGCGGTGTAGAAGAATAAAATATTACGTGAGCGGGAACTGATAAGAGCTAACCGAAAAAGACGTGCTCCCGCTTCGAATAGCAGCAGGGAAGTGAATCTATTTCATAGCGCGCCTGTGTATTTATTAACGCGGCCGGCCCATACAAAAAATGTATGGAGAATCTGATACCTGATTTTCTGGGATTTATTGTATAAAATCCTATTACAATCATTGAAATTTAAATAGCTTATAGTGAAGATATGTCATTTAACTTTCTTTTATAATAATTTGTAATTCAAATTAGTTATTATTTTCCCAGTGAGGACTAAAACCCCGCGCCCATTTTTGTATATTTTCTCGTGTGTTTTTATAAAAAACTACGCAAACTATTGCCAAATTTATTAGCTCACCTTATAAATGACTTATTGATAAAAACGAGTGTTTTTTGTCACTGCTTTTATTAGCGTAGTTTTAGCGGAATAACTAAAACGCTAGACCCTAATTTGAGAAATTTCGTGCAGCACCCTCTTAAGCGTTTCAATTTTTGAAATTCTAAGTTTCCCAATTTTTAAGAGCCACTGTGATTTTTTAGTATTAATTTGCATTTTTCAACATTCCCAAACGTTGAAACTGGAATTATTTATTTTAGCCGGTCGGAAGCCAGCCTTTACGCGCAAAAAGCTGCGCCGTAACTTTTTAGTCAATTTTGTAAATAAATGCTAACAATATCTTTTTTTTAATGAATTCCCTCTTCGTACCTAATAATTAATATTGTTAGTCATGTATATTATATATTTATATAATTTATATAGGGGCCGGCCAAAAGCGCTACGTGCGGATCTATCAAACGACGCAAATTGCCTGTAGGCATTGTTGGCGTCCGGCCGGTTAATGAATATTTTACTAATTTAAATTCGTTATCAGTTCTAGAATTACAGCGAGTGACATCATTAATCAACTGAATGTTACTTCAAAATCATAATTTTATATATTTAAAGGTTTTTTTTGACGTATTCAATACGTTTGAGAAAAGTGTTTTTTTTAGAGAAAAAAAAAGCTTTTTGGTGACACCAATATGCTGGCGCTTATTCGATGTTTTGATGATCGGACGGCGCCTGCTTAAAATAGTGTGTTATTGCTACGGAGTTATCATTTTTGTTTCAGGCTCTCTCTGGTGTAAGATCTCTGTATGCTGCTAGTCGAGCGCAAGCGTACCGCATGCGCATACCTTGGACACCTATGTCAATAATTCCAGCAAGGCCCAACTATGGATGGGCACCTTTATCTGTGCCAGGTACGCCAATTGGTGTAGTATGAATAATAATTATTATTGTAACAAAAGCTGTTTTTTTTTCGCGTTTCATATTCCGCCTCGCATTACACTGATGACATAAGCAAATTTCCAATATTTTTGCAAAAATCTTCGTTTTTCTTGTGTTGTGTCTGACAGCATCTTAACAACTAGCATTCTTCTTTTTAAAGGTAGTAGGGTTGCAAGAAAAACAATTTTTTTAGGGGTTAATAACAAAACCAAAAAATGTGTACATTCTGCATGTTGATTGCAATGATGCCTAATAACTACTATAACACAATAATATGTGGGTTTAATTAAACTTTTCTCTTCTAGATAAGAATCAGCTGGTCACGGATGCTGGAAAACTATCGGTGTTGGATGCTCTATTGACCAGATTGAAACAAAGAGGTCATAGAGTACTAATCTATAGCCAGATGACAAAAATGATTGATATACTCGAGGTTAGTGTAATTAGTTTATCTTATTTTGTATTTTCTTTATGCTGTTGATCTGAAACACCGCCAGTCATTTAATTTTCGATTTTTTAAGGAGATTTTAATTTTAAAAACAAACACATGTATTGCTTTCCTATTTCAACCCTTGTAAAGCAACACTTCACCAATGTGAATGATGACAGCGGTGACGACTGACGGGTCACCCAACACAATTTACGAAATATAACAAAACTTAATAGAAAATGAAACTTTTATTTCTTGAAACAATTAGCTAGGTAGGTTAGCCAATAAAGGGTCAATAATTTTTTAACATTTTTTGAACTTTTATATTGAGTTTGAGCTTCTTTAATGCTTCGACGATGTTCAGGACAGAATGTTCGATTTCTCAGATCTGCGGATGTGGATATCAATTATTCTGTCTTAACCTGAAGATAGATATTTTTTTAACACAGGTTTGCCATTAGTCTGGTGAATGTCTGCGCATATGGATTCGCTCAGAATACTACAGATATTGAAATTAAATTATTTAGCACCGAATTTAAATATTTTATGAGTGAAGACCGCATAAATACCGGACTTATTGGGTTGACACATTTATTGGTATGATTTAATATACATACTAGTTACATTGTCAGTCAATAACAGTAGCAGCTTGTATCAATTATCAGACTATCTTGGACTGCCGACGCCTGCCTACAGCCGACTGCTGTTTGAACACATCATTCAACTCTTGAAATTGTTCAAACGAAAAGTCATCGAATTGGCTGGCTATAAGCAATAGTTCGCCCGTCGCTTCATTATATATTACCCCTTGCACAGCTAGACATATTCTAGCTGTCTGTACGGTGGCCTTAGATCAAAGTTGGTACACTTACCGCCACAACAAAGTCCTTGCCTTTACTTGCAAGGTAATTACCTTGCAAGTGGCTCGTAGCCTCTCAGTGGCTCGTGCCAGCAAGGGTCTGACAGTACCCTCCAAACCCCCAATACAGTTTGTGCGGGATGGCTCAAAAGCAAAAAACATTTGACTACTAAACCTTTCTCAATAATCGAGAAAGCTTCAGATTGGAGTCTGGAGGTCGATTCGGTCTCTAAGCAGTATAAATTCCTTGAAAGTTTTGGATGTAACTCCGTCCAAATATAACTTCGTGCTCTCTATCTCGGAAGATGGCCCGGCCTTTATCATAGAATTTATAACTGTTCCATGGTAATCAAATATCCCAGAAGACCACGAGTACTAACTAAATAAATACCATGATCTCGAAAATAGCGTCACCAGGAGTGGTTTCACTGTTCACTACTTTTACGCGGTGGAAGTTAATGCTTGGGGCCTGTCAGCCAAATCTCTGTTTCGACTCTTTAAAGATCTCGGCCTCTCCAGGAAAATAATCAACACCTTCCTAGAAAAATTATCCAAAACTGCAATTTCCACATCTCAAATTCTATGGCATCGAAGGGGCAGTGAATGGGTGGTAAGGTGCACGCTCACATGTGGCAAAACAGCTGTCCTAAACTTACCACAGGCGGTCGATAGTCCGGAATCCATCGCTCACCCCACAGAAGTGTAGTAATAGTATTATGATGGGCTCGACTCTGGCTGGTGAATTCCATGGCAGCTCCGTTTGTATTTTGGTTTTATTTTATTTTTATTTACTAAGGTTATGCTTCTTGTGATGCAATGTCCATCTTCTGATCTGGTGGATTTCTGAAACCTCTTTTTTAGAGTTCAAGGCTGTAAAGCTTGTCATCTACTTGCTGTCATAAAATTGGAACACATCCCAAAGACTTCAGATGTTCTTAAAAGTGCAATCTTAAAGTTTAGGCTGATGTTTTTCGCAGGATCCCTTTGTTATCTTATAGATAATCTGCTAATTTATTAAATTATTATTAGGAGTTCATGTGGCACCGCAAACACAAATACATGCGATTGGACGGCTCCAGCAAGATTGCTGCCAGAAGAGACATGGTAGCTGACTTCCAGCAGAAGAGTGACATCTTCGTGTTTCTGCTAAGCACCAGAGCTGGTGGACTCGGCATCAACCTCACCGCTGCTGATACTGTGAGTTTTTTTATTTGATTTTATTTATGGGCTGTCACATTATAATCAAATGTATACCAACCGTAAAAACAAGTTTTTTTTATTTAGCAATTTAACTACGAAGCAAATTTTACTTTAAAAAAAAAATGCACTAAAACATGCAGCAAAATATGTAAATAGGGATCCAAAAAAAAAGATTTCTGGTAAATGTCTATCTGTGTGTATGTGTGTGTGTGTGTGTGTGTGTGCGTGCATGTGTGCGTGCGTGTGTGCGTGCGTGCATGCGTGCGTGCGTGCATGCGTGCGTGCGTGTGTGTGTGCGTGCGTGTGTGTGTGTGTGTGCTTGCAGGCGGCTTTCATGCAGAAGTGCGAGCCAGGGTAGGACTCTGACCTGATTGTGCATTCCGACTAACAGCCCGGGGAGTCTGTAAACAGTATTGTTTCCTATAGAGCCGGGGTAGTTGTTAACCTTACGGCAACTACTCTTGAAACGACCAATCGGTTAGCCGATACCGGGTGAACAGCCGGGCAAAGGATGCCATGGTCCGCGATAGATTCGGTAGACACCGTTTCACCGCTACACAAGGGAGAGGACCACGCAAGCGACCTCGAACCTGTAACCAGTCGGGAGACCGGAGTAACCTGGTTGCAACTGGAAGTAAGGGTGCGACTATCGGCCCGCTGTGTGATTAACCTGGTTATCTCGCGGTAAAGCGTTGGCTTCTTACGGGCAAGTGACATAACAGACAGCGGACTGTTTTCGTCCCAAGTCAAAGTCAGAGATAGAACGATCTAATATTATTTAAACTTCCTGAGGTGATGGCTTCGCCTGTTGTAGTTGACAGCTAGTAATACACTGGGGCAGGATACCGCGGCAGTTTTATACAGGCTGATCTTAATCTTGTTTCTTTTAAGGTCCAGCTTCTTTTTCTTTCTGTCTTTGCCTAACAAGCTGTTTCCACCCAGAACTATTTCTAGTCAGCGAGTTTAAAAGTTGCATAGTTTGTTGTACTGATTCACCCACTACAACGATGTCACTAATTAATAACTCATCCTGCACATTTTTTCATTTGGAATAGCCGTTTTTTAATTAAAGGGAAATGAGCATAAAACACTTTTGAGTCAAAATGGTAAAATTTGCCTATTTTTGACTGCCGATTATGACCGTACAGCATTTAAAGTCTAGTAGATCATTCGATGCATAATTGTATGCTCTACAATCTATATTCACAACATTTTTAAATAGGAAGTACCGTTGAGAATTAATAAGTGAAAAACCAAAAAAGTGTCAAAATTTCGCTTTTTTTAGGCCATAGTTTCTAACGCTCTACTCGTAAACCGTCGCAAACTCATATTACTGTTATTTGGAATGCCCGCAGAAAAATAAAATCATTTTCAGCTGTGTTGGAATTAATTCAAACTAAAGGTTTAATATGACTGGGCTATAACAAGTATATTAATAAGAATAAAAAACACGACTGCCAATACATAAAGTGAACTATTGTATTTCTAATTATTTTTATCATGGTTTTTTTTAATGAAATATTTGTTGATTATATATTTATCCATTAGATACATTATATTTCTGTATTGTACTTAATCAGATCTTTCATTTGTCACTAAAGCACGAGATATATTTACAAAAAAAATGTGTTTGGACCAGTAGAGAAAAATAGAGCACACTGCAGCATCTTGGTCACTACGTCGACACCACCTAACTAGGCCTAGGCTTGTACTAAGGCAGGTGTACCAGGTAATATTTTACCTGTGCACACAAAAAATATCAAAAATTCTAAATTATATCTTTGTCATAAACATCTTAAAAAAATTATTTTAAACATCATCAAAAAGTATTTAAAATTATAATCATAAAATTATCGAGTAAATAAATAAAAATCGAAATCATAATAATAGTAAATAGATAGTTAGATGCCTACTCAGTAAAATAAAAAACGAATAAAAATAAAAATCTTACTAGACAATCAAATAATTTGTGTTTTTTTTCACGACCTTCATTTATTAGCTACATATGGCTCTGCTTCTTAAAGGAATCTTTAATCTGAATTGTTTTAATTTCATCTTCTAATAGGTTATATGCCCTGGGGCCTAAAACAGCAAAATGCCTTTGACCAAAAGAGGTCATCATTCGGGGAATATCTATTTTGTTGGCAACGGATCGTCGTGTTGTATGTATTTGTTGTGAGAATGTCCTTTTGTATTGGAATTAAATAAAATTTACACAAAATTTTAAGTAAAGCTGTCTCAAATCCAATACTTCATTGCCATACTTCCAAGCCATACTTCGTAAATATTATGCCATACTACGCATAAGCCATACTTCGTAAGGCTTATGCGTACCATATTTGGACATTTGGACATTTAGACAACTACTTTTTTATATTTGGACAGTTAAGGTACCCTATAACACTCGGGATGACATAAAGATTCTAACAATACCACATTTCTAAATCGGTTCAAGCGTTTAGAATTCATGGTGGAATAAAGAAACGGAAAACATAGATAGATGAACACTGAACACATTACACTCCTTTTTTGTTGTGCAGTCATATAACAAGTAAATATATTAAAAGGAATAAAAAACACGATTGCTGTTACAAAAAAGGAACTACTGTATTTATAATTAGGTATTTTTATTACGGTTTTTTTAATGGAATATCAGTTCAAAAAGGCTTCATGCGCGGCGTCTCGGGCTGCCTCGAGCACAACTCTCTCCTGGCTGCTGCCATCAAGGATGCGAGACAGCACGAACGCCAAATCAATGTATGCTGGCTCGACCTAGAGAATGCTTTTGGGTCAGTCCGACACAGTCTCCTCCACTTTGCACTCCGCTGGTACAACTTCCCACCAGTCGTGCGTGACATTGTAGCCTCCTACTACAACTGTCTGACTTTCCATGTTAAAACGCAAGAATGGACTACCCGCTCTATACCATATTCAATTGGACTATTTCAGGGCTGTTGCCTCTCCCCGACGATTTTTAATATAGTTTTTAATATACTTCTGGAAAGCCTGAGCCAGTTTGACAGGAAGTGGGGCTACCGTTTTAAAACAGACGGCCAATACACCTCGTCGTGCCTCGCTTTTGCCGACGACCTAACTTTCATCACCAGAAGCCCCAAGCAGCTTTCCCTGCTATTACAGAAAGTGGAGCTTTTCTGCGACTGGTCAGGCTGTATAAAAGTGAAGCCCTCCAAATGTTTTTGCCTTGGACTCGCCCGCATGGGCACAAAATTTACATCCTATGACCCCAAATTGGTCTATAAGGGCTCTAATATCTCCCTTATAGACCCAAACAATCATTTCAAATTCCTCGGCAGAAAAATCACCCATCATGGAAAAGACGTCTCGGGCGATCATGTTATAGAGCATTTCAAAAGTTGCCTGGCGAAAGTAGATGCCTTGCTAATTTCTGGCCCTCGTAAGGCCTGGATCTATGACAATTATCTAACGTCACATTTGTCATGGCCCTTTCTTATTTACGATTTTACCAAAACCCAACTGTCCCGTCTAGATGCACTGGTGACAGCTAGTTTAAAATCCTGGCTGTCCTTAGCCAAACCAGCTGACCCCTCGACTCTCTTCAGGTCCAAACAAAATTTTGGGCTAGCGCTTAAACTGCCCTCTCTGCTCTACGCCAACTCCAGAATAACCAAAAATTCGATTCTGTGCAATTCCAAAGATCCGGCAATATCGAAGCACGTAATAAGTGGCTGTAGTGATTCAAATGAACTACAAGCCCGCGTAGACTTCCACAAAAGGTTCCTTACTGGAATCAGCCAGAATGGCACTGGTCTGGGGTATGGCAGTACAACCACGAGCGACGTGGACTTGAAGAAGTCTCTTTTGCGGGGAGATTACGACAGCAAGAGTATGGCTCATGCTATTGGCCTTCAATGCCAGAATGACTGGACAACAATTGGTGACTTTTGCATTCCGCCTCCAATGCACTGGAAGGTAATGCTCTATGACTGGACGCCAGAGATGCTGAAATTTTATTTGAATGCCTTTCAGCATACACTTCCAGACCCCAGTAACCTCGCTCGTTGGAGCTTTGCCGAGGATAGTTCTTGTCCCCTCTGTAGCAATACCCCTTGCACAGCTAGACACATTCTAGCTGGCTGCAAGGTGGCCTTAGATCAAGGACGGTACACTTACCGCCATGACAAAGTTCTCGCTGTTATTCGCGAGGTAATTAGTCTCTCAGTGGCTCGTGCCAACAAGGGTTTGACAGTATCCTCCAAACCCCCAATACAGTTTGTGCGGGATGGCTCTAAAGGCAAAAAACATTTAACTACAAAACCTTTCTCAATAATCGAGAAAGCTACAGATTGGACTCTGGAGGTTGATTCGGTCTCTAAGCAGTATAAATTCCCTGAAAGTCTCGGATGCACAGCCCTCCGTCCAGATATAACTCTTTACTCTCTATCTCGGAAGGTGGCTCTTATTGTAGAATTAACTGTTCCATGGGAATCAAATATCCCAAAAGACCACGAGTACAAATTAAATAAATACCATGATCTTGCAAATGCCGTAACCCGGAACGGCTTCACTGTTCACCTTCACGCGGTGGAAGTTGGCGCTCGTGGCCTGCCAGCTAAATCTCTATTTCACCTCTTTAAAGATCTTGGCCTTTCCAGAAAAATAATCAACTCTTTCTTAGAAAAATTATCTAAAACTGCGATTTGCGCATCTCAAATTCTATGGCTTCGAAGGGGGAGTGAATGGGTGGCAAGGTGAACGCTCACATGTGGCAAGACAGCTGTCCTAAACCTACCACAGCCGGTTCGTAAGTCCGGAATCCACTGCTCACCCCCCAGAAGTGTAAAAAATAGTATTATGATGGGCCCGACTCCGGTCGGTGAATTCCATGGCAGCTCCGTTTGTATTTATTTATTATTGTTTTTGTATTTATCCATATAGATACATATATTATGTTTTCGGAATGTACTCAATCAGACCTTTCAATTGGCAATAAACACGATTTGGACATTTAGAAAACTATTTAATATTTGGACGGTTAAGGTATGACACTCGGGATGATATAACTTAATTTAGCTCATCTAGATACAGGCCTAAGTTGACCTAGTTAGATGAGTTTTAGGCAGGTGCTAAACACGATGTGACGGTTTCTCTGAACTGTTTATGTTTGATTCTTGAACTTGTTTGGTATAATTAGTCGTAACCATTGTAATAAGTACTTATAAATAAATAAATAACGATTCTAACAATATCACATATTTCTAAATCGGGTCGAGCGTTTAGAAGTTATGGTGGAATAAAGAAACGGAAAGCATACATAGATGAACACTGAACACATTACACACCTTTTTTGTTGGGCAGTCGTGTAAAAAAGGTCAAATTTTAAATTAATGGTAAAATTCAGCAATACGGCCTTCGTCGATAAAATAAAAAAAAAATACCCTTTTTAGCAAATGTCTTCAAACTTACGTCTTTGGCTGAATATCCATATTGTTTCAGTTGAATCATTTGTAATAATGCTATTAATTTACTGGGATCTAACTTTTTGTTAAAAAATTGTTGGTTAACGTGTTCACGTGTGGTTTATCGAAGCGACGTTCCGCCGTCACATAGCATGGTGCAGTAATTAAAATGACCGCAGCCAAACATCGAAAACGTGACATTCGTCAGCTCCACGAGTTTTAGTTAGTCTGCGCAGGAACTGAAATTTCGGAGGCACTTTAGACCATGTCCGATTCAGCTTTTTAAAGGTCATCACACACCTAAACACCTTCTTACGAATAACAATTTTCATATTTCCTTATTTTTGAAAAAAAAATCATTTCAATAACGTTTTTCATCGATTGAAAACTCTTGTATGCGTTTATATCCCCTTTCTCAGAAGTTTACCCTTGCGGGCGAGAGAGATGATAACATACTTTTCAATTAATTTTTTTTCAGTTTAATAAAATGGGGCAAATTCTGGAGCCCAATTCCGCCATTTTAATTAAAAAATAATTTACACACAAAAATTTAACAAGTGTGAACTATATTTAAGACAAGAGGTCCAAAACACACTTCGTTTAAACTCCCGCACGAGCAATTTTCAGAGAACCATTCTTTACAAAGTGCTTCATTTGTTCGGCCAACTCCTTGAGCGGTTCAACAATATAATGAATATGGATGTGTTTACTAGAGTCTTAAAATCATGCCTGGTAAAATTAAATTCATTCGCAATGAGAATAGACATTATGTTCGTTTTTTTTTTTTTTTGTAATGATTATTAAGAGTTTTAATATGTGTATCACTCATCGTTATTTCAGTTTTTTTATAACTTCAATGTATTTATTATTTTGTTTTATTTAGATTCTCTGCAAACATTGATTATTGTGCTTCTTTTATTTTATTATAATATCGATTTAATCGCGATTTTCCCTATTTTTAACGTCTTGGATTAATTGTTATGATTCCTAATTTATGGATTAAATATACGGTGATTAATTTTATTAGGAACAAAGTAATAAGCTTATATTAAATTTTAATAAATCTCCTTTAAAGTACTCTCCTTGGCTAGCGATGCACTTTTCCCAACGTTGATTTCATGATTGAAAGCGTTTCTGGAAGGCCTTCAGCTGCTCTGTAGTCGCGCTATTAATGTCAGCAATGGTATCCAAACGTTTTCTGTCAGTATAACAGACAGGAATGTGGTCAGACAGGAATAATTTTTTTGGCCAAAAAGCCAAAAACTCGCAGATCAGAACTGATGTGTGGCACGGGGCATTGTCGTGGTGAAGGAGGATCTCATTGGCTTGTTTTGTTTCTACTCTCGATTGTGATATTTCACAATGGGCGGATTTATTGTCATACGACAATCTCTTTACAACCAACCCTAACCATTGGCTCATTTTTCTGTCTTTTTTCTCCATATATCGGTTTACCAACGTTTCATAGTAATATTCAGAGTTTAAAGTTTGTTCCTTTCGGAACAAACTCTGATCGCGAACCCTCACTATCAAACAAAACAATTAGTATTACCTTCACCTTCGACTTTGACCGACGAGCCTTCTTAGGGCAAGGAGAGCTACTCGTTTTCTATTGAAAACTGCATTTTTGTCTCAGGGTCATATCCATAGACCCAACTTTCATCTCCAGGTGTAATATTGGTCTGGATCTGCTTCAAGGCGATCCTTCAATTCCATGGAAACACACGAATTTTTCCTTCAGTTCGGCAGTCAACAGTTTGGCAACAAATTTCGCACTCAATCATCTCATTTGCAAATTATCGGTTAAAATGCTTTGCATAGTGCCATAATGTTCAGTTATTCGGTAAGCTTTCGGGTAGTCAATCGCCAGTTCGAACGCATCAATTTTGCCACCTTTAGCACGTTTTCGTCTGTTTTTTGATGTCGGAGGACGTCCTGACCGTTGCTCGTCATCAACCGATATATTTCCGTTTTTAAATCGCTCACACCACATGTACACAGTTTTCAGTCACCACATTAGTGCCGTACACTGACTGTTAACATTTAATGAGCTTCTTTGGCATTATTTTGCAAGAGAAAACAAAACAATGTTAACCTATTGTTCGAAATGCATGATGCGCGACAAACACGGTAAACACCACCTGAATTGTAATACTTTTAAAATAGAACTGTAGTATTTTAAATAGCCTTAAAATCACGCTACGCTGTCGGTTTGCTACAGTGCTACATTTGGCCAATATTTTTATACGGATGCGAGTCTTGGACGATTATAGAAGACCTCAGGAAGCGTATAGCAGCATTCGAAATGTGATGCTAAAAAATAGTTGGGTTCCTTATGGTACCAATGAGGAAGTCCTACGGCGTGTCAACAAGAAACGTGAGCTTTGGAACACTATCAAAAGGAGAACGTTGAATATCTGGGACATGTGTTCAGATACAAGATATACAACCTCCTGCAAATCATAATGATGGTCATAGTTGCTGGCGAGCGACGCGTAGAGCGAAGAAAGAAGTCTTGCTTGATAAACCTGCTGTGGTGAACTGAAGTCGCAAGTGCTGCAGAACTATTCCACCTTGCGATGGTTAGGGAAAAATATGCAGAGCCGACTGCCAATGTTCGATAGTCCAAGAGGCACCCGAAGAAGAAGAAGAAATTTGTATTTGTCACACCGGACAGGATTTTCGAAAATTAAGTTACTTATATATATTCTTTTTGCTCAAATACTTTAGCCAAATTTTAATTTCTCTTTGAATTTAACAATTTCACTTATTAACGCGAATATAATAGTTTCTTCGGCATAACGACTATTATTGATAATGGAGCCACTCTTCCTCAGTTTACATTTTTTGTAAAATTTTAAAAAGCGTATTTTCTTTGTAAACGAGGTTTTCATTTTTAGTAAAAATGACGGAAAGCCCGCCATTCCCCCGATTCTCTAAAATAAATATGAAAAAAATAGTTGAGCTTGACGAAAAAAAAACAGAATAAAATTACCGAGATAGTTATGGTTTTTTTTTGTAATATTAAATACTAGCTGACCCGTGCCCACTTCGTTGGGCGGTAAAACTTTTTACTTGTGATGAAATTATGAGTGTGGTTTGGTTAATACTTAGTGCTATGATTTATTTCCTGACTGCCAAAAGAAGGTTTATTTTTTACTGCATATGTATGTATGTATTTGCATGCCAATTTGACTATATTACCGTTATTTTTGAGTGTCTCCTTGTGATTGTCTTATCTCTTTAACCATTTATGCAGTAAAAGTGAAATTATATGCAGTAAAAAGGAAGGAAAAGTCTTCTGTTTTAAGCACTTGAGACGATTAATTTACTTCTTTGATAATAATTCATAATTTTTGATAATAAGTATGACCAATAAACATGACCTAACGATTTAAATTATTTTTTTAATTTGAAAAACTACTTTTTGTGACTTAAATATAAAAGTTAGACGTATGCTGTCGCTGACTTTTTTGTAGGTATTATCAAGTTCTACAACTTTTCTCTAGAACTTAATCCGTTAGTTAGAAACGTTTTCGTTCGACCATTTTTTCCGACCCACTTTGGAAATCCGACTACCACGGAAAAGTCTTTTTATTTTTCGGATTAATATATAGCCTATGACACTCAAAAATAACGTGGCTGTCTATTGGTAAAAGAATTTTCAAAATCTGTTTAGTAGATCCAGAGATTACTTCCTACAACGTCACAAACTTTACCTCTTTATAATATTAGTATAGATTGAAGAGCATTTATTTTAGCAGAGAGAAACCTTCCCTCTCGTTGCTACTATCTTTTTCTTTTGAAAATCGAGCAAATCAATTAATTGCGATTTATACTATGACCTTTAGAACGTGTTTTAATCAGCCATTCGTTGTAGTAGCATGTTTATTCGTAAAATAATTATGATTTGATATTCCACGTGGCCTATGAAACGTTCAGTGACATTCACAGCTCGCCTTCATTCCGGGAATCAAATGCGTGTCATATGCATATGGATGCGCGTGCAATCGATTCCAATTTAGAAGTGCACCGGCGACACAATCACGACTCCGAAAATTATTCGACCTTTCGGCAATGTCGCTGGGTCGCTCTGTGTCGTTAGAATCGGTAAACGAACCATTCGTATTTAGATTTGAACGCTACCGAAAAATGGTCGCTTTACTGTCGGTATCGGTTATAAAAGTCGTATAAATCATGCTGGGAAGTCGTCAATTGAAATTTTACTGAGACTGCTGCCTATATTGCGATGTTTCGTTATGAGATTTCAATAATAAAAATCTTCTGGGGCAGTTATTGCTTCGTCGCTGATACCGCTGCGACTAACCCTAGAAAGATAATCACTTTGTATATAAATGATAATCATGCGTGAAATTGACGCATGAAAGACGATAGAAAGAGCATTGCGACGATAGTGCGAATGACATTAAATTAATCTCAAAACATGTTACTCAATCGTACAAAGTAATCATACAAAGTAATATAAAATCGAAGACCATCGCTGTTGTTTGACATTATAAATACGATATAAACGAATTTACCGCGTGAAATTTGTAGCACCCTGGGTGCTACAAATTTCATGCGGGTGCTGAAATTTGTAGGGTGCTACAAATTTCACGCGGTAAATTCGTTTATATCCTATTTATAATCATACAAACTAATTATACAAAGTAATCATACAAAGTAATCATATATACAAGTACATCATACATATAAGTAATCATACAAAGTGTTACAAAGAATCATATAAAGTAAATTATTCCAAACATTTTCAATACATACATACATACAGTATACATACATACAAGACATCATGCATACAAGTAATCGTACAAAGTAACCATACAAAGTGTTACAAAGAATCATATAAAGTAAATTATTCCAAACATTTTCAAATTTACAAAAAGACTATAACTTGTGACTATATAACATATAGCATATAATATATATATATATATATATATATATATATATATATATATATATATATATATATATATATATATATATATATATATATATATATATATATATATATATATATATATATATATATATATATATATATATATATATATATATATATATATATATATATATATATATATATATATATATATATATATATATATATATATATATACATATACATATACATATACATATATATATATATATATATATATATATATATATATATATATATATATATATATATATATATATATATATATATATATATATATATATATATATATATATATATATATATAAAACATAGCAATTGACAAGAATAATTGACATTACTTAAAACAATTGACAATAAAAAATGTACATTAAATTAAGTTGGTAGGTAGGTTCCATACTGTTTTCAAAATATTAAAAAATATGTTTAATTTTAAGCAGGATTTAAAAAAATAAGTACATGTTGATTTTAAGCAGATACACCCGGATGGATCTCTTGAAAATATGGATGTTTTTAATCGTCTTTAATTTATCAGGCAATTTATTATACAGTTTAAGTCCTATGTAGGGACTAGTCGCTTGGAACTTTTGGCCGTACGTGGTATGATCGGTTGGAGGTAATGGGTTTTATTCCTGGTGTTGAACCGATGTACTTCCTCGTGGGATATTGCCGAGCGGGATATTGCCGTGGGATATTAACTTCATTTTAAGTGTTTACGTGTTATTAATACGAAAAATCAAATGAGTGTTATTTTTATTATACATAGGGTGGCCCAAAAGGATGTTGGCGATTTAATTCCCTAATTTCTCGGAATCTGCTCATTGCGGGGAGACGCGACGCTTCTTGAAAATTTAGTCGCCATGGAGGATGATAATAATAATCGACTTAACTTCGTTAATCTGGTACTCGACTGATTCAACGATTTTTGCGTGCCACTGATGAGGCGAATTTCCATCTTAATGGTCAAGTGAACAAACAAAACTGTCGATTCTGATCACAGAATCCCCAACGTCTGCATCAACGTCCACTTTACAGCCCTAAAATTGTCGTGTGGGCTGCAATTTTGGCATACGGTGTTGTCGGGCCATACTTTTTCGAGGACGAAAGAGGGCGCGCGGTGACAGTGAGCGCCCACAATTATTGCAACATGTTAAGAGAGTTCGTGGTCTCCGGCTTTGCAAAAATTTCAAGACGATACTTCGAGGACATGGTTCCAACAAGATGGTGCCATATGCCATACCGCTAGGGTGTCTATAGACCTGCTGAAGGAAATGTTCCCGGAAAGACTTGTTTCAAAAAGAGGAGATATTGAATGGCCCCCATGAAACCCAGACCTAACTCCATGAGATTTTTTGGGTCGTCCTCAAATCGGTAGTCTATGAAAATAATCTCGATAAATTTGGAGCAATTCAAAAGAAACATTTTACGGAAAAACAAAATATTCCAAGAATAATGTTTCGCCGAGTTTTCCAAAATCTGCAACTTCGGTTTCAAGAGTGCCAAGCAGTAAAAATTTCACATGCTTAAAAAAAAAATCCATATTTAAACCGCCAACACCCTTTTGGCCCACCCTGTACTAACTGACCCGACAGCCATTGTCCTGTCCATATTTTATTAAATTTGTTTGTGATCGATTTATGAATTTGTGAAAGCTATTGGAATATGTAAACAAAGTAAAAAATCGGTTGTGTTACCCCAATACTTTCCAGACAATCAGACGACCCCCCCCCCCTCCGTGCCAAATCCCTCAACCCCCTTCCCCCAACCCCCAACCCGAATCCCCTCCCCCCCTAAACCCCCTTACCCAACACCCCATCACCCAAATTCAACCCCCCTTCCAAACTATACCCCACCCTTGCCCCTTCCCCACCAGCCCCCCTCAAATCCTCCTCCCCAAACTCCAGCCCCCCAATCCCCCCTTCAATTGATAAGCATTTAACGAAATCACAGCATCTCGGAGTGTGTATTCCCAATGAGTGTCATTCTCTAGCAATGGCAAATGTTGACAGGCTTCTCTATACCCCTATGTGCCATACAATTCACCATTATCAGTGCGTCGATGTAGAAAAGATGTAGAAACGATGATAGAAACGGTGTGCAAATAGAAACACTCGTGGTTGCTTGGGCGGACTGAAAAAAAACGACCTAATACAACGGTGGAAAATACACGTGAGTAACATGAAATTGAGTTTCCTTAGATATCTTGATATCTTTCAAGATGTCTTGGTATTTCGAAGTATAGCAGCGTTTGGGCGAACTCATTATTCTGGCACATTTCAAAATACAGATCAAAACCGAAATAAATAAATTGGAATATAAATAAAATATTGAAATGTATTGGACAGATCGCGAAACAACACAAAAGTAGAGAAATGTAATTTAATTTTAATTTGGCTATGCGTTTGCGATGTTTTTGACGACGTTATTTGCGAAATGAAGAATTTCACCATTTTTTTATCGTTATATTTTGATAGTAAATTTCGTATTAATGGATCTCTCAGAGACTCAAACCGCGGGCACCGCAATGAAGCGACTCCCCAGACTTTAGATAACCGGTCCTAATAATCCTATCTTATATGAAGAAACTCTTGTTAAGAAACAACTTATTTAATCTGATTTTGTCTACATTCTACATTCAAACGGGCCTGAAGTCTTGTTACATTATATGGCGGGACAATGTGATCCTCAATCCGTTTCACCGCCGTGGGAAAGTGGTCTGAATCGATGATGTGAATCCGCTTAATCGTTGTGGCTCTTTTCATCAGACCAATTCGCAAATTTGTTCAATGTAATGCAAACTCGTTGTTTTTTTTTGTCGTTGTTGAAAATAAACACAACTAAATGACAAAGCTTTGACGAAGGCCGGTATTGCTAATTTCCACATCATCCTCGATAGTTGCATTAAAACTTTTGAACAAAGTCGATCGAGCGATAACATTTTATTTATTGTCATGGTTGATGGGTCGATTCGGCGTGGGTATGGTACGTAGGTGTTTTTGGAACTCATTTTAGCCGCCGCAAATTGTGTGTGTATTGTGTACTCGTATGTATGTATATACAGTATGAGTTTTTAATTAGTGACAACCTTGTAGTGTTTGAATCAGTACGGCAAACTAAGCGACTGTTGATAGGAAATTAAAACAAAAACCGCATACAAAGTTTTTTTTTGTTTTTTTTTTTATTTTTAAATAGTTTACATACGAGCACGATGCGCTATCTAGTGGTAGTTAAAATGTCACTGATATTGTTTATTAGCTATATTTTTCCTACCGCTAGATGGCGTAGCACGTACGACGCTTCTCAAACTTTTCTTCGATAGAGATAGGATTTACAAATTAAAAAAAAAAAAACAAAAAAAATTTTTTTTTCTCATTTATTTATTGAAAGTTGCTTACTGCTTACCGATTCCCACACTACAAGGATGTTACTAATTAAAAACTTCGTGTGTCCTGAATGTATATACTTATGTATATGTATGTGTATGTATATGTATATGTATGTATGTTATTTTCGTCTTCTAATTCGAACCTTCTCGCATATTTGACGGCAACAAAAATGTTATATTTTGTCCTTTTCCTCCGCTGAGCATGATCTTGTGTTTTGTCGGTGCCGAGTTTAGCTTCTCTCAGGTCTTTTCAACCGTCGTCAACCAGGTGGCAAATAATCTTCGCAAATGATCTGGCAAATAATCTTCTGGCAAATAATAATCGTCGTTGGCAGGTCTAGGGCAAGCTTCATCATGTGATCATCTGGGCGTCGCTGGACGTGACCGTACCACCTTAAGCGTATTTCTTTGCCTTTATCAATATTGGAGCGACTTTAAAACTTCCTCTTATATGTATACTCATTTCGGATTTTGTCTAATAGTGTGACACCTGTTGACAAGCGTAGTATGCGCATTTCTGTTGTAATGTAGTTTAATGTTGTTTGTTAGTCGCCCAACATTCTGATCCATACAAGACAGCAGGTCTAATGGCTGTCTTATAAATTTGCTCTTCGATCTTAAGAGGCATTTTTCACACAACGCCGGCATTTTTCACACAACATCGTTGTCAATTTTGCCATCATTGCTTAGTATTGAGCCCACATATTAGGTCTTTGAATTGAAAACTTCGTTTTTTTTGTGATATTGAACATTTATTTCAAAGCAAATTGGAAAGTGCATTTCATTCAATGTATTGTCCATCGCTATGACGTTCTCCCATCTTTCTGGCAAGAGACAGATTCCCCGGCGGAAGAAGTCTTCGTCCTTGGAGGCTATCCACGAATCCAGCCATTTTTCAATATCCTCGAAAGACTGGAAGCGCTGCTCGAAAAGGCCATGGGCCATTAACCGTAACAAATAGTAGTCGGATGGCGCAATATCTGGGGAGTACGGCGGGTGAGGTAGGATGTCCCAGCGAAGCGTTTCCAGGAAGTTCTTGACCTGCATCGCGACGTGTGGTCGAGCATGGCCATGCTGGAAAATTACCTTGTCGTGCCTTTTAGCGTATTCCGGCCGTTTTATCCTCACAGCATCGCTCAACTTCTTGAGCTGAGCTCGATAGCGATCGCCCGTGATGGTTTCTCCCGGTTTAAGCAGCTTGTAATAGATGACACCCTTTTGGTCCTACCAAATGCAAAGCATTACCTTGGATCCGTGGATGTCTCTCTTCGGCGCGGCTGCTGAGGTCGATGGAAGTGATTCACCGGGGTACGAGCGATATTTTTTGCGTTTGGGGTTCTCGTAAAAGGTCCACTTTTCGTCGCCGGTGATTATTCGGTGGAGAAAACCTTTTCTTTTTTGACGGCAAAGGAGCATTTCACAAGTCATGAAACTTCTTTCGATGTCTCTTGGCTTCAACACTAGAGGAACCCAATGCCCTTCCTTTTGAATGACTCCCATAGATTTTAAACGTCTCGAAACGGTTGAGGGATGAACACTAGGTACTTCACTTATTCTTTCCAGCGTCAGACTCGAATCTTCATGGAGTATGGACTCCAATTCGGCTTCTTCAAATTTTTGCTCCTGGCGCGCTCTTTGTCTTGCACGTCGAAATCGCCACTTTTGAATCGGAGAAACCAAGTCTCAGCAGTCTTTTCTGTCGGAGTAAATTCCCCGTAAACCTTCAGCAGCAATCTATGACATTCTGCGGCAGTTTTCTTAAGATGAAAGCAGAAAAGCATCGCTTCCCGCAAATGACGTTTTGTCGGCTCAAATTTCGACCTCTTCGAAGCTAACAAAATTACCGTTGTTGACACTTCAACGAAATGACACAGACTGATAATTGAAGCCTAATAATGACGCTTTAAAATTAAAGATTTTGCAATTTGGTAAATGACTAGAAATATAGGTTACGGTATTTCTTAGGAAATCAAAGTTTCAATGCAAGGTCCTAATATTTAAATTGCGTCACCGTCGGTAAAGGCGTAATTCCTAAAGATATATTGATGTTATTAGGATTGGTGATATCATCAAAAATGCACGACAAGTGTTTTGTCTTCTTTGTACTAATCTTAAGGCCATTTTTTTCGAGTGCCTCAATCCAGGAGTTAAAGTTTTGTTGTAGGTCGTCCACGTCGTTCGAGACCAAAACAACATCATCAGCGTAGAGTATTATACATCAACATCGCGCTTAATTTAGTTCTAATGTTGCATAATAAATTAGTGAAAATTATGTTGTTGTATATATTCGATTACAAATAAAAATAAACTAACAAATCATTTAAAGCTGACGCTACCCACGCTTATTCTACATAGTTTTTAAAATATTGCTTACTAAATTAGTTTGTTTGTTTGTTTATTTATACTCTTTATTGTGAAAATGTCACAATGGGCGAGTTTATTGTCATATGACAATCTCTTACAACCAACCCTACTATGACGTGTTATATGTATGTGTGCGTGTAACATGTCTGTAAGTGTGTGTCATGTTATTGCATTCGATCGACAGAATTGAAAATGCAATTCCGTTAATTTGATCCCAACGGAAAATGGTGACCCAGCCGGGAATCGAACCCGGGGCCTTACAATGTAAGATCAGGCGACCTAACCACTATGCCACCGAGTCATAGTAAAATTAGTGAAATTGATGTTTTTGGACACATTCCTTAAAATAAGTAACATCATAGGCACCCAATAGAGTACCTACTATTACCTACTATTAGAGTACCTACAAGTTACAGAGTATTAAAGAGTGTGAATAAGTACCGGAATGCCGGCACTGCTGGCAATGTAGTCGATTAAGATAGTTGCCATTATCTATTTGTATCATCGTCGTATCGTGACAAAATCAAAAGTGGTGACGTGGCATTCAGTCGAAAAGCGCGTTTATTCATCCGATGGCAATTAAGATACAACACGTGAACGCGGCCGCGTTTAATAAATGGACTGCAATAAACAGCGATCGTTGAGATCGCTGGGAACGTCCGGTGGCCGGCGCGGTGCAACGGTGGTCCGATCGAAGCGTGAGCGCCGATTCATCGTCCGATCGCTCTCGTGGGAATGGACCGTCCGGACACATTCGCCAACAATTTGTCGTCGACTGTACAGATTTGAAGCCGCGAAGTCCTTACATTTTGCCCATTTCCATTCTATATTAAGTTATGGACTCATACTCTGGAGAAGGGCGGCAAATTCTCTACTTTGAAAAAGAGCTATCCGGAATTTGTTCACAGTAGTTCGGACGTTTTGGCTCATTCGCACGTCACGCGAAACAAACAACAAATGTGTAATCATGAAAAACTAGAAAACTCACAAAATACGTGCAACATTACCTCCTGAGTAGGGTGAGCATACGAGCGCCTTCTCGACTCGCACGCGCTCACTCAACTTTTTACGTACCAAGGTTCAACACTAACTAGGGTTCCAATTCGTTATTGTCCCGCGTTATGCATGCATACAATGTATGCTTTAACGATATTGACATATTTAACCACCAAAATAGTCGATCCTTTGTTTTAGAGGTACGTGAAAAGCTGATTATCAGATCGGATTGAATTAGCATGCACATACAAGCACTCACAAGCACATTCGCACTACAGATACACACACCCACATACACATACACGCACACACACATGCAAACACACACACACACACACACACACACACACACACACACACACGCAGGAGACGACAAACACGCGGGAGACGACAAACTCATTCGTGACGGAAGTACTGCAAGAACTTCGTCGCCTAGAAAGAGACCGAGCTCAGAACCAGGAGCACTAAATAAAAGAAAGAGTGGCTTGAACCGCCAGAAGAAGCAATAGCAAGACCCTCCCTCCGCGAAGTAATGCCTAACGGCGGGGCCGCGGAGGAAACAGAGGCAGAGACCAGAGGATGAGGTTTTTAGTCGGTAGGGGAAATTAATCCGAGTCCGACATACCCAGGCAGAATACTGTCCTGATGATACGTAAAAGTATTTTTCTCCAAACCTCTGAAAAAAAAAAAAAAAAAAAAAAAAAAAAAAAAAAAAAAAAACACACACACACGCACACATACACGCACACATACACGCTCTCCATCACACAAACACACACCAACACCCTTTTTAATGTTAACACTCTTTTTAATGATTTTAAATGTTAGTTTTAAATTCTTTTTGGTTTTCTTTGTATTGTATTGTTTAGCATATTTTGTAATCCTTATATAGCAAATAATTTAAAACATCATTGGCTTTACTTCTGTTATATATTATGCTTATATGGTATTTTTTTATGCTGTATGTTTTTAACAAAAATAAAATAAAATAAAATAAAATAACAAATTCACAGAAATCCACTATTTAGGCCGTCATTGGTCCATTATTGTATCTCTCGCTATGGAACGATTAGCGGGTCAACAAATAGCTTGGTGTATTTGGTGAAACATTGGTGGCCCGAGGGAAACTCGGCCTCTATGTCAGCATTTCAGTTATTGGTGTTGGTTAAAAATCATAATTTGTTTTCTACTGTTGTGTGAGTGGTGACGGGATAATTCAGTGTGTGTATTATACAAGAATGAATGTTTATAAATTATCTTTTTCATATAACCGAACGTCATACTAGTCAACTCACGGAAAAGCAATATCCTAACTAAAAATATCAGCATTCCTAGATACGGGCGTTTGTGCGCCAGTTAGGTATGCCATGAGCAAATGGCTATGGGTTTGAATCGTTTTTCCTGCACGATTTATAACAATGTATACTGAATATCACAGCCCTTTTGTAATAAATATTATTGTTTGTAATAAATAAATAAAATAAAAAATGTAAATTAAATAGGTCAGACCCAAAAACGACCCTTCAGTGCCACCTCGTATTCCTTGAAGAGTGTATTCCGATCCGGACCTTGATATTTTGCCTCAGGAAAGATTGTGTCCACCGTAGTAGCTTCCCACGTATACCAATAGCTTTTTTAAAAGTCTCGCGCGTAGGGCTCTAAACTCTTTTTCAAAATATAAATGTGGTTGTCGAAGTTATTCGTTCAGACGTTAAGCAATGCAGAAGTTAGCAAGTTCCAAGTAACCGTCCATCTCCTTCCTTGTCTCCCTCTCTCTCCCTCTCCCTTTCCATCTTCCTCCTCATCTCCCTCTTCCTTTTCCTCGTTCTCTTGATCTACCTAAGTTAAATAAGCAAAGTAAGACACGCTATAGGTCCTATGTTTAAAATCGATACACGTGTTGGATCATGTACATCGATATGCAAATCAATGCGTGATAGCACCACAACTACATGTCGATTCCACAAACTACACAAACCTATTAAACATTCAGTGCGCGGATTACTGTGACGATATCCAATTCATCACCATTTCGTTTGTAGTGAGAAGAGGAATTATACGATCTCAGAAATATGTTGCTTCTCCCGCGGATTGCATCGCCTCAACCTTCATCCACCCTGCAGCCTTATTACGAGCACTCTCGCGGTCGAATTTCTTTTGGCGAGTAAAAAGCGAGAATCGTTTTAAACGACATCGCGACCACTGTCGCTATCGCTATCATAATGTAACGAAATATAAGTTAATAGTAAGAAAATCGGTTGTCTGTAAAGTCGATTTACTGACGATAGTTGAACGTGACAACGTCATAAGAAAATACTGATGGAATGGTTGCATTTGAAGCAGTTTCATGTTTATTACAAACACCCAAAAATATATGCTTTTATACTCACCGATTTGACTACAACATGTAAATGTATTATTGTATAGCAGTATAATTGTATAATTGTTTATTGTTTAAAGTTTATTGTTTTTTTTTAATTTGAAAGTTTGAAATCTCAAACTGTTAAATAACGGTTTGAGAAGCGTTTGAGCACGCTGCGCCATCTAGCGGTAGGTAATACGTCGTAAATATACAATATCAGCGACATGTTACCAACCGCTAGATAGCGCATCGTAATGATAGCTTTTCATACTTTTTTTTTTTTTTTTAATAAAAGTTGCTTACTTTGTTGCACTTCGTTGTATCCACAAGAAAATTGTCCGTTCAGTAATAACATTCCGTGTATCAAGAATACCTACATATAAAATTATGTCAAGAATTTAAATCAATCTAGTGATTTTCATTCGTACTATTTTAGACTGAGGTTAGTAAATAATTCTTGTCGCAACTGGTAGATGGCAGCATTTATATTGAATAATAAATATAATAAATGGAACGCCTCAGAGCGAGGTAACGCCGCATGAGTCATGTTTTTTCGTGCGTGCAGCAGGCTCCATCGATTTATAAGACGTTGTCACGTCAAAAACGCAATTTTACAAACAAGCTTTTATTAAAATTTTGTCTCGAACCAGCCCTGAGTGCAGCAGTCATGTCATAGTGGAACTTAGAACGGCTATCATAATTGAATGTTATACAGAACTTGGTGTTTGTGCTGTTGACCGTTGAGGAGTCCCCTCGTTGGAAGCCAATCCTTGGTGCAGCAACCCTGTCGCGGTGAAACTTAAAACGGGCTGTCATAAATGAATGCGTATACAAAATTTAGTTTCTGTGCTGTTAACCGTTGGTGAGTCTCCTCGTCGGGAGTCAACCTTGGGTGCAGCAGCTGTGTCATGATGAAATTTAGAAATATACAAACCTTTTTTTATGTGCTGTTGACCGTTGAGGAGTCCCCTCGTTGGATGCCAACGCTGGGTGAAGCAGCCCTGTTGCGGCGAACGGGATATCTTAATTGAATGCGCTTACAAAATTGTGTGTGTGCTGTTGACTGCGGAAAAGTAGCCTCGCCGGGAGCCGATTCTGGGTGTAGAATCAGGTCATGCTCACCATAAAAATGCATTGTCATCGGAACTGAACCAACATGTAAAATCCATTTCCATAGGATAAAAGGAAGTGGTACTAATTCAGCTTGCAATATTTTCCCTAAACAAACTAACAAACATTGCAAGGTTAATCTTGTAATAACGACCGTTCACTCGCTTTCATTGTGCTACTCAAATGATCGACTCCAGAAACCCGGATGATCAAAAGAGGTGCATTCCTATACATTCTGTCAGAAATTGATTAACACTATTCGCTGAATCTCGAAACAATAACTTTAGAAAGTGGGGTAATTTATTAAAAAAATACTTTCCTTTGGGTACTTGTATTTTTAGGTTTATTTTATTTATTTATTTAAGAATTAATTACTATAATACATTGATTAGCTTACAAAAATAACAGGAACCGAATGGCAAAACCTTAACCTTTTGCTTATTTGTTTCTGTCACCCAACTGGGACTAGCCCGTTCTAGGGTGGACAGGACTCCAATATTACAATCAAGGTTGCCCATCAAGTTTTTTTTAATTCTTTATGCGTTTGTAATATATTGAAATTATAGATACCATTTGTTTAAAAAATAAACGTTTAAGCGTTGAAAATGTCACGGGCAATTTCAATAATCCAGACTTTTGTAATAATTTATCTCTTTCAAGCACCACACGCGTTAGAAAGAGATCGACACGAAATTAGTTTGCTAATAAATGGATAATTATGAAAAAAAATATTTGAAATGATTGCCGCCGTTGTAATAGTTCGCATTCAATTTTATGTTGTTTTTTTATGATACGTCCAGGGATAATCGAGTTTTGCGTGCCGAAAACAAACACTTCCCCTGCTTATTATATCGGCTATCTTATATAAATAATATCAACACTTTAGCCGTTTCTTGTTACTGTAGACATTGTGGGTATTATAGTATTTTTGAAGCGATGTATGTTTTCCTTAATAAAATAAATAAAAAGGAGATTTTCATAATACCTAATGGAGCAGTTGCGATAGCGATCGGATCGCGGGAGTGTTCGTAATATCGCTGCCGGTCTTCGACACCGGGGATGCATGTGTCAAAGAATAAAATAGTGAAATCGTGTCCCTGTCACCTCTAATTTTCTCTCTAAATTTGTTGACGCCTTCATTTTTTACGTTTCGCTGGGGAGGCGCTTTGACATGGGATATTCAGCGATCCGTTTTTTGTAAAACGTTTGCCCGTAGCGGCATTGGTTATAGTTGTGGTTTCACACGATCGAATTGACCTCCACATGGAAACGAAAGTTGAACTAAAAATGCTTTTCTCTCGCCAATCGCCGCCTAAATTTTAAAAAGATTTAGGTTTTTGTGTAGACTTTTTTGTCACAATGACGCAATTTTTAATTCTAGTACCTTTTAGTTAAATAGTTTTTTTAACATTAGGTACTTATGATTATTATACTACACATTGATTATTAATTGAATACTTTTTACTACTAATTTTTAGATCATTGATAATAAACCTTTATTTCAATTAGTATACGAAAATTTGTTTTCGTGCCGTGCAACCTGGCGTGAAGTAGGAAACTGAAAATCGTTTATGCCGATATTTTATTATTATTATTTGTACTTTGTTTGTACTATTTGTATTATTATTTGTACTATTTATTTACTTTGTTAACTTTGAAATATTTTTATATATTGAGTAAATTTCAACAATCTGTAAAGATTTTAGAAAAAAAACAGTTGAAATTGGGTCAAAATATAATATGGGAGGTAGTTTTTTTTAATTCATGGTCCGCTCAAGAAAAACCGACATAATATGGTGTTTCAGGTAAAATGTTGTCAAAAGTGGTCCAGTTTTTTTTTGTGGTTCGGGTCGGTTGCGCATTTTTTGTTTTTAAAAAAAAACATTTCATTAAAAGTTGTTCGTTTACAGAAAATTATTCTACACAAATACAATAGTTGAAAACAACCTACAACCTTTTTTTGATTTAAGGAATTGTCGGCAAATAATTCACTAATAAAATAGAGATGGTCGAAAACAACATTATAATGGCCCTTTATCAGACGTAGGCGACCGTGATTGCGATTACCACTTTCCTAGCCTAGAAGACCGTACTTGGCAGTTCGGCCTCTTCCCAGGATGTGTTTTAATGGATCACACGCGTCATTTATATCGAGGAAATATCAAACAATCCCGTTTTTAAATGCCAAACGGAAAACCTTTTCAACTGCAGCCATATTCATTACATCCTATTCATCCACTTAGATAAGAAATCGTGCAGAGTTTTGCTCTCATAGCGATAATCACTTGAATACAAGTTCGTTATCTTTATATCGCCACTCTCTTATGTTTATACCTTTTTAATAGCCTTTTATCAACCGCGCGACGTTTCGTTGGATTTCTACAGGTTCAAAATTATTTAAAGTGAAGTAAAACGAGACACTGCTGACCAAAAAAACATTGCTGATATAAGGATGTGCACGCGCTCCAAGCGGTATATTCTGCGGTCATTTTCATTGTTTTTATTCTAATTTCTATAATTGATCATTCTGATTATAAATGAGATCAAAAGAAATTACCGCGTGAAGTTTGTAGCGCGATGATGCAACCGCCGTTGTCCAGGGTAGACTGGAGTAGACTGGTAGGGAGTCCTACCAGTCTACCCTAGTCGGGCGCTACAACCTTCACGCGGCAAATTCGTTTTATCTTATTTATTAGGCATGTCAAACAACCGATAGTCTATGACCATTCTGATGTTCTATTCGTCCTATCTCTATTTTATTTAATTATTTGCCGACAGTTCTTTGAATTACTTTTATAAGTTCAACAATTTTTCGATCTTACCATGGAGTATGAGTGAATTTCTTAGATATAGCTCCACAACCAATAATTTGGTACAATTCCCGGATTATATTGCTAAGCACATGGATGCGCGATCCCGCGAGCAGGTCGACATGGTTCATACTGACTTCTCTAAGGCTTTCGATCGGGTTGATCACTCCATTATTCTTCTTAAAGTCGACAACCTAGGAATTCACGGTAACATACGATACCTGACTTCCTATCTCGAAATGTATGCATACAATTCATCTTCGGTCTACGTAAGTATGATCACTTGTCCGAATATAGGGCACGGATAAAGTGGTTGCTAGTACGCCAAAGGAGAAATGTTCATATAGCTGCCTTCCTCTATCGTGTACTCTCAATCGACACCATTCTTTTTCCACGAGCTTTTCGAACTGTCAAGTTCCCACGACCTCGTACTATAACAATTTGCTCAACATTCCTTCTTTGTCCATGGTGTAAGACTCTGGAACGATCTCCCAGCAAATATACAATACTCGCCATCTTTAGGGTCATTCAAGACCAACCTTAAAAAAGTATCACTGTTCTAGGAAGTAACCAATCTAAAGTACATTCAAATATTAATACTAAATATATAATGTTTATATTGCCTTATGCAAATCCGATTGTATAATATTGTGATATTGATTTATATCGCTGTGTAATAACAATTTTTTTTTTTAAATACATACAGGTATATTTTTATAATTATAATATTAGGAAATAACCGCGTCCTGGAGTAGCGATTACACTAACATCGTTCTTGTAAAGCTGTCATTTTGTCTGGGGTGAATTTGGCAGCATATGGATGCATAGCGCCCACCGCGTTCGGGTCTAGTTTTTTTTAAAGAAGCCCCTGTATCGAGTCACCTTTCGTTATCTTTCGGGCGTTTTTAGACGCACGGGGGAGGAGGAGATCTGTCACTTTTTCCGCAGAGCAAACATTTTTTCTCACGTTCGATACGCTCCGACGCGTATTTTGGTTAAATATCATGTTTATTTATGGATGTCTTCCGATTTTGAAAAAAAGAAAATGCTATGCCTGATAGAATTCATATAGCCTGGGAGCCAAATCTTGCAATATTTCGCATGCCACAACATGTCTATATTCGCCCGGTCTTGAATAGTTTGGAATGTTGTAGTAGTGTTCCTGAATTTGGCGTGCCAAAGATAAAAAATGGTAGAAATCGAAAGAGCCTGGACTGGAAAAATAACTTTACAATAATAACACGTACATATGTCTAAGTGTAGCTATTTTAATCATAATCCTATAGACATCATTTATATTAACTATATTATGTCATTTAACCAACCTTTGGGTTATTATTCAAAAAGTAGGTAAACAATCGTTGGGATTTTTTCATTCGATTGATACCCATTTGGATGATTTACGTAGACTCCTCTAATCATATAATAGATACATTAAAATACAAATTTTAATAGTTTAACCTTTCGGAAGCCAAACGTTCTACGATCGAGGTTCCGAATCAGGATAACCCACGAAAACTAAGGCGTGAGTAATTGAATACAGTTCACTAATTAATAATCAAAGGATACTGACACCCTCTCCGCAATAAGCTGGTTTTGGACACCATTTATTACCAATCTTAAGTGGATTTTGGACACCATTTATTACCCTTTTTTTGTATTTAGAATTGTAGGAACAATTTGACGTATCACCTACGCTTTGTGAGTTTCGTTTTGTTGTTTTTTTTTGTACTCGAGCGTACGTGATACGGGTTGTTGCGTTCGGGCGATAATATAGCGGCCGTATCGCATGCGTTCGTATAGGTAGGGCGGTTAATTAAAAAAAAATAAACAGGTAAAATAAAAAAGAACATTGCATTCTATTGTATTGCATTGGAAGAAATATTGTAAAAAATAAAACCAGGTTATAATCTTCAACTCTCAAAAATATCTAAAAATACGTGATTCAAATTTATAAAAATAAAACATACTTTAAAAAACAAGAAATAAACATTAGAACGAAAAGAAAGAGAAATATTCCATGTTATGCAGGTTGACTGCAGACCTTTCTGAAATTATTATAGTGATAAAAAAATGCAATAATTTGCAAACCTACTATGGGCCGGGGCTAACATGTGTCCAAAATACCGAATGCAAACAAACATTTACCGAATACGATGTAAACAATCATTTATACTGCCATAATGTTCTACGTAGCGAGAATTCTATAAGCGAAATCGATACAAATACATGCATTGTCATCGGAACTGAACCATTCAACTTCAACTTCATAGGATAAGATGAAGTGGTTCTAATTCAGCTGGCATGATTTGACCTAGACAAACTTACTAACATACGTTGCAAGGTAAATAAAAGCTTGTAAAAACACTATTATCAAATTGGAAAATTTTAGAAGTTTGCTTGTTTATTGAAAGTTTATTGAAAAACTAACGGAAATTGGAACATTTTAGTCAATTTGGCTCGTTTATTGGTTTTTCCCATCGTATTTCTTTAAAAATATAGATGGCTTATCTCGATTTATCAAAGGAACTACTGGACAATTTTGAATGTTTGAATATTTGAAAATCTATGCATACGATGCATCTTCGGTCTACCTAAGTATGATCACGTTTCTGAATATAGGGCACGGTTATAGGTGGTTGCCAGTACGCCAAAGGAGAAATATTTAAATATACTTGCTCTCCTCTATCGTGTACTCTCTTAATCAACACCATCCCAGGAGGTTTACGAAGATCCCACGGTCTCGTACTTTGGTCGGCCCCTGACAATTTACTGAAAATTCTTCGTCATAATACTGATTTCTCTTCCTACTCTTTCTGTGTCAATGATGCAGGATTCTGGAACGATCTCCCGGCAAACATACGAAACTCCACTTCTTTGTATTGAAGACTCACCTAAAAAAGTATTACTTTTCTTAGAAAATAACCAGTTCTTCTCTTTGTCTCTCCTTCTTCTCCAAATGTCCTCTCTTCAGGCATTCTTAGTTTTAAATAAAGTAGTTTGTATTGTATGCAGAGTAACTTATTTGTTCAATTGCCGTGTGGCAATAAGCTCGCTCGCTTTTTGTATTCTAATTCTTTACGTGCAAATCAATTTTTAAGATTATTAAATGCAAGCTTTTATTCCGATTATGGTATGTGATGTTTAGGGAGGAAAGGAGGGGGTGGATGCATAAATAAATCTTAACATGCGCGCATCGTCATTAATTTTCCCATAACTTTGTATTACCGTCGTATTCTAAGCGTCGTCGCCAAAATCCGGAAGTTGTCACGGGCGAAAAGCAAAGAAAAGGCGCTGATTGAAATCCCTCACTACCATAAAACCGGTTTACGAGTGCTGCTGACACTGGACCATAAATCACAGTATGCCCCTCCGTAAGATTGCCATTGGTCGAATTGGCTCTAGTGTCGAACACTTAACGGAATCAATCTGAAATGAGTTGGTTATACTTTAGCAGCAGCAGGCCTTTTATTAAAGTGTATTTATTTATGTAATTGTCTTGAACTTGTTTATTTCGGTTTGAGTTGTATTCACTCTATAAAAAACTGTTAAAACTGTTTACGATTATGGAGAAGCTCGAAATTAAACATCCGAGCCTGGTCAATCGTTCTTGCCACTGCTTATGCACGACAAAACAGTCACACACTTCACAGTTGCGATTGAAGAATCTTCGTCACCCACCTTACTCGCCAGATCTTGCTCAAATATATTACCTCTATTTTTTTGGAAATTTGGATATTTTTACAGTAAAAATTTTAACTCTGGGGATGCAATAAAACACGCCTTGAGAGCAATAATTCATTCCCGTAAATGAGTTTTCTATAACAGAGGCGTTAACCAACTTTTGCGACTGGTCTCCCAGGTGAGCCAGTTGCAGGATCACAGCCCATAGTTACAAACATGTTAAGCCATAATAGCGCGACAATTAATACTCAGTGCCCATAGCCGTGTTATCTGGTATCACCCCCCCCCCCTCCCCCCTCCATTTCATCATCATATATGAGAAACAAGATATTTATTTTGTGACAGCATTGACATGTTTGTTTGTAGAAATATATTCACGTTTGTCTTATAGAAGTATTGATCTCACCACTACCAAAATCATTCCGACTGAATGATATTATGTCATACATTCGTTCATCGAAAATTCCAGTGCTTGCAGATTACTTGGTGTTGATAGCCGATTCACGAACCTACTCATAACAATTTAATAACAACGTCTATTATATGGTATTGGACGGCCAAACTAATAGCAATTTATTTGGTCTTCTATAATAACATTGATAATGAATGGTTTATAAAGGACTGGTTGATGGGGAGCTAATGGGTCCTTGTTGAGTTGGCCACGAAGACCCATTTGTTCGGAGTCGGTCACACTCACGGGTCAACATCCATCCGGCGGCCTCTACGCATGAAGTGCGAGCCCGGGTAGGACTCTAGCCTTAGGGCTAGTTTACCCCAGTAGTCAACCTTCTGGCGCTCCTGGCCGGTCTGTGCACCGTGCGGCGTAAGCCAATCGATCGTGCATTTTGACAAACAGTCGGGGGAGTCTGGAAAAAGCACTATCTTCTATAAAGCGGGGGTAGACCATCGGCCACCCGATTCCGGGCGAAGAGCCGGACAAAGGATGCCGTGGTCCGCGATAGATTCGGTTGACATCGTTTCACCGTTACTTAAGGGAGAGGACCGCGCAAGCGACCTCGAACTCGTAACCAGATGGGCAACCGGAGTAATCTGGTCGCAACTGGAAGTAAGGGCGCTAGTGTCAACCCGCTGGGTAACATGCCTGGCTATCTCGAGAATAAGGCGGATGTGGCGGAGCTTGACAGTGGACTGCTTTGTCCGAAGTCTTCTGCGCTCACCTCACGGGAGACAGAACGATCATATTTCGTTAAAACTTCCGGAGGTGACGGGTTCGTCCGTTGTAGTTGACAGCTCTAGTTGGTTGATTATAAAAAAAAACCATTAATTTAACCAATGATAACTATAATAACATTCAGTTATTAGTGTTATCCATCGCATTTCATTATAGTCTGATTACAACACAGAAATAATACAGATAAATAGAATGCCATATATTAGTCTACCTGAAATTGTTAGTAAAACCTGTATACCACATTAAAAATGTAAATAATATTAACATACTCGTAATAAGAGATATGATTTTAACAGTCTATTTAGAACGCCATCTACAATTCAACGCCATGGTGTTATACCTAGGCGTTGTCCTTTTAACACTACCATGGTGTTATACCATGGTGTTATACCTACGACGAAAGTCGCCACTGAACATAACAATAGAGGATTAATCAATTTCTGAACTATGAGTGCCATCTACACATTGCGTTTCGTAGTAAAATCCTGTTTGCCAATTTGTAGTACGAAATTTAACAATTTAATACGTTGTATGATCAATGGTAATAGTAAAACATTGTATATAGCCCTTTGCTTCTGTTGTCGCAATTATTACCTCTCGTTCCGATAGATATGGTCGTATCCTAAAGTCGCGCGCGGCCATGTCGTCTGTCGTTAGCGTCGTCGTTAATTGACTCGTTAAAAGTATGAAAGCATCCGTGCCAAATCCACGTCAGCCGCCCTTCAATATTCACCACTCAATGGAATGCGTGATGCTGACGTCCGCTCGCAGATTATAGCCGCGATATTGTTGCGATACCCTATTATCCAGTCTACCCTTGGCTGGGGATCGCTATCCATTCAATTGCATCAGTGCGTAAATGTGTACATTCACTTGCACATACTAACTTAGTATAGGAATTCGGTTACAATTGAATATGCAAAGGAAAGCTGGAGAACGCTAAAGTTGTCACCTGCATGGCTGCAGGGCTGTGACGCGGAGTATGAACCTTAACACAAAAGTTTAGTTTTTTTTGTGATTTTCAAATAAATGGTCATTCAAATTAATAATAAAATCACTAATCTATACTAATATTATAAAGAGGTAAAGTTTGTGACGTTGTAGGAAGTAATCTCTGGATCTACTGAACCGATTTTCAAAATTCTTTTACGAATAGAAAGCCACGTTATTTGTGAGTGTCATAGGCTATATATTAATCCGAAAAATGGAAAAGACTTTTTCGTGGTAGTCGGATTTCCAAAGTAAGTCGGAAAAAACGGTCGAACGAAAACGTTTCTAACTAACGCTGCCTTAACGATGAGAGGTATATGATTAAGTTCTAAAGAAAAGTTTTAGAGCTTGATAATGCCTACAAAAAAGTCAGCGACAGCATATGTCTAACTTTTATATTTAAGTCACAAAAAGTAGTTTTTCAAATTAAAAAAACAATTTAAATCCTTAGGTCATGTTTATTTTATTGGTCATATTATCAACAATTACGAATTATTATCAAAATAAGTAAATTTATTGTCTCAAATGTTTAAAACAAAAGACTTTTCCCTTTTACTGCATATAATTTCACTTTTACTGCATAAATGGTGAAAGAGATAAGACACTCACAAAAAAGACACTCACAAGAAGACACTCACAAATAACGGTAATATAGTCAAATTGGCATGCAAATACATACATACATATGCAGTAAAAATATAACCCTTCTTTTGGCAGTCAGAAAATAGATCATAGCACTCAGTACTAACCAAACCACACTCATAATTTCATCACAAGTAAAAAGTTTTACCGCCCAACGAAGTGGGCACGGGTCAGCTAGTTTATTATAAAAGGCAACTCGTATCAAATGCATCCAACATTTAAATCTAGCAGAAAATGAAACATCAAAAATTTAAAATAGCAATAATCTATAATGACGCATGGGAGAGGGAGGGGAGGAAAGGAGAGAATTAAAAAGTTAAAGCGTTCTTGAGCCTGTGTTTAAAGCAAAAGCAATAGAAACTCGGTGCTATCCTTACATTTGTGGGTGAAAGTATTTCAGACGGAGAGACGGGTTCCATGTAAGGAGAAGGAGTGCGAAAAGAAATCACTACTGTGACCAGGGATCGAGAGAAGTAGGTTTGAGATCTCAGAGGGTGCAAGTGAGCTGATAGAGCATTGAAACTGTTTATGAGATTACTCGGAGCTGTCCCCTCCAAGATTCTGTAGAGTAAAGGGAGGACTTTCGTATATCTCCTTTCTCGGGTCATCAGCCAGTGAAGTCTCCTTCTGTCTTTGGTAATATGGCCATACTTTCTTAGGTCATGAATAAAGCGTATGCAACCATTTTGCAGCGTTTCAACCCTGGTGGCTAAATCTTCCGTGATGTCGAGAAAGGCAACATCTGAAAAAAATAGTAAGAATTCCAAATAATATGTAAAATCAATGATTATCGCGGTTGCTTAACATTATAAATAAGATAAAAACGAATATACCGCGTAAAGCTCGTAGCACCCGAGCTCAATGATGTTGCAACCGCCGTTGTCCAGTCTACCATGGACAACGGCGGTTGCAACATCTCTGAAACGTCGGGTGCCACAAACGCGATAAATTCGTTTTTATCATATTTATAATTCTAAATAACGTCAAATCAGTTAATGTTGATTGCCAATTCTAATCCGCATCTATTGATATTACATGTATATTATGCAACGATATCAAAGAGTTTGAACTGTGGGGCACGTTTGCCTCACATTATACCAATGCATTTAATGTACTTAACAACCAAATAAACATATTCGAGTAATAAGTTAATAAGTTTCGAGTAATATTACTATGTATAATTAAAAATAATGGCATCCTTTGGGATACGCTATATAAATCATCCTAGTACATTGACTGAACGTGCTATATTAATTACTGTCATTAAGATATTAATTACTGTCATTTAAGATTAATTACTGTCATTCCTACACAATTGTATGGTTGTATTGGAAATAAATACCTTTTACTTTACTTTACTTTACTTTATACACAAGGCACATAAAATCACGTCCTCGTAACACCATGTGCCGAAAATAAAGTAAACAATGTTAGCACGTAAAACGTGCAGTAAAAAGTACGTTGCAATTTTCGCTCAACCGTCTCGGGCGCATTAGTCATAGGCGATCAGACGCCCCCTACGAAATTGAGAGTATCGTGGTATGGAGTTACCAGCTGCAGCAGAAGTAGTATTGCAGATGCCAGTATTGCAGAATGAGACGAGTAGAGCTTGAGGTAAACGATGATGAAACGGGGATTAAAAGTGGCTACACGCACTTAGTCTAACTCTTAAGAGTCATTGTGCCGTAGCCACACTTAAATAATTATTTATTAACCCGACCAATTCTCAAACAATGGTTGATTGGCGGACAAACACTGTTGGCGTCGATTGATGTATCTTCACTACTTTCAGTTCAAATCGACAACAATGTCATAGAGTATTCAAAAGTTGTACAAAACTTGTACATACTCGTCGACCAAACTATCATGGCAAGCACGAATCACCCAAATTAGTAATCGTATTTATTTAGGCATTAATTTAGTATTATAAATCCTACCAGCAGACTTTAGTTCAAACACTTCTACTACTTGGGTAGCGAATGGTTTCGTGCAGCTTGGGTCATAAGATCAGTTTTGTTCTCGTATCGGCCTAACTCGCAATTCAGCTCCTATTCAGAAGCCTCCTCGTGCGGAAGGCTACCCCGGGTAAGACTCTCGCGTCTTAGGCCTCACAGCTGGTGGACCGGTTTCTCCTGGCGGGATCGCATCCCGGCGCTATGGACGGTTTGCGCACCGTTCGGCGACGTCAAGCGGTTGTACACTTTGACTAATAGCTGAAAGTGTCTGGAAAGGCACAGGAAAGTTACCCAGCGGACAGCATCGCCTCCTGTCTTACCAGTTTTGGAAAGATATCTCCACCTGGAATTAACCATCAGGATACCTCCTTCCTCCCGACTGGTTACGGGACTGAAGTCGCTTACGCGGCCTCTACCTGTTGTATTTCAGCGGTAATTCAATAAGAATTTATCGCGGACCTAGGCGTCCTTTGCCCCTCATACGATTCGGGATCAGGTGACCGATAGGTCGTTTCAAGAATGGAATGACAACAGGTTAACATCCACACCTGCTGCTTAGGAGATGGTATATTTCCATAGTCTCCAGACTCCTTCAGCAATTAGTCAAAGTGCACAACAGATTAACGTCGCCGTACGGTGCCCAAACCGTCCAGTAGCGCCGGGAGGCAATCCCCAGGGGAAACCGATCCACGAGCCGTGAGGCCTGAGTTGCGAGAGTCTTACCCGGGGTAGCCTTCCGCACGAGGAGGCTTCTGAATCATGAGATGGACCGATCCGAGAACACAATGTATCTTATGCGCCAAGCTACAAAGAAGTTTGTAGGATCAAGGTCTGGCGAGTACGGTGGGTGATAAAGATTCTCCAGTCGCAACTCCTGCAACCTTGTAACTGTTTGCTGTGAATAGTGTGGCCGTGCGTTGTGCAGATACGTCGTTATTTGCAGGTCTTGATAGTACCTATGTGCGTTTGCTGTTGTGCCAGACCGCAAGAAGTTGTAAAATAACAGCGACACAGGACTTTATTATATTACAAATAACTCAAAATTCCAACTTTTGAACGGTCGGTTGCGCACACACGAATATATCCAAGCAATAGCAAACTACCAAAAGACCAATGAATAACTTAGTTTGAAAAAGAAATATCATGGCTTCGATTTAAAATTTATTTAATTGCGGATTTGCAACTCGAACCGAAGTTATACAAGTTCAAACTTCACTCACAAACAGGTAAGACCTTAATATTAATTAATCTTTATTTGCACACTTTTTACCTGCATGATTTTCTTGATGTCAACTAATAAATAAAATTAAAAATTCCTTGAAATGAGGAGCTGGCAATACTGCGCTTTAAAAAACGCAACACACCCTCTCTAGCACTCCCCTACTCTCAACAATTTTTCAAGCTTTCCGGATTCGAGCCGTTCCGCGGATGGCTTTATGGGCTGTCGAAGTCGAAAACGTGCTAAAAAACGAATACATCATCGCGAACAGGCGTATTTTTCAGAGTTAGCGGGGAGAACGAGTTTTGAGAGGGAGAGGGAGACAAAGCTATTTGTTCCTAGTTCACATGTTTAATGAGTAGGTGTAGTAACTAATATAAAAAGGAGATGGAGATGTTAGATGACTTCTTGGTACCTGAAGTGCAAAACTTTCCATTTTATTATTACGGTTTTATACAGAAAAACTATGTTTTAATCGTAATTTTGTTGCATTACAAGGAATTTTGTTGAAACTCCATTACTCGATTATATATCAACATTTTCCTTTCGGTTAATACGGAAATAGCAATATACTATAGTTTCAACATAATTCATGTGTCTGACTATAACCGTACGTATACTATTTCATGCTGTTATGCTTGAAGCGAGATCTCACGGTCGCGACGTAATTAAATAATATTATGTTTTAACATTACGACACGGTAACTACCATCACGCCAACACCGTTACGCGTCATATTAATTTATACGTATGGACCACAGTCCGAGTAGGGTATACGTAATTCTTGTTGAAATATGCGTATTTCCGTGTATTGCATCGTTATATTTTTCTCAGTGTATAACCAAAGAACATGTTTTCAGTATGGCTTAGCCCCGCCACACACGTCCAGTACGTCTCTGTCGTGAGTTATTGTAATTTTCCCTCACAGATTGATCTCCAGGGAGGTAACATAAATTGCTCCCCACGCAGTCCTGATTTGAGCCCGATAAATTTTTTCTTAAGGGGATATCTCAAATCCAAAGTATACTTTAATAATTCGACCTCTCTGACGCAGTTGAGAGAAAACATCCGTTATGGAATCACGGAGCTTACATGCCGAGCCGTCATGAGACATTTTTCTGTTCGTTTGAATGAGTGCCGTGAACGTGATGGTTTGCATTGATGACATTATTTTGAAGATTTAAATTCCGAAACAATTTTTTAGATTCCATTTTTTGATTCCCAGATTCCTCCCAACGTGCACAGATCTGCCCAATCCGCCGAGAGAAGCTCGAATTCTAATGTTTTCCTCGTATTTTATAAGCGATTAGCTTCAGAACCTATTGTATATATTGTTTTTTATTCTTTTCTGTTGCTTATTGGGTATTTTTTGCTATTATCTTGCCATACATTTTTTAGGACTACCCCTAAATAAAGACGCGCGGGGGAGGGTTTATTTGTGAGTGTGCTTTTCGCGCTTTATCCGCCGAGGATATGTCAAGCTTTCAGCCCTCCTCGCCAGCTTTGCTAATCATTAATCAAAAAATATTTCTGTTAATTTAACACCTGGGCCGTGTGGCATTTTAAAAAATGACCCGACAATGGATCGTCTGTTTTGGGGGGCGACTGCATTTTACAAATTCAACGCTATGCTATATGCGTGGATACAATTTTGATGGGTTAGACTGGTTTACTTTTGGGTTTTGGAGTTTAGGGAAAGATTTTTGTGGGGTAGGACAGCGGGCCCATTGATTCCACCTTTTGGTTGGCGGAGAGGCGTAACCGGAGAAAGTTCACCATCACCAAAAAGTTGGGTTAAATATTTCATTACTGACGATATTATATAATGGTATGGGTTCCTCCTAGGCCAGATCAGTACATTTTTTGACATTAGGAGTTCATGTGGTCACAGGAGGTAATCGCGGGCGCCGTCATTCGATCACGCGAGAGAGCGATGGAGTTTAGGCAAAATGAAAGGTACGGTGTGTTTCGAATTGGAAAATCTGGGGGCCTATTCTTGAAAAATGTTGCAAACTAAATTTGTCTATGGCCCATTTAAATCAAATGGTACATAGACAAATTTGGCATGTAAAATTTTTCAAGAATCAACCCGCAGCGCGTCGCGTGCGATTACAGGATATCGGATCGATACACCTCCCCACCCAACATGAACTCCCGATACTGCGAATCGGTTTTAAACAGATTTGGACGAATCTGAAGAGTGCTATCACGGCCGTATTCTCTATTCCTTTAAAAAAAATGTTTTTCTTTGTTTTTATGAACTCTTGAGTCTAAACGAGGGTAAGGGGTGAGAAGCTTAAAAAACGCACGCACGTGTGTATTGTGATATTGATTATGATAGCATGATGTTGGGGACTCATGATATCTCCTCCCATTTTACTAGCTCCATGCTCTCAACACAGACCTTTGCTACTGAATGGAATGTTGACGCAGTGAGAATTGATAGGCCATTGTCATTGATGGCAAATTTTATTATGACTCGTAGATCTCTTAGTTCGTGGAAGCTTCGAATGGAATAATCTTATATTAGACTTGAGTTATCGTCGTATCAGTATTTTATTAGCTTCTGCTTTTTATCCTGCAAATCATAACGAGAAAGTGCAATAATCTGTTTCGACTGTCTAGATATATACTATACATGAAATGGCATGTCCTCAGAGAAAATAATGTATGTAGATTTCAAAAGTTACATTTTGTAGAAACTTTTGTGGCTATTTTAGTTTTGCCTAATGAAGGACCAAGAAGCTCAATAAAATAGTGATACAGTTTCGTAATAGTTACAAAATAAACTAATATAGTTAGAAGAAAAAAACGGGCCGATGGCATAGTGGTTAGGTCGCCTGATCTTACTTCGTAAGGTCCTGGGTTACCATTTTCCGTTGGGATAAAATTATTGGAATTGCATTTCAGTTCTGACGATCTAATGAAATGACAAGACACACTTACATACACACACACATATTAAACGCACTTATTCATATAAACATTTCATAGTAGGGTTGGTTGTAAGAGATTGTCGTATGATAATAAACCCGCCCATTGAATTTCACAATAAAGAGTTTAAATAAACAAACAATAATATGATAGAGGTAAGAAAAAGAGTGTTATTTCTTATTAGGATTTTTTTCAAAATTAAAAACTGTAAACTTCGTCCGTACTATCTACTACATTTACCTATGAACTGCATACATTCAACTTGCGATACCATTGATATTCTTTACGAATGGAATATTGCTATATTTTAAAAATAATATGCGCAGTTTTCCCATAAAATGTACTTAAATATACATTGTCTTTAGATGAGTGCCACTAGTACCGATTTTTTGATTATTTGGTTAATTTCACCAGATCACAACAGTTCACGTATAAAAATTGCCAAAAATGTAATTTTTGAAATTTACACACATCGCCCATTAAGCCACGCGACTTTATTTATGGTACAGGTCACAACTCACAATCCTTGTAATAGTAGGTATAGGTAAAAACTTCAAAGTGCAAAGTAGGTTCGAAGAGTAAGCCTAGATTTTCTGCTGTAGACTATATTTTTGTATTTATCTTTATTTCTATCCGGCAGTATATTTATAAGTACATACTATAATATTTTCGCAGATGCGTCGCAATATTTCGCGAGTACATCACGTTCTGCACATCGCGCGTGCAAGAGTGCAAATTATAAACTTTAGTGCACTTGATGATTTTGTGCAACAGAGGGATATCACCACTTGATCATCAAAAATGTCCTCATGATAAGCATTTTGTGTAAGAAGGCAACCCTAGCCGCTAATTATTATTTACGGCAAAATTCTCTAACAAAAATGATTGTCTAAATTTTCTAAGAAAAAATGTTTAAAAAAAGTCATTTAGCGTTTTTCTCTCGATTACCTTACCTTCTTTCTCTATAAACGTAACTTAATCTATGTAATCGATACATTTATTTTATAATATGTTTAATATGATTCGGTAGATACAGTATCACCGCTACGTAAGGATGAGGACCGCGCAAGCAACCTCGAACCTGTAACCAGTCGAGAGGAAGGAGGTATCCTGATGGTTAATTCCAGACGGAGATATCCTTCCAAACTGGTAATTAGGTTGGCATAGCTACCGAGCATGTTGGCATAGCTAGACATTTGATTTGTATTATCTCTAAGTCTTCTACGCTCATCCCACGGCTGAATGAACGATCTCATATCGTTATATCATCCTGGGGTGACGGGTTCGCTCGTTGTAGTCGACACTATCCCACATGCGCTACGTAATAAGATTAACACTATAAAAGCCAATAATAGTGCATCATAAAACCAGTGTAATATTCATTAAGTTATGTTTTTATAGCACAATAAAGTTATTCTATTCTATGTTACGTGTTTTTTGCGTATAATAATACCATGTACACAATAACACTCAATTTTCATTCCATATATTCAATTACTTAACGATGAATGCTTCCTTCCGCCTAGTCCAGCCAATGTAGTACATCAGCTGTTTTTTGTACATCTTCCATTTTCACTAAACGATGATTCAAAATGTTGATACATTACATAATTTCGCGTTTGCCCCTCGGGTAGCACACTCAAAATTGAAAACTGCCGGCGCGTGTCGAAATGTATACTAAATTATGTTATTCAATGTCGCCTTTATGGCTTTTTAATGATTTATTCCCTTTCTTCCCAATTGCCAACCGTCCATTCGGCGCTTTTTTTTATATTTTCGCCGCGGAATAGACACCATTAGGTATCCTTTTTTTACAGACCATAAGTCATTCGTTTTGTCGGGGTGAGAGTTTGTCCCGATCTTTCAGTGACGTCATATCATAGTATATCAGATGAACTTATTCGCCATAATGCAAGATATCTGGTAAGCCGTCTTTGAATTCGTTCTAATTTTACTTTATCGCGGTATACCTAACGCGAATTCCAATTTACCGTGGCGTACTTTGACACTCCTAACATATTCATTGTAAATGTTTTTAATGAGAGCGGTTTTTTAACCATTTTTTGGTAGCAGTATTTATTCACAAATAAGATACAAATTGCATGTCACATGTCACAAATTGCAGCTAAGGCTAGTGCCTTTTCAGTGGATAACTGTCAATAATGTGTTCATATTTTACTTATATTATCTATTACACTTATATTATCTACTATAACTTGATTTAAGCTAAGTAGATGTCCTTACTTCCTAATCTAACCTATATTTCCTATATTAACTAGCTTTATTTACACTAATCAATAATTACACTAAATAAATAATTTACACTAGATTAATGTACTTACTTCCTAACCTAACCTATATTAACTGCCTTGGTTTACACTAAATATGTGTACTTACATTGTTTCATTAAACGATTACAATAATAAATGATTACTCTAATGAAATGATTTACACTACAGTAGATATATTTACTTGCGCCCTAACCTGACCTAACTTATATTAGCTAGCTTGATTTACACTAATTATATGCACTTCCTTCTACATAGTTATGCTAATGCCAATTTAACCCAAGAGCCTTTCGGCTATCGCTTCGAAACGTCACGATAGTAGGTAAGTAGATGTCGTGTCAAGTATTATCTTTCTTACATATTTTAAAAGTACATTCATGAGTGAATTTCGATTATTTTTATTTTCTGCAAACCCAGCAGGAAATAGTATTAGGTATTAAAGCTGTTCAAACAGTTTTTTTCAAGTTTTAGATCAAAAGAAGATTTTAGAAAAGTGCTATATTACAGTAGGAAAGCTACATATTAATGGTAAGGAATACCTTGTTTGATATCCCCGATTATGCAGGTGTTGCAATTCTCGATGCAAATGGTGAATATTAACAAGTTAAAGCGCTTACAGAATGTCTGTGTTCTGTTTAACCTGGCGATCATGTTTCAGCCTCGCAAAGGAGCATACGTGTACAATAGCTGCAGATTCGAAATCGGAGACTTCTATACATGCCAATATACTCAACAATCTCACCTCACCGTCTTATCTGAACGACAAGGAGACACGAAATCATCGTCTTCCTCTGGAACCACTCAGAGGGGCTCAAAATGAATTTCCGTCTTCATCTCGGAAAAATATTTGTCGCTTTCACAATACTGTTACGCCTCGTCCATTGGTGAGCCACACAGCCACACAAACAGACAGATACATAGACAGACTTCCATAATAGTCCCAATCGTGTCAGGGCTTAAAATGGATTCCGTCTTCATCTCGAAAAATTATTCTTGCGCGTTCACAAAACTTTCCCTTCTCGTTGGTTGGTGAGCCGGGAAAGTAAAAGGGTTTATGATTAATATTATAGCTTTAAAATAGGTAGTTAAAAACGTTTTGGCTAGCTTTCTATATCAAATACCCCTTGGAGCGTCGCAATCGCGCCACAGGGATGAGATTTATGACATTATTGCATTATCATTTGATCATATGCGGTGATGACCACCCCGGGAGTATCGTCGGCTCCTGTGGGTTCGACGCGGGTGGCTCCCGCATCCGATCTACTCCACGCCAAGGGTCCTCCACACCACATTGTTATACACGCCGATATAACGGGCGCCAGCTGAATACTCCGCGCCCGATTCTCTTTCAATTCAGGAAGACCTAGATGATTTAACCATGCGCGATTCACGCATAAAGATAACCCGATGTGTTTCGACTACCGAGTTTGCGGAGATTTTATAACGACACTGACAAGTATCCGCGACTTGTTGTTCTCGACAGTAAGATTTATTACAACAAGCATAACGGTCGTGACAGACAAGGCCCGTAAAACATTAGGATTCGCTCGAAGAATATGCGAGCCTTTTCTTTCTCGCTGGATGATTACAATGCATATTATGTGAAGAGTGCAATTAACAATGTGCAGTATACCACATATAAATAACTGAAACACTAAAAAAACCGGTTTGTATCAAAAACATTCATAATGAGTACCGCCTTCCCGTACCACCAAGCCTAGTCCTTTCATTTACCGCGATACAACGATGAATTCGGCTTGATGAAATCACAGCGAATCACTGCTATTATATCAAATCACCGTAAATAATTTGTAGCTCATAATATTTTTGTATTTTTATATGTTTTTTGTGTCCAGATTTGTTTTTATATACAGATTTTATATAAATACTAGCTGCGCCCCCCGGTTTCACCCGCGTGGTGATGGAAAATTGTGACAATGATGATAGAAAACTATATATTTTTATAAATTATAGCCTATGTGTTATTCTGATGTGTAAGCTATATTATTGTAAAGTTTCATCAAAATCCATTCAGTGGTTTTTGCGTGAAAGAGTAACAAACATCCATACATACATTCTTACAAACTTTCGCGTTTGTAATAGTAGTAGGATAGTAGGATTAGGCAGACATTACTATTTCTTTTTTTAAATATTGGTATCGTTGTACGCATGTAATTCTCGCCTTAATTCTTGCTTGCCATCAAATTCGAGTCTTTCCGCGTATTTAACGGTAACCACATTGAGAAAAATATTGGATTGCTTCTTTACATTACCATTTTGTTATTACGGTTTTATACAGAATAACGATGTTTCAATCGTAATTTCCTTGAATTGCATGGAATTTTGTTAAAACTCCATTACTCGTTTATACGTATCAATATTTTCCTTACGGTTATTACAGAAATAACAGTATACTGTAGTTTCAACATGATTCATTTGTCCGACTATAATCGTGCGTACACTACTACATGCTGTCATGTCAGAAGCAAGATCCCAAGATCGCGACGTAATGAAATAACATTATGTTTTATCATTATGACACGGCAACTACCGTCACGCCAACACTGTTAAGTGTCTTGTTAATTCATACGTATGGACCATAGTCCGCGTTATATACGTAATGTTTATTGAAACATGCGTATTACGTCGTTATAATTTGGTCAATGCAAGTTATAAAAAAAATCCTATTAGGTACACGCAAAAAACACTTATTGAAATTTGTACTGAAATGCACAGTGCGCCTAATAATATGGCCAGATACTGTAGGTAATTGCCTAATAATAGGGCCAGATACTGTAATATGGTTAGATACTGTATGTAATTGCGGTTTTTTGCACTGGCCACTTGAAACTTGGATAACTCGAGATGCAGTAAAAATTTTGAAACCATTACAACCACTGCGGTGTTAAGTATGGTGCTGAAAAATAGTTCACTTCTAAATTATGATATGTGCACGGAGTGTACTAACTGATCTGAAATGTGGTCTTAGGATACTGAATCTCATATACCCTTCAATTATTAACAGTGTTCACTTTGCCCTAGGCGCGTGCTAAACACTCGGTCCTATCAGGATGAAGCTGTTGTCCAACATATTTATAATGAAAGCGTTATCGCAGCTTCGGCATTGTTCGGTCATGTGCGGCCGTCGCACACTGCCACCGAAAATATAGTAATAGAAAAACGATTTTTATTTAATTAATTTAAGAATAAATTTCTATAAAACATAGATTTTGGCTACAAAAATAACGAACCGAATGGCGCAAACCTTAACCTCTCGCTTATTCGATTCTGTCATCAAAATGGGACTAACCCATTTTAGGGTGGACAGAGCTCTAGTAATACTATAAATTATTTAAACATGTACTAAAATTGTCATAAAGCTAAATTGCGGTCCTCAAAAAAATAAGTCGCAATTCCATAATAAAATAGGCATTAAAATTGAACTTGAAATTCCGTTCAATAAAGTGAGACAAATAGAATAATATCAAATCAAATGGAATATTAGGAGTGTTATATGCCAAAACGGCCCTGAACCTTGCTGTGGCGTACCAAAAAGCCTTGCAAACCTAATGCTCAAACAAATATGTTCAGAACAATTGGTCAACCACTGGAACAACACGCCAGGGTTAAATCATTCCAAAGCGCTAATTAAGGCTTATGACCTTAAGACGGCCCGTGATGCCTTATCGCTAAATAGGAACAATCTACGCATACTGGTGAGGGCACTGACGGGGCATTGTGGCCTGAACAAACACATGTTCAACCTCAAGCTCAGAGACACAAAAATGTGCAGGTTCTGCCAAGGAGCAGAGGAAACCCCCCAGCACCTCATGTGCGAGTGTGGCCCGCTGATGCGTAAAAGATACACCCACTTCGGTGGTCATTAGTACCTCCGACCTGAGGAGGAAAAACAATCTGGCGCCAAAAGCCTGCTGCGATTCTTAAATGACACAAGGCTTAGCGCAGAACTATAGTAGGTAGCGAACACAATAAATCAGCAATGGTCGCAGTGTTACAAGGCTCATAAAGACCATAGAAATATCCCACTCAACAAATAATAATTTAAAAAAATGCCAAATCTGAAGTATTGACTAACAATTTAGGACGTTCTTTAAAAGGACCGAAAGAATTCAATCAGGGAAAACATATAGCTGAATTTCTCATTTCACATCACGTTTAGAAAAAAAAAAATTCTGCTGGTCTATAGGGTTTGGAAGGAGAGAGAAAGGGAAGAACTGGTTACTTCTTAGAAAAGGAGTAAATTTTCAGGTGAACAATAGTAAAGAAGGCAATTTTTGTATATTTGCTGGGAGATCGTTCCAGATTTGTACCACGGACACAGAAGAGAAATCAGAAGAGACGTAGAAATCAGTATTACGACAGAGGATTTTGAGTAAATTGTCTGAGGCTGACCGAAGTACAAGAGCGTGGGAACTTAATGGTTCGAAAAGCTCGTGGAGATAGGTTGGTGTTGCTTGGGAGAGTACTGTATAGATGAGAAGCAAGTATATTTACATACCCTTAAAGTTTTTTATTGTTTTGTATCTCATAGTATTTGAAAAAAACATAAGATAGTTTTTAAATATATTTTCTTTAATTAATAAATAAAATGAGGAGTGCACTTAGCAACGAAATATAAAGTATATATATATATTTTGTAACGTTTATTAATTTATTTATAAGTTTTTAAGTATGTCACAAATGAGAAATTCGAATCATGTAAAAATCGGGTTGAGACGTAATTTTATAGTGAAACATACTCGTATATCGAAATTTGACCACGGTTTTTAGATAAAATTTTTGATAATTTTAACTGTTAGCGTCAAAATGTTATTTTCACTGTCAGTTATTAATGTTTTTATATAGATATGATTCTGGTGGTGGAACCAATGGTGTCAATTTTATTTTACCCCCTGCGCAACACAAACCCAGTGGTTCGTGGCGGTACTTTAAGTCATTGCAATATTGGCACAAATGATCCATTTAATTTGCACGCGCTTATAATCGCTGTATTGTATGGCCAGATCATACTATGTATGTATGCAGAATGCCTCTCTGTATGTGTTTTGTCTCAAATTCAATCGTCTTCGCACTGCAACATTACGGGTCCGTGCCGCTTCCTTCAATTCTTGGCGATACTCATCGCTTTCAGTTGCTCCTGTCTCTGTCGTCTTGTCATCTTGCTCGAGCGGTCACCTTGCTGAGATTGGAGCGTCTGCGCAAGGGTATAACTGTGAAAAATGATTGGAAAACCTGGAAAAACATTCACGAATTACAAAATTCAGTTAATACAGTTGATTTACCTTCAGAATCACGAAAACGCTATGAAAAATTCGTAATATTCAACTTAACTGTCAAATGTCAGTTTTCGCGCCGTGCCGCCATCTTGATTTTCGAATTTTTCGTATTTTTATTCTTGTCAAACAGCGCCATCAAGCTCGGTACTAAAATAATTTTGTTTTTTTTACATTTTTCTCATTTTTCCGAGAGGTTTTACGGATTTTTTATAGCCTATAGTAAGACCGAAGTGATTATGAACAAAACAAAAAAAGAATCATTCAAATTCGGCCAGCCGCTCGTGAGTTATTAGGTAACATGCATAAAACCCGACTCATTTTTATTATATAACTATTGTACGGCCAATATCAATGTGCACCTGAAGTCATAAAGCATTAGGCCGGACGACGCGCGTAAGGATGTCCAACAAGTCGACGTTGCTTATCGATAATTTACTCAAATCAAATAAAATAATTTATTCTCTTAAAAACTTATGTGTAGTTGAGTAGACATTCTATCATTGCTTACATTTATACTTCTTACATTATTTAATTCCCTATAATGTTGCCGAACAAAATGAAAAATATTTATTATTTAGAATGTCGTACAAAAATACATCGGGATTTTTTTATAGAAATCGTTATTTTAACCATTTTTTTTAATGTGGAGTTTCTTGATTTGGTATTTTAAATGGCATTAAAATTTAAATTCTTCGTGTCGCTTTCATCACTATCATTATAATGAGTTTTCAGGGAATAAAGGGAATTCATATTATAGCTGTACCATGCGCGCGTTGCTAAGCCAAATCGGTCGCATTCGAAATTCAAATTCGCGGCTTTAAAATTCATTCGACTATAGAAAAAAGAAGAACTCACTCCTATCTTCGCGGTTGCATTCGAAATTCAAATTCGCCGCTTTAAAAAAAAGAAGAATTTTGGTTTTATTGAGGACACTAAAATTTTTCCTTTGGTCCGATCGGCACCAAACTTCATAGGAACCATCTCCAAACTAGTTTCCCTCAAAATTTCATCAAAATCGGTCGAGCGGTTTAGTAGTCCATAGACACTACACCGCGGACTCACAGACAAACATTCATTTTTATGTATATAGATTTTTATTTCGCTACTATACAATTGGCGTTACAATCAGCGTTTCCATCGAACATCTCTACCAACCTCAGAAAACCTAAGAATATCTCTGGCGCACTGTGCGTCGCTCGGTCGAGTGCATGCAATGCCCCTGCGCCGATTTGGGCCCATTATTCGCCCATCCGCGCGGTACACACTCGCAGATCCGAGATAAGCCCAATTGGGCATGCGTCGCGTCGGCCACTTGGACGCGCAGCGCGCCCCTCCTAACCGCCCACCCTGGTTGCCATGTCATCGTCGATATCTCAATTGGATCAGGATATCGCGAAGCTCAAGCGAAAAGTGGTTAAAAAGTCCGATGGACGGGTGCATGAATGCATAATAATCGAAAGTTTGCAACGAACTATCAAAGATTTAGATTGCATCTTTTTCGATTGCATATGGCTCCTCGCGGAATAAAGTGCAGTGACGCAAATATTTAGAAGCAGGGTTAGTTTAAATTTACCGGCACCCTTAATGTAAGTAAATCAGTACGAGCAAAAAATCATCTTATAAAAATATTTTAGTGAAAAAAAAATCTTCTTTTAAAATATAATCAAACTTTAAATCGAAGACTAACGCGGTTGTTTGACGTTATAAATAAGGGGGCGTTCAAGTATTATGTAACGCAATTTTTGAAGATTTTTTTGACCTTCCCTCCCCCCATGTAACGCGCCGTAACGTTTCTCTGTACCCCTCTCCCCCTCCCTAATCGTTACGTAACACCTGTAACCCGTAAAACATAAACGAGAAGGGTTGCCAACTTAGGAGAACAAACTAAAAATGACGTACAATACAATCGAGGAACTCCCCGTAAAACATAAACGAAATGGGTTGCCAACTTGGGATATTTTAATGCCTTAGTTTTTTATTGAAATAATAAAACACTGTTACGTAACGCGTTGTTCGGACCCTCCTCCCGCCCCTGTAATGCATCGTAACGTTTTACCAGGACCCCCTTCCACCTAAATTGCGTTACGTAATACTTCAACGTCCCCTAAGATAAAAACGAATTTACCGCGTGATGATGTTTGTACCGCCCAACATTTCGGCTGGTGTTACAAGTATCAAAATTTATAAAATCAACCTAGTTTCACAGCCGTTTTGTAACTCTTCTATTCTTTTGTTATACGAGGTATGTTTTTTTTTCACAAAGATAATATATTTTTGACCAGAAGGCTAGAAAGATGAGGCAATTAAATATTCTAAACTAAAACCGGAATGCTCCAAAATTAGCAAATAGACAAGCTCCCCTTTGCTAACCCCCCTTCCTCCCTCGCCAACCCAACCTCCCCGCTTGCACAAATCGTAGTATATTTTTAATATTTTCCATGGGATTAAAATGGTATTTTTCCAAAAATGATTTTCTTAAATATGACGGAATTTAAATAATATTTGTATCGCTTGTATATGAGATATTCCAACCAAAATTCCAACAAGGCATATCTGTGTACCGAATTTCAAGTTTTTAAGTCCAATATTTTGAGATTAAGGTACCCTATGACTAGCGCGTCTTCTGGTGGACGGATTTCAAACACAACGTTCGTGAATACAAGACAGGTCTTACTTACAACCTTGGGAACGACCATTATATTGCGCGGCACAGTCGACCGGTGCTCAATAGTTACCAACAAATACGTACCGGTGTATTTGCAGGGCCTTCATTTTTGTGACATGTATGAAGTAATTTTGACGCCTTGCGTTTAAGTACTAAGCAGTCGGGCCATTTGTTTCGAGTTCTTTATTGCATCCACTGTCTACTGATGAATTTTCAGCTTCTCCAATACACTTTGGGGTACTAATTAAAATTACACCTTTCCTAGTACTACAGCGCCAGGTGTCCCGGAATCTGGCCTGCTGACACTACCCCGGCTTTCTATGGCCAAAATACTGTCTGATTTGAAAGTATCAGCTTTTCCGGAACTTGCACTTTTTTGTCGCTGTCTCTCCTATTATTTTTTATTTTTTATTTTTTTTTTGGTAAAAACATACAGCATAAAAAAAATCACGTATACGCATAATATATACCAGTAGTAAAGCCAATGATGTTTTAAATTATTTGCTATATAATGATTACAAATTATGCTAAACAATACAATACAAAGAAAACCAAAAAGAATTTAAAACTAACTGTTTAAATCGCTATGTGCGAGTTTATGGGTGTTGGTGTGTGTTTGTGTGATGGAGAGTGTGTATGTGTGTGTGTGTGTGTGTGTGTGTGTGTGTGTTTGTATGTGTGTGCGTGTATGTATGTGTGTGTGGGTGTGTGTTCATGTAGTGCGAATGTGCTTGTGAGTGCTTGTATGAGTGCTAATAACAGTAAAGTGATCATATTATTATGTGGATTTACTCCTTTGTACATAGGCTTATATGCAATAAACCTATTTTATTTTATTTATTTATTTATTTCCATAATTCAAGTTACAAGTTACAAAAAGAAAATTCTTATCCTAAAACAAAAACATTTTATAATAAGTAATAGAATAGAATAGAATAACTTTATTGTGCTATAAAAACATAACTTAATGAATATTACGCTGGTTTTATAAAAAAGACAATTTATGCACAAATGGCGGACTTATCGCTTTAGCGATATCTTACAGTCAACAATAAGTGTACATATTATACCTAGCTTAAAGGGAAATTCATATTTTATTCAACTTAAATTGTTATTTTTCTGCATCGTATCATGTCATTTTCCGAATGAAATATGTTCACTATTCCGAATGAAGTACTAAACTCGCCTATAATTATATAAAGTTAATAATATCCCCACATCTGCGCTTAGTTTTCACAACCATCTGTCTTTTTGTCGTGTCATCGCCTCGGGCCAATAGTGCAAGTTGGGGTTCTTTCCTCCCCGCGCTCCCACTGAAAATCTCACGTATTCACTCGATTGGCGGATGTTCAGCCGATCAGTGGATACTTCACTTTGCCGAAGGGCGTCGCTCCAAATTGAATCGTTTAGCTGATTGAGTCTTCTGCACCTACGCATTGACAAAGGGTACTGATTGAGCGGCTCACGTCCTTCCCGTTTCTAGATTAATGATACGATTATTCCGATGCTTATATTTCGTGAGAGGGTGAGTGAGACATTGGACATTGACACTCACAAAAGTCACCGGACGGAAGATATTAGTTATACCGAGTGCCTACCTACGTGAAAAATATTTTCTATTTCTTTTCTTGTTTAAAGGGCTTAACAATGGATTGTATCTTGACAATAATATCCAAGAAATCGGGTTGATACCCGATATCATACACTGAGATATATCGCTGTAATACAGCGAAATAAGCATGTTTCAAAGGGGATTACGTATGTAACATGTACTGTGGTCCGTACGTATGTATCAACATGACGCGTACCGATGTAGTTACCATGTCACGGGCATGGTAACTACACCGCACATTCATTACGGCGCTCAACAAGAAATTGCTTTTACTACGACAGCATGTATTACATACGTAAGGTTACAAGAATCATGTTGAAGCTACATTATAGCCTTTATTTTCGTATTACCCGTACGTAGAATGGTGAAATATATAATCGAGTAATAGAATTTCAACAGAATACCTTGTAATTCAAGAAAATTACGATTGGAACATAATTATCTATACTAATATTATAAAGAGGTAAAGTTTGTGACGTTGTAGGAAGTAATTTCTGGATCTACTGAACCGATTTTGAAAATCCTTTTACCAATAGAAAGTTACGTTATTTGTGAGTGTCATAGGCTATATATTAATCCGCAAAATGAAAAGACTTTTTCGTGGTAGTCGGATTTCCAAAGTAAGTCGGAAAAAACGGTCGAACGAAAACGTTTCTAACTAACGCTGCCTTAACGATGAGAGATATATGATTAAGTTGTAGAGAAAAGTTGTAGAGCTTGATAATGCCTACAAAAAAGTCAGCGACAGCATATGTATGTCTAACTTTTATATTTAAGTAACAAAAAGTAGTATTTTATATTAAAAAAATAATTTAAATCGTTAGGTCATGTTTATTGGTCATATTATCAACAGTTATGAATTATAATCAAAATAAGTCAATTTATCGTCTCAAGTGCTTTTCCCTTTTACTGCATATAATTTCACTTTTACTGCGTAAATGGTTAAAGAGATAAGACACTCACAAGAAGACACTCACTATAACGGTAATATAGTCAAATTAGCATGCAAATACATACATACATATGCAGTAAATATATAACCCTTCTTTTGGCAGTCAGGAAATAAATCATAGCACTTAGTATTAACCAAACCACACTCATAATTTCATCACAAGTTAAAAGTTTTACCGCCTAACGAAGTGGGCACGGGTCAGCTAGTTAGTTATACCGAGTGCCTACCTACGTGAAAAATATTTTCTTGTTCAAAGGACTTAAAAATGGATTGTATCTTGACAATAATAGTTCCAAGAAATCGGGTTGATACCCGATATCATACACTGAGATATAACGCTGTAATACAGCGAAATACGCATACTTCAAGAGGGACTACGTATGTAACATGTACTGTGGTCCGTACGTATGTATCAACATGACGCGTACCGATGTAGTTACCATGCCACGGGCATGGTAACTACACCGCACATTCATTACGGCGCTCAACAAGAAATTGCTATTACTACGACAGCATGTTATAACATACGTAAGGTTACGGTCAGTTACAAGAATCATGTTGAAGCTATACATACACGTTTTTACGCGATCTATGCGACACTGAGCATTTTCCGAAGGAGATGGAACATGTCAACGATGTCCTTAGGAAAAATGGATACGGAAAATATCACGAGACACGCACACGATCTAATACAGACGAAACTCAGAAACCGAGCAGATCAAGAGCATTCTTACCATACGTCAAGGGCGTGACAGATCGAATAAGTAAGATGCTAAACAGATTCGATATAAAAACGATCTTCAAACCGACCCAAAATATAGCTCGATTTTTGAGGCCTGTAAAGGATGTAATACCACTGCAAACCCCGGGTGTGTATAAAGTCGAATGCAGCTGCGGTCTAGCCTACGTTGGACAAACGAAACGGCCCATAGCCACGCGACTGTCAGAACACATCAAAGCTGTTAAAAACGTTCAGCGAGAAAAATCGGCGATCTGCGAACATATATTGGATAGCGGAAGTAACCACTGGATACAGTTTCAAAATCCCATTGTTCTATCCAAGGAACAATTCTACTTTCCTCGCATGATCCGGGAAGCCATTGAAATAAGAAGAACCCCGAACTTCAATAGAGACCACGGCTACAAACTCTCTTCTACGTGGAACCCTCTTCTTAAAATGTTCCCGCCGCTGAACGCCGAACGCAAAGACGTAAAACACGATACAGTGAGTGTTGTGTGCAAGACGGATTTTCAAAATTCCCGCTCTCCGAGCCCGGCCCCCCACCACCGTTATAACCTACGCAGCGGCGGCAGCGGTATGCGGCCTACCCGCAAAACAACGGATTGACAGCTCTTCAGTCTACCCTAGACAACGGTGGCTGCAACGTCACCGAAACGTCGGGTGCTACAAACTTCACGCGGTAAATTCGTTTTCTATCCTATTTATAATGTCAAACAACCGCGATAGTCTTCGATATCATTTAAAATTCAAAACCCCCTGAAAATGTCGACATGTGACGTAAGCACGAGGGCTAGGCAATGTCCTCAGAATTTTAAGCCACAAATATTTATTTTTCTGAATGAATATTAACAGATTTATGATTTTTAATTTTGAAAAGTTTTCATATCATCTTCGTCGAGGATTTTAGAGTCGATAAAACATTCATCTGTCGTTTACATATATTGGAAATAACAGAGGACCTAAAAGTAAAGCCTGCGGTACTCCCGATGTTACTAAAACTATGTATGATTGGAGACCGTCCGTAGCCACAATTTGCTCCTATTACTGATATATGAGATAAGAATCTATTGCGAACCTTTATCAAATCACAGTCATCTTCTATCTGATAGTTGAATCAAATCTCGCCCTCACAGTGGCTTGTCGATCTGCGACTTGCACCCCTGGTATCCAGGGTGACTTCCGGACGCCTTGGTTCCGGTCGTAGCCGGTTTCCGGAGCGGAGGAACGGCCGGAGGGAGCGATGATCACAAATTCCCGGATCGCCTGTCGAGCCGTAATCGGATCGGATGTCGTTATCAGACTGCCGGCAATTCGTACCAGGGGGCACGGGGCGCTCGACAAAGCCTCCCTCGGCTATGCCGACGATATGACAAATGGAAATTGACCGACTTAAAGGAGGGCTGAATATTTGATTGAAACAATTCTCGTGAGTAGTGCGATAAAGAGAGAAAGACTATTGGTAGGAAAAAAGTATTATCGCAAAATTTAAATGGTACCACAATAATAACGTATAAATATATAGGCCTGTTTTTGTCAGATATATAGACCCAATATCCTTTTATTTACTCGCCATTCTACGACTTGAAATACATTATGTCGTCTCCTTAAAATGTAACGCAACAACAGTATTCTATAATTGTCGCCTTCACTACTATATCCTGATTAATTTTGGTGAAAGAGTTGGGGTAGTCTGTCGGCTGCGAAGACAGTAGAGCTCTTGGATGGCATCACGCACCGTCCTCGCGACATTGGATCGGGTGATCCTCATGCGATACGTTGGCGCCAGACCGTTATAGCGCCGCCGATCTACGAACGACTGCGAAGTCGAGATTCCAACATGCGCCCGCGCAGACATTCAGCCTGGATCTCAGAACTTCCGCGTCCGTCTGCCGTCTGAGCACTTCTCGCGCCGCGCGCGCATGCGCATACAAACTATCAGGTTGGATGGAAAACATCAACATAAACAATTAAATATATTAAAACAAATAAAAAACACGATTATCGTTAGGGGCTCTCTAGACCGTCGAGCATGCTTGTCAAGCATCGCGTCGCAGGCTGAGAGGGGACCGTAACCCGCGGGAAATATGCAAATATTTTTTGAAATATTTTCCAATAATGCCTAATTTTGTAGTTTTATACTAGGAAGTCACGTCATTCATCAATTAATTACATCTGATTAACGTGACTTCCTGGTATAAACTACAAAATTAGGCATTTTAATAGTGTCATTTTAATAATCTCCCGAGTGTCATAACCCTATGACACTCGGGAGGATAGAACGATTCTATCTATACGACACACTTCTAAATCGGTTCAAGCGCTTAGAATTTATAGTGGAATAAAGAAACGGAAAACATACATATATGAATCCTGAACACATAACACTCTTTGTTTTGGGCAGTCGTGTAAAAACTATACGATACTACTATACGATACGCCAAATCTCTATACGCAGTTGAAACTCTATTTAACTATACAAAGCGCAACTTGTAATACTTAACATATTTGCTTTCCTATGTTCGAGGATCATAAGGTTCACCAAAAAAAAATTATAAGTTGGATACTTTTTGAACAGACTACGTAGGGTGTAGTATAGGGATGTGGCATAGCACCGAATAAATAATATAAACTGAGAGTCTATAGGCATCATTCACAAGTATGTGAATGCAAACGTAAAATATCTGCCCCATAAAGCGCGCCATGCTAATAAACCGGAAGCCTGTTGCAGTTTAACCAAAATATTGGGCCCATGAATGAAACAAGTTAGTTGAAATGTCTAAGCTTCAGCGTTTAGTATATTGAAAATAGTAAACTCTAACAGCGGCCGATTTTTATAGCGCGTGTTACATTGCCCTCGTGCGTTTTTTGGCATTATTGTAACGGCTATGCAAAAATAACCTGATTAGATATAGAAACAATTTGTTTTGTATCTGTTAGACTGACTTTTACATCTTCAGGATAAAAATTAACAATAAAAAAATATTATGATAACTTATGAAATTATTTATTTAAAAAAGGGCATTTTTATGAAAGAAAAAAAGTTGTACATGAAATAATCATACGTAATCATTGATAATAATTCTTTTTTGTGTGGAAAAATTTGAAGCATGGATAGTAGCATAGTGGTACATTGCAATCTGGGTAATAATAGACTGTTTCCTTGTGTCCTCGTTTGCCAGTTTGCTTCTTTGCAATGTCTGCGCAAACTTTGATGACTCTCGACACCTTCTATTTTTCCAAGCTATTTTTTGCTAATTCATGCTACGAATTCATGCATATGAATATATAAACAAAAGACTAAGCTACACACTGGTTCAACGTGAATAGCGAACCGAGTACGTGATTTTTAAACAAATTGTATGAAAGTCGATCACGCCCTCAGAACGTGATTCGCGAGTTAGAGAATATTTTGTATCCCGTACTGAGTACGTGATCCGCTGTTAAAGTGCCAGTATATTGTAGTTATATATAGTATATAGTATAGTGTAATTAATAATAGAAAAATGAGTTTCGATGTTTTCAGATTTTGTATTTTGTTTTAATTTTTTTATAATAATAATTTAAAATAATTAATTGTTCTTACCTCAAAATCACTGTTAGTTTCTCTTCCGCATCAATACTATCCCGCAACTGGGTGTCTTTTGTTTTTTTTATCATGACTTTAATTTTCGATAACAGTTTTTTAAATGAAGAAAAAGAAAACTTGTCCGGATAATTCTTCAGGGTACTATGTAATAGCTCGAATTTACCCTTGGTTAGTCGTTCACTGGTTATTGGATGAATCCAGTATTTTCTCTGCCTTTGACGACGACGACGACGACGACGAACAACTAGCATAGCACATACATTATTTATAATAGATTTATTGAAGCCAACGTTGAACGCATTCATAGTGAAGCAGGTTAAAGTGCACTGTACACAACGAAAGCTAGGTAAAGAGTGCAGTTTTTCACGCGCATTGTGGCCTCGTCGTTGCGTTAAAGACATTTCACGTTTCACGTCAACATTTAAGCATGATATTTTGAAGGGCAGGTGCGAGCCAAGTTTATGCAAACACACCGTCCGAGTGGTTTATAACGGCAGACGCGCCTGCGCTTATCAGAGGTCATTCTCGGATTGGTTTGATTCCCATGCCTGGCGACGTACGACCCACTACAACTAGAGTTGTCAACTACAACGGGCGAACGCAGAAGACTTAGAACGAAACAGTCCGTCAAGCTCCGCCACATGCCCGTGAGATGCTTACGCCTCATCCGCGAGATGACCAGGTATGTTACCCAGCGGGCTTACACTCACGCCCTTACTTCCAGTTGCGACAAGATTACTCCGGTCACTCGACTGGTTACGAGTTCGAGGTCGCTTGCTCGGTCCTCTCCCTTACGAAGCAGTGAAACGCTGTAAACCGAATTTATCGCGGACCACTGCATCCTTTGCCCGGCTGTTCACCCGGAATCGGGTAGCTGATGGTTGTTTCAAGAGCAGTCGCCGTAAGGTCAGAAAATACCCCGCTCTATAGGAAACAGTACTGCTTCCAGACTCCCCCGACTGTTAGTCGGGGGAGTCTGGAAGCAGTACTGTTGCAGCAGTACAGCACGGTGCACAGACCGTCCAGGAGTGCCAGAAGATTGACTTCTAGGAGGAAATTAGCCCTAAGGCCAGAGTCCTACCCGGGCTCGCACTTCATGCGTGGATGCCGCCGAATAGGTGTTGACCCGTGAGTGTGACCAACCCTGAACAAAATGGGTCTTCATGGCCAATTCAGCAAGGGCCCATTATCTCCCTACGACCCACTACCGTGAGCTTCCGGGCTAAGACGCCGCGGCCCGTTCTTGTCAAGCGCAATGCGGAAGTACGCAGTATTTTATGTTATTTCCATTCGACCGAACGGGGAGGCGAAATGAGTTTGCAATGCCCTGCCCGTAAAGAATAATTGAAACGCCGCCCCATCACGAGACGTCTGCAAAGTATTTTTTTCATTTTATTTTTATTGTTCCTTCATATTTCTGTAGTCTAGCGATGTAATGATTTGCAATGCCGCTCTTCTTTAGAAAAATTACATAGGTATGGTTATACCTTAGAACAGTGATTTCAAACCAGTGGGTTGCGCGAAGAGACACCTGGGGGGGGGGGGGGGGGGGGGGGGTTGATTACATATATTTGCATAATATGAAAACATTTACAGCGTCGGAAGGGAAACATATTTCTTGTGTGTTTTGCTATTGCTTTTACAAAACTTTGTGTTGATGTACGATGGAAACAGTTACATGAAAAATAGTTTTTTAAAAATATTTTTTTTAAATATTTACTAAAAATGCCTAATTTTGTAGTTTTATACCAGGGAGTCACGTCATTCATCAATCAATTACGTCTGATTAACGTGACTTCCTGGTATAACCTACAAAATTAGGCATTTTTGCTAAATATTAAAAAAATATATGTTTCCTGCGGTTTACGATCCCCTCCCAGCTCGCGACGCGATCACTTTTCCTCGTCAAAGTGACGAGGAGAAGTGACAATACTCTCGGACATACGGTATATCGGAAGCCCACACATACGGACAGATATTTACATGCAAGCTCACACCATCATCCCTACCATCTACGTTCAGTGCAAACGTCGCTCGTGAATCGAGCACGCGATATATGCGACGCTGAGCATTTTCCGAAGGAGATGGAACATGTCAATGATGTCCTTAGGAAAAATGGATACGGAAAATATCACGAGACACGCACACGATCTAATACAGACGAAACTCAGAAACCGAGCAGATCAAGAGCATTCTTACCTTACGTCAAGGGCGTGACAGATCGAATAAGTAAGATGCTAAACAGATTCGATATAAAAACGATCTTCAAGCCGACCCAAAATATAGCTCGATTTTTGAGGCCTGTAAAGGATGTAATACCACTGCAAACCCCGGGTGTGTATAAAGTCGAATGCAGTTGCGGTCTAGCTTACGTTGGACAAACGAAACGGCCCATAGCCACGCGACTGTCAGAACACATCAAAGCTGTTAAAAACGTTCAGCGAGAAAAATCGGCGATCTGCGAACATATATTGGATAGCGGAAGTAACCACTGGATGCAGTTTCAAAATCCCATTGTGCTATCCAAAGGACAATTCTACTTTCTTCGCATGATCCGGGAAGCCATTGAAATAAGAAGAACCCCGAACGTTAACAGAGACGACGGTTACAAACTCTCTTCTACGTGGAACCCTCTTCTTAAAATGTTCCCGCCGCTGACCGCCGAACGCATAGACGTAAAACAGGATACAGTGAGTGTTGTGTGCAAGACGGATTTTCAAAATTCCCGCGCTCCAAGCCCGGCCCCCCACCACCGTTATAACCTACGCAGTGGCGGAAGCGGCATGCGGCCTACCCGCAAAACAACGGATTGACAGCTCTTCAGTCTACCCTGGACAACGGCGGCTGCAACGTCACCGAAACGTCGGGTGCTACAAATTTCACGCGGTAAATTCGTTTTCTATCCTATTTATAATACTATAAAATTATTCTGAATTGGAATTATTCTTGAGTTTTTCGGAATTTAAAGTGTGTATTATATTTATGTCATTTAATTTTTTGATTACCAAAATTGTCGTTTTTTCCAAATTAAAACAAAATAAAAAAGTATCGAAGTTTTGGGACCAGACAAAATCGTTAGGTATAGGTACATAGGTTTCGGTTTCATTACAAAAATATGTGGTACATTAATAACTACATACATATAATTTAGATTCCTTATGTAGGTGTGAATAATATGACACTGAAGCTATTTACTGTGCAATAGTCATATTTTGCTTAGTTTTATGTATGATGACTGAACCAGTTCTTCCCTTTCTCTCCTGTTCCTCTCCCAATTTCCTCTCCTCGGGCATTATTGGTCTTAAATTCTTCCACTTGTCTGTATGTTATGTAATAATCTTTATTTTCACAATGCGTGCATGTACCACTATGTTTAGGTTAGCTGTAAGACATTGCCATGGGGCAATAAGCTCGCCTTTTTTGTATACTTATTAAGTGCAAATAAAGAGTTTATTATTATTTATTTATTATGAATCATATCTGAACCGCGATAACAATCGGAGTCGAAAGCGTAATCGGCAATCATAATTGGAAACTCAAAAATCGTTGCATCCCTATCTAATGTATGTAAATTCAGATCAATAATTTAATAGCAGGACTTTAGAGCAGTCAATGTGATTTTTCCCTTTTTTTACCCCTTGTCAACTTTCCTTTAGCGCCGTTAACATAATTTACATTTTTAATGAGATATTCGTACAAGGCCAATCTAATGGCAACGGTAATGAACTTCAAGCGATTGAACAGGTTGTCTGAGAAACAAACTGATCGTAATTGGTGGAAGATCGATTCATGGTCAAGGGTAATGACGTTAGGCACTGCCTACGGCCGTATATATAGGTACGAATCGCTTTTCAGCCAATCGGGAAAATATGAAGGAGCGGTTTGCAGCGCCTCGTACGGGCTCGGCAAGCCGCTGCAGGAACCCGATGAATAGAAAGATAAGATTTGAACTTTATATTTAAAACATTGATATTTAAAACATGATATTTAAAAGAGTGCTTGCGGCCGCTTCCACGAATAATCGTAAATTTTCGTTTTCTTTATTATTTTAATTCTGAATCTGAAGGTTAAATAAAAATATCATTCTCGTTAATTTGATAGGCCTAATTATCTAACATTTGTAGTTTTGTTTTTCGAAACGCATTGGTTGTTTTGAAATTTTACCCTAAAATTGATGTTTTTTGGCAGGGGAAATAGTGCAATATTTTACGTTTTCTTTCTTTATAGTTTTATGCCTAAGTTAGCAGGGAAATTAAAATATAGCTCCTGTAAATTAATAGCTGAAATTTTAGGTTTGATCTATCTCAAAATATTCATCGTTTTGAAATTTAGCCTTAAACTTATTTTTCGATATTTTGAAGCATTTCGTAGCACTTTGTATTTTTTTCGAGAAACGTGTTTGTAAAATTAAATATAGCTTCTGTGAATAAAATAGGACCTAGTTAGCTGAAATGTTATATTTGATCTATCTCAAAATATTGATTGTTTTAAAACTCAGCCGTTATTATTATTGGTATTACTGTTTTTTTAAAACTTTGGATTAAAAACTACTTGACAAAAAAAACGTATTTGTTAAAAAAAAACCGTTTTCGTGTTTGTACATGACAGATTGTAAAAGCCTTATCCAGGCCTCAAATTCAACATCTACGTTTAGACCAATAAAGAACGACTATTTTTCCTTCAGAAAGTTAGATTTGTAAAAAATGTGTATTTTCTTTGAAATCATGCTGTTCATCACTGCTTCATATAAATCTATAATAAATATCTTTAACTTTTAGATGTATATACTATATTTGTTCATCAAAAATATAAATACGGGCGATTCGTTTCCGCCAAAAGCGATGACGTCTAATGATATCATTTATCGGTTGGAATTAGCTTAGCATGACATCGGTCGTTCCCATCGCGGTGAAATGCGTAGGTAGCCTTTTACCCACGTGAAGTAGAAAAGCCCATAACACGATCAAAACAATTACAATTAGGAAAGAAGCAATCACGACTAACGGAAGTTGTCGAACCGAATTATAACGAGAAATGTACATCGCACACAGGCTGTTTCAAATGCCGACGCACGAAAATTTAATAGAGGTCTTTTAAATATGGGGGAATAAAGTAGAAGAAAGATTTATTAAATTTTATTTATTTTTTATTTCGAAAAAAACTATAATGAAGGTTTACAATTCTGCATTCATTAAATTAGGGTGTAGAAACCAACAAATATTTCAGCATTGTTGCGAATCAGCAGTGATACCTGTATTAGAATTTATTATATAGTGCACCTATTGTTATTAAGATGATTGCCAATATATATATGTATAATTTAGAAATTTGACGAGAAAAAAAGAAAATAATAAATTACATGCCATGGCTTAAATTTTCTACCTGTATAAAACACGGCTTGTATAATATACATGTTTAGGAAGTATAGTTTTATTAATTGAGATTATTTTACTTCATAACTCTTTAAAAAACTATGGTAAATATATTGACAATCATACATATTGTCATATTGTCGTATACATATTGTCAATCATCTTAATAACAATAGGTGCACTATATAAAACAATCTAATACACGTATCACTCCAGAACAGACAGTGGTCTAGTGGCTCGTGGACCCATCGAAATAAATGCTTTCTGTTGTGCAAATAAAGATTTCGTTATTAAATGGGGAAATGCATTCGCGACTTCTCGATTGCGTTTGAATTAGAACAGCACCGTCTCTTGACACTGACCCTGGCGCCCTCTTCGATGATTTAGACAATATCAGAGGTGCGGAAGTGGGAGCGACCGCGCCGAGTACTGCATGGAGGTGCGTGAAGGTGCATGAAGGTGCATGAAGGTACGCCGCGCACCTTCATGCACGCCACTGTATAATATCGTCGGTGAGGAATATTCGCTGAAGCACCCTGTACTGTCTGGGCGACCAATTTGCGTGAACTTAATCACGACGATAATGAGGAGTCGTCGCATTGACCATGGATACGTTATTCAAATTGTGTTGCGACCGCAATGTGTGGCGCAATTTCCTCGGCCGTAACCTCACTAACCCTCTCGCAAGGCGGCGATTTGCCGACGATCCGACGATTGTGCTTCTACTTACTAACTTATTTATGCACTACCAACAAACTGTTATTAGATTATCCTCATTTGTAACATCCCAGACGCTTGATATGTCTCGAGATATATAACCATTTTCTGCCGCAAAAAACGTTTCCATTCCGGCTAAAGCTTCGATATGGTACCTTCGATATCACCTCGTCGAAATCAAGGCGACTGTACGCTTCTCGCCTAAAGCTATGATGGCCATCGAGCAATTTCAGTACTAATTGAATTTTTCAATAACTTTTAAACTGCAAAACTTTCTGGTGTCTTCATTATTTAATTGAAGAAATAAATTTAAATAGATCAACCTTGATCAACATAGAACATAATGTTTCGTACAATATGCAAAACTTTTTTTAATCTACGTTTTTTGAGAAGTTGACTTTTTTATTATAGGCAAATTTGATTCTAGAATGGTTTTATAACTATAATTTCTTAGTCGTGACGGGTCTACATAATAGTTAATTTTTACTTATATTTTCATTTTCTAAAAAGTTATAATTTTTCCACTATGATCTTATTAAACAATGTTTGCTCCATCTGCATATTCACAAAGACAAAAAATATATTATCAATTCATGTGACTTAAATTGCGGAGATCCTCGTTGGTTCTATATAAATATGGTATAAAATAAATTATTGAAACGACGATACAAATTTATGTCAGAGGCTTTATCTACTAGCAAGTTTTCGTTACAATCGCCATAAACTACCACTTTCTTTTTCAAGCTGTTCTCAAGGCAATTTCCATTACTAATTCAAAGTTAGCGTAATTACCTGTGGGGGTATACACTAAATATAGGTATACGCTAGTGATCCGATCCTTTTGAAATACTACCCCAGTGAAGCCATCGTCTTCCCCATCGACGGTTTTCGATTCCATTAAATTCCTCGATGGCATACCTCATTATCGCGGAAGCATCCGCCATTATTTGGACACCGCCTTCTGTACCCCGTTTCGAATTTACAATGACACCAGACCATTTTTTTTCGGTCTCCTCATCAAAGTTAGGACATTAACGAAGGTCCCCTGCAGTTTATCGAATGGCGGGCGAAAGGGTTGCGATCGTCCGCTGACCGCTATTCGTCTGTGGATCAGAAAAAATCCACGTTCGCCGTATGTCGCCCCGTTTTATTTTCGCCTAGATGTTTGGCTCCAAGGCGGAATAGAAAGACAGACAATAATTATTCTGTCCGGCTGTCCGATCCCACGGCTGTGCTCCTACGTTTCGCCAGTTACTAGAGATGTAAATGAAACAATCGACTAAAGTTGACTAAAATCGACCATCAACTATGGCCGTTTCCTCTAGCATGTCAACGAGCAGCTTGGAGTAGTCACCAAATTTCCGACGGCAGATGAAAAAGTTAACATAGGCTTACGCACCATGCACATGCACATGCACCAAGTAAAAGTATTCGTGTCAAAATTCGTTTCTGCTTTTGGATGACAGAAGACATTAAAAGACTCCGAGCAAAGAGAGATAGATTAAAAAACAAAACATAAAACTGCTCCTTCTGAAGCTATATAGTCGCCAGTTACTAGAGATGTAATCAGCGAGACAGAATCGACTGGTCGACTAAAATCACCCATCAACTATGCCCGCTTCCTCCAGGATGCCAAAGAGCAGCTTGGAGTAGTGTTAACAAATTATCGAAGCCAGATGAAAAGGTGGACATACTCAATGACCTTATCATCGGGCTCTATGAAAAACATGCACCAATTAAAAGTATTCGTCTCAAAAATCGTTTCTTACCCTGGATTACAGAAGACGTTAAAAAACTCATAACAAAGAGAGACAGATTAAGAACAAAACACAAAACTGGTCCTTCTGAAGCTACATGGAATTCATTTAGGCTGCTGAGAAATCGCTTTAGTCAAATTTGCCGTAATGGTAAGGAAACGTTTATATGCGAAAACTAGGAAATTGCTTATGCAAAAGGTGCGTGGAAGTTCCTAAATACGATTAGTGTAACTGTAGGGAAATCAAATCACAATATTGCGTAACCGAGTATCGGTCCGAATAGCCTTACTATTCATTTCGCATAGCCGACGTTTAAGTTCAACCCCACTGATAAAGCAGCTTCACTGAAGTCTCCAGTGGGTCCGAATTTACATTCTGTTATACCTACTCGTCAACCTGATATCAGACCCAATTTCAAATCAAGTCGAAAGCATTTGGGTGTGTCGTCCCTAACAAAGACCTGATTTTTCCCATTTTAGAGGTCATTCTGCCAACACCCTCAAATGTCATAAAAAAATCACTCAATAATTCTATTGTACCGAAACTGGAAACAAGTCTTTCTTCCCTTTTCCAAAAACACCAGTCCCACAATCGGCAAAAGAGTTTAGGCCGATATCAATTATGCCTATCTTTTCAAAAGTGTTAGAATACGTACTCTCAAATAAATTACTTTCATACGCACAATAATATGCTCGATACCCTGCATTTTGGTTTAAGGCCAGGTCACAGAACCACCACCGCTCTTGTCAAAATCACTGATGACATTAGATACGCTATGAATAATAAGAAACTTACCATCCTCTCTTTGCTTGATTTCAGTAGTGCATTTATCTCAGTTTACTTTGACCTTATCCTACAACGGTTGCGTTCTCTCAATGTCTCTGAACGGATAATTATTTGGTTGACCAGTGTGTTATAAACGCCGTCATTAAATCGGGCCTATGGAGCTTACGGCGGGCGTTCCGCATGGTGGAGTTTTAAACGGCGACGCGGAGATGATCACGTTACATTGCTCAAAATGTAATAAAATTTGTTTTTACCATCTCATACTAGCTAGTTTTCAAAACCGCGACATCGATATCGAGGAATTCAATCGACACCACGTCCCTCCCTAAACTGTCGACATCTCATGTCTTATCGTCCGCCTTATTCTAACACTATTTATCTATTTGACAGGGGGTAGTTGGGGTGTGACCACTTTTACTCCATATGTTTAACGGACAGTGAATAAATTATATCGCATCGGCCGTTTGGCCGTCCGATGATAAATAGGCGCTAAACGGTCTATCGATTAGCGTTTATCGCGGACCCAAACTCGAATAGCACCTTTTCCTACATCTGAATGCCTTATACAATTTATTTTCTTGTGGGTTTAAAAAGGTTTGAAAGGTGCAGATGCGTAGTTTCCTCTTCGTTTGCTGTGTTCGCATGACGGAAGCACTAAGTCTGAATGCTAGAAACACCAGGCCATAGATGTTTGGAAGCTGCTTTACATTGTTAAACAGCGATATAATCTAACATGTTCAAAATAAATTTACTCGCATGCTGTCGTACAAATGTGGCCTCAGAAATATTCTGAGTGGTTATGTAGAGCGACTTTCACACTTCAACCTCCTAAATTTAAAAACACACAGGATCAATAACGATATATCGTGTCTCCATAAGCTTTTACACAATCGTCAAGGCAGTCCAGCTAGTCTAGCAAATGTTCAATTTCGTGTCCCACCGCGACTAACAAGGAGCTCTCGGTTTTGGTTATCGTTTGCAAAAGCAATGTCGTGTCGAATAGACCTCTCACCAGAATGTGTCGCGTTTTTGTAAAGGATTAGACCTCTTTAATGATTCGATGAATTTAATTAAAGATTCGATCACATCTCCCACTTAAGATTTAACTAACTGCCATCCTAATAACTAACATACTCTTATATTATATTATAACACATTATGTACCATATTATAAATATTAATATGCAATTATTAATTTTGCTTTATACACCCCATTTTCCCCACTTACCTATATTAACGTATTCATGTTATTTATATCATAAGTTGCTATGCAAGCGTTGTAAACTGTTCATAGTGTAGTAAATTAGTTTTTGTGTAATATTTTAAAAGTTTGGCAAATACTCGTGACATGTATTTACTATCTATAAGTTTACTCTAAAATTAATAAATAGATAAACCTTCAATTCAGTTATAAAACAAGACAAACACAAGTTCGAGAAAAAAATATTCTAAGCCTATAGTTGGGAAACTGTCATGATTGCTGTCACTGATGTACCACAATGTTAAAATATAAAGAAAAATCTTCATTGTTGTATCGTTAAAAATCTGCGAATTGTTTATTGAATTTTAACCCTGCAGTTGCAACTTGGGCATTTACCACTTCAGCTGTAACGTCGGGTGTTCCAATACCCCATCATAAAAACCAAGAAACTTTGTATTTAAAGGCAAAATAAATTAAAGCTGATTGGTCTAAAATATTTGTTTTATCTTGAATAAAAAACATGTTGGTACAAATCGTATTATAAAATAATAAAAACTTAGATATAAATGAAAAACATCAAATAAAAAAAAACTTACAACCTAGTAAACCTATTTACTCCAATTTATCATCTGTCGCCTGAGGGTCAAAGCACTGATCGCAAACAATGTTCATATGACTCATACACATGAATTTATAACACTTTTTACTGAATGTTTTAACTTTAGAGTCTTTGGATCTTGGACAACTACGTTACGATACCGTAAGCAACTACGCTAAATACAGTTTAATAGCTCACGGAGGGAAAACTGCTACTGTCTTTAGTCTGATAACTTAGTTACCATGGTAGAGGGGGTACTAATGAGTGAATTGATGACGCCATACCAGTGTTGCCAATCTAGACAAAACATATCAACATATTTACTGCGCCTGGGGGTTTTTGTGCCCCCATGATACAGCTGCAGAGTTAAATCCGTCGATTCTTTACAAGCACTTGGATGTAAGTTTTTTTAAAGATTTTATACAATCTATAAAGATTTTTCGAAAATCAACTGAATTGAATGCGACGTGCGGACTGGGCAAATTATACTTAGTGAGATATGCATAAATAAGTAAGCTTGTAAAAATGTGATGCATTCCTGCAAAGCTAAAATAGCTATAATAAGTGTTTCTACCGAAAGTTGAAACACTCATGTTGTTGACAAACGCTGTTGTTGTTCACGTTGAAGCGACTATTATGCCGGGTGGTGCAAATTCTTCATATGTCAAAGACATTCAGTTTGCAATACGCCAGCTGAAATGTCCACACCATTGGACCTGATAGAATCGCTCCCTATGATTATCAAGATATGTTGTGATTATTTTACCTAACCTCTCATACACATATTTAAACCATCGTTGGAGTCTGCATAAGTTAGTATAAGCATAGTTATGTGTAATTTGCCACTAACTACATTACATAAAATTCCTATTGTTATATATATTGAAAAATGGATATCGCGCCCAATTCATAGAGCAAAGACGAATTATGCATGTTCCTTCATGAAGATGTCACAGGCATGTGAATGGTCACCGGATGACTGTTTCAGCGTCGTGTGAAAGAGGCTTTAGGGTGCTTGGGTTTTAATTGCCTCTCTTGTAATACATCGCCATTTCTCTTTTGTTCTCAGGTGATTTTCTATGACTCGGACTGGAATCCCACTGTTGATCAGCAGGCAATGGACCGCGCTCATAGGCTGGGTCAGACTAAGCAGGTCACTGTGTATAGGCTCATCTGCAAGGGTACCATTGAGGAGCGAATTATGCAGCGTGCCAGGGAGAAGAGCGAGGTGAGTCCTTGATATGTATTAAAGTCGTTAAAGCAATAATAAATTAATAGTTTGAAAAAAAAAACACTAAAAACACGCTTTTATAAATGCAAAAAACACTAAAAACACGCACGTAAAAACACTTAATCGTGGTCAAAGTTCATTACAAGACCTTTCTAACAAGTCCAAACACGGCTATGATACGATATTCCAGCATAAAATGCCCGTGCCTATCTTCCGGCTTCATCATCAGACCTTGAAACCTAATCGTGGTCAAAGTTCATTCCAAGTCTTTTCTAACAAGTCCAAACTCAGCTACGATACGATGTTCCATCATAAAGTTCCAGTTCATATCTTCCGACTCCATCATCAGATCAGTTCGACAGTACCATATTATTGTATTGTCATCAGAACTACATACAGCTGCCAATTTTCATGACGCTACGATCCTTGGAAGATGGTTAAATTAGTTACCTTAGATTCCATTACATAGTTAGTTACATACAGGTCGACCTAATAAAAGCGTGTTAAAAGTAAGATACGTTTTTTAACACCAACCTCAGGCGACCTACACTGTATCCAGCGAGTTCGTTGATATGTATGATATACCTAGAATTGTTTCTGAACTTAATGCAAGAAGAAGCGGGGTAGATGTTGTTATGACGCCATTTACCTTTGAAATGGCCTGTTGGCCACCCAATCCCGGTAACAGCGGGCAATGGGCGCGACGGGCTGTAATTGCCGACAACAGATAGAGGTTCTCCCAAGTGACCTAGAGCGGTGACAAGTCTAGTGAAAGGAGTAGTTTTTCTAAAACTGGTAAGCAGGGAGCGAGGGAGCCGTACTGGTTTGCCAGTGCACCCACTGTTGGAGGAAGGACTCTGCTGAGCAGTGACCTATCTAGATCAGTTGAGTGTTTTGTCTCAGTCTTAAAAGCTCATCTCAGGGTGAAAAGACGACAACGATAAAATAATAAATAAATAAAATTAAAAATACTCTTTATTGTTTAAAAAAATAAATTTACACGATGACGGACTTATCACGCTACGGCAATCTCTTACAGTCAACCATAGTGTAGTTTTGGGAGTTGTCGGGTAATTTAAAGACAACGCGTTACTAAAATAATAATCATTATTATTCAATTACTTTTACAAGTGCTGATGCTAAATGAAAATTAAAGTATAGAATAACAAAATAACACTTAACAGAGGAATAAGGATGGAGGGGGGGGGGGGGGGGGAGTTAACAACTTGAGAGAAGAAATGCTCTTTCAGAAGAAGCTTTAAAATAGAGAGCGATTGCACCCCTCTATTTGTGAGTTGAGTTGCTAATGATGTTACTCTGACTTATTTGGAGTGGGATCGTTTACTTATGACTTCCTCATAAGTAAACGATCATTGTAACATCCTGGGATAACAGCATTGGCACTCTCAACTAAACTCAATACAATGCCAAAAAGATCATGAATTTTGCCTCACAGTCCGTCACCAAAACTCAAACCAGCAAAGATAAAACAAAAAGGCCCTTCTTAAAATGGAACGTGACATTTATATCGTCAATTAACAGATGACGGTATATATTTTTAATACCGGATCTCGCACTATACCGAATGGTAAATTGCCTACCAAAGCGAGACTTCGGAATGGCTCGTGCGGTAGGTCACAAAAAGCGTGCGTCTATCAATTAAACAATTACTGTCACGCCGTCCAAACATATATTTATGTAGAACTCCTACCCCAAAGGGATGCCTCGCGAGCACGTGCCACACGAGTGTTGACGATCGCACACGACCGATCACCGAACAATCAACGGAACTCAAATTCATGCCCGTTAAACTCGAAGTTAATAAATTTAATAAGAAGCTCCGTGCTAGGAAATCGTGATCCGACCTCTTGCGTCCAGCAGATTTCGACTAGAAGCAGTCGCAAACTGCGAGGTAAAAGTTCTTTGTTGCTACTGTAACACTTCATAAGGATATAAACCATACAGCGCGAAAAATCTAGCGCCAAAAAGGACCGCGCAAGCGATCTCGAACCTGTAACCAGTCGGGAGACCGGAGTAATGAAATGAAATAAAAAATCTCTTTATTACACAATCAAAAGAAGGCACAATGGCGAACTTAAGGTAAAAGCCCCTATCTCCGAGGTAAATCTGGACATCTAACGTTGTCCCCCCAACAATTTTATTTCTGGTGATATTGTGCACATACAATTTATTTAAGTGACTCAGAAATATATTCACGTATATAAAAATACGTTCAAATAGCCAATATAACAAATATTAAAAATAAGAAAAATAAAAGTTCAGATGTGGGCAGAATGCTCTAAATCCGTGTGATAAAATCTAAATCCGCGGTAGTAGGGCTCTAAATCCGAGGTAACTTTTCTATAAGGTGTTTAGCGTTGCCAATTTTTTTTGGGACGTTTCCGGGACAAATAGCTCAACACTGAACATCATTATTATCAGTCAGCCATTATTACCTATTATTTTAGGAAACTTTTATTGTATGAAAAAAAAATAAATACAGGTTTTGTTTACTTATTATATATTTTTTTAAACTATTTTTTTTCGATATTTGTACTTTGTACCTGCTAAAATAAAACCTTTATCTCCCATTTTTTTATTACTGTCCTATTGTCTCTTCGCTTCCAAGAGACACCATTGTTTGTCATGTCAGGTAAGCGGATATTTATCGTAAAATAAAAAAATATATAATTTAGAATAGTTTTCTCTAAATTTCCGGGCAGTTTAGAATTCATCCGGGATAAGGAACAGCTATTCCAATTCCAAAACAATCCCGGCCAATCCGGGATGGTTGGCAACCCGAAAGGTGTTACTTTGCCACTACGACCAACTCCAATACAAGTTGACCTCATCCTCATCATCAAGCACGGCATCGAGCTTGATCTTTTTCAACTCATACCATAAATATGTGTACCGATGATATAATTTAAAATGACAGTACAGTATTCAAGACAATAAAATTTTTATTAAAAAAAACAGTATTCAAAACAGTCACATAAACACAAAAAGAGCAGAATTTCTATTGCTAAGGCTTATTCTTGTCGCAAGTTGAAACAGAGTGTTGCATATGTATTGTCCAATAAAACGAATGGCTCAGTTTTATAACCTATGATGATGCATTTTTCTTCAATAGTAATTTTGATTAGTTTTAGAATTTGTTAAAACCAATATGTGATAAAATCTAACACACAAAATGAATAATCTTATTTGTTATTTTTCCACAAAGTTTTTATTTCGGGAACACTGAAGACTTCACGCTGGCGAGTAAATGATGGTGGATTTATTGACGTAACTAGCTTGTCTAGCGAATACGGCAACACATCATCCACTTGGGGCCATTTCCAATTATCTTTGTACATATTATTATGCATGGTTTTCACAACCAAACTTTGGGGATTCACTGTAATTACAAGACCAGGAAAGTACTCCTCTTCATAAGTAACGATAACCCAATCACCGACATTGATCTTTTTATAATTTTTGTCATTGGCAGGGTTTCCTTTATTTTGATTCCCTGATTTAAAAGTTTTCGTTTTTTTAACTTTACTTATGCTCATATTGGTGTTATCTAAAGATTTTCTTTTCTTCTCTTCAGCCTTCTGCGTTTTTAAAGTATTTTTTTTTCCTTTTCCATTTTTTCACGTCTTTGGTATTCCACAAATTCGTCGGAAGTAGCAACGACAGGAAGAATTTTTTTCATAACCTTTTTAACCTTCGTCGAATCGGTCGTTATTTTTTTAGAAAAGTATAACACATCTTTGAAAGGAGTAGGGAAGCCTTTTTTAGGTGTAATGTAGTTGTCTCTGGTTAAGTCAATATTTTCTGTTGCTCTTAATCTTTGTGGTTCTAAAAGATCTATGGGCTCTGAACATACTGGACTGACAGCCTCAAATTCAGAAACTCTATCCCAGTTTATTGATGTGTCAGAAAATAAGGATCCTTGATTAAGGTCCTCAAGATTACTCAAGTTTGGAAGTTCTTCGAAAATGGTGTCATGACATGTTATTTTATCAATGCAATCTCGTATTACGCGGGGTTCTGATAATTTTCGATGCTCATGAATATCGACTATGACAGAAATTTGCACGCTACCTTTATGATCTGGATTAGGAATGTTTTCTTTCACATTATTTGACCGGTTAGTTTGTCGGCTTTTGGGGGTGTGTATGTCGGGCAATTCTCTTACATTTTCATTCATAACTTCAGTTTGGGGTACAGGTAGGAGAGTATAGAAATTGGATTCTTCACATGTGTCTTCTGCTGTCGATTGAGTTAATGGCTGTTGAGTGGTGCATGGCTTAGAGATTTCACCTGGGATGTGGGAAATTGTATGACATTCTGCTTTTTTTTTATTACTTCCTCCGTTTATATGATTCAAGTCTTCTGCTAAAAGTTTGGTTGGCCGTTCTTGAAGCAGAAAGCAGGTTTCACTCATTTCTTATCCGTCTGTAATAGTTTGAAGGTGTTCAGCTGCTCTAAGCGATTGAATTGGTGACATTTGGCCGAGTTCATCTATTACGGTTTGGGTTTGTTGAATTTTATCCAGTGTGTGGTGGGTTTGAAGCATTTGGTTGACGAATTCAATTTCTATTTGAATTGGCTGGCTATCATTTAAGATACATGTTTGAGAGATTGGTACGGCGTCATCTACTTGAATTTGGATTAGTTGGTCATCGTCCAAGTTGATTAATTGGGGCGTTTGAACAATTTCTTCCATTACAGGTAATATTAATTGTTGCCCTTGTTGTAGGATTAGAGTGTTATTTATTGTCGCTGTGAAATCGGATTGATTTTGAAGAGATTTCCAGAAAAGATAGAGCTGTTTAAATTCAATGTGAACAGTTTCTGTTGATGTTGCATCCTGAAATTTTGTAAGAATATCACCTGATATTTTTCTCGTATTGGTAGGCATATCTCCTCATCTCTCAGATCGGTGTTGGTAGAAAGATCTTGTATTTTTTTATTTTGTTCCTTATTTTGAATGATTGTATTATGATTATATTCTGACGTCTCACTTATTAGCATTGACATGTCAATCCGTGTTACATCAAAAGGGTACAGACCACAGCTTTTGAATCCATTCTGTATGGTTTGCTTTTTTAATGCCTGGTCTAAGCATGTTTTAACCAGACTGCAAAAGTCTACCCTTCTAACTTTTTCAAAGTTATTTTCAACTTTGAATTGGTGAACCACACTTTTCCAAATACCCTTCACGGGGCGAAACGCAGCCACATCGAGTGGCTGCATTAAGTGTGTTGCATTGGGTACAAGTACCACTAGTATTATTTGGTTGTCCCTGCAAAACTCGTTAAGTTCTAGTGATGTATGGGAAGTATGACCATCTAAAAAGAGGACTATAGGAAAATGTATATCCTTCTTGAGCAGCCATGGGTGAAAAACATTCGCCAGATACTCGAAAAAAGTTTCCTGGGTCATCCAACCATTCTCTGAATGATCTACTACCCATCCCTTAGGAGTCGAATCAGGCAACCCAGGTGGAAGTCTCTTTTTATATGGAAATAGAACCATAGGCGGTGCCACATCTCCAGATGCGGCGACAGTTACTAAGACTGTTAGGCATTCTTTATCGTCATTAGCGCTCCTACTGTAGACTTTCTTTGATCCTTTCCTTACGAGAACGTCGTTTCCTTTAGGGCTCAGGAAAAATGCTGTCTCATCGCAGTTGTAAATTTGTGTTGGATCGCTGAGAATGTCTGTGATGTTATTTTGTTCGAAATAGGTCTTAACCTTTTCAAACCATTCTCGTAACGTGTTTATAGTTATTTTGCTGCGTGGTCTTGTTAGTGATTGACAGACTCGTCTGGACAGAGATTTGTTACGCGACATAAAGTTATTGTACCATCTTTTTCCCGGTACACATTTTTTTCTTGTTGGGTGCAACCTTTTTAAAAGATTTCCCACGTTAAACAAGAACTGTTCCTTCGTGACAGGAAATCCTCTGTCACCCAATGTAGTAGCCCAATTTACCAGCAGTTTTTCTTGTTCTTCACTGAATAGTGTAGGCCGACCACATTTCAATTTGTACCGGTTGCTTATTTTATCCCGTAACGTGGATTCCGGAATCCCGATTTTTTTTCCCGTTTTGTACACAGAGTCTCCGTTTCTGATTTGATGAAGCGCCAGTTTTAAGTCATCTTGGGTGTATTTTTTTCTTGGTCTTGGCACCATTTTGAGGCTGAAACTAAAACATCGGCGTGTAAAATATTTACATTGAAATATAACATTACGTGTTTACGTTGCTCCTTAAATATTGTGCCATTAATATCTAATAATAACATTATCCGTTTATCAATGACAATAATAACGAAGTATACATAGGTAAATTCACTGTTAGAAGTAGGGGGGCTATGGGGCCGCCTTAAGGGAAGTCGAGGAAAACATTGTTAGTTTTATGAGTTTTGATATCGCTCCTAGACAAAATTAAACTTCAATATGTTGACTATCACCTTTAACACATCATAAGAGAAAGTTTTCAAAAGTGTGATACTTAACAATTGTAAACTATGAACATTGAGTATGACCTCACCTCATTACCCCCATGTTAGGGCAATTACGTAATCCCTGGCCTGGTTACCCCAAATAACTACAAATACAAGTTTAGGTAATTATAATATTTTCCTTTTCAGCGCTGAGCACTGTTTGTTTACACATTTTGAGGCCCCTTGGAGTTTCATTTTTGAATTGTTTTCGAAGAGAACTCCTCGGAATGTTGAAAGTCTTCGCCACACTTTTGACACTTTGCCGCTGGCCACTTGGGTACAATCCTCTGTCATCGATTCCTTGGTCTAAGTGGCCTTATTAGTCTTACTCTAATAATGCCGAACCATCTAAGAAAAAAAACACGTGAAGCACTTTGTTTCGTTTAAACCACAATATTGGGATAATCAGGCCATCTCTTGCCTCATTACCTCATTTCTGTGAAGTTTCAAACATAAAGAATATATAAACTAAAACTTTCATTAAAGCATACCAAATCGCATACCAAATTGCATACCAAATAATGCAATCATGTTTGATCTTAGTATCACCCATCAATATATTTGTTATACTTACTTTTGGGGAAAACGGACCTTATATACAATGGCGGTATTTTAATGTTTCGCTCACAAAACATATATTTCTCTTTCCACAAGCCCGTTTAGTTAAGTATGCCAATACGAGTTGGTTGCACTGCATATGCGCGTTTTAGTCCGCGTATATAAGCGGACTGCAACGCGGGAGTTTTGAATTAAACGTTTGGCCTCATTTTTCGGGGTGGCCCCATAGCCCTGGATCCCCTAATATTAGTAGACCTCCAAAATCTTTGAATTGTTTGGTTCGCCGTCTTCTGTCGCCTTAAGTATATATACGAAATCAGACTCGCGGATTTAGGAGTTTGTATGGACATGAATTTAGCTCTAAAAACGTGTTAGAAAGCATAAGAAAAAACTATTTATTTGAAATGCATATTGTTTGAAGAGGTAATAATTATATTTTTAAAAGGTAAAAGCAAATAATTTTAGATAATTTGGTACTTAACTTATTGATTACGCATAAATTTAGTTCATACAAACTTTACATGTATCTGCTAACTTTAAAAATGTGCAAATAATATAAATAGACTAAAAAATATGCACGGATTTAGAGCTGAGAATAAGAAAACTCGTTAGATATTTAAGTAAATTTACTTCAGATCACTGGAAATAAGATTTTCTTAGTTATCTTTAAAAGAGAGAAAGCCGCACAAGATCTAAATCCGAGGCAACCACGGATTTAGGGCGCCTGAACAAAGAATTGCTCTAAATCCGTGTTAAGGATTTCTTATATTTCTAATGCAAAACTGTATCAAATATTCACCTTATTTTATCCAGAGACTCACTCTCGACCCAAAAACGTTTAATGATGTTGCTTACACAGGTGAATTATGTGTTTTTTCTTTGTTTTTGTAGAGCACGGTACGCGTGTTTTGGCACGTAAACAGTATGGAGCACGCGACTTGACCGGCGCCGGCAAGGTCACTCGCCACAATGAATCCCTTTATAAAATAAACGTTGCCTAAAAGACCTTTCGGTGAAAACAGTTTTATTCTCGGAGAAATTGTGCATTTCCTTACTCTAAGAAGAGAATTGTTTCCATATAAATATTAGACGAAATCAAGGAAATAAAAAATAGCGCGGATTTAGGTGCTGTTCCTCGGATACCACGAATATAGGCGCTTTTACCTTATTGCTACATAACAATATCTTCCAGTCAACCGCCATACTGATGTGAAAAGAAGGGTAAACGAAAATTAAAGCACTATAAGTTGCAATAAAATATAAAACGAAACGTCGATCGAATGCAATAACAAGACACACACTTACAAACATGTTACACGCACACATACGTATAACACGTCATAGTAGGGTTGGTTGTAAGAGATTGTCATATGACAATAAACCCGCCCATTGTGACATTTTCACAATAAAGAGTATAAACAAACAAACAAACAAACAAAAGTATATATATAAATAAATAAATTTTTATATATACACAAATACATATATTCATACATATATTAAACTGTATATTAAACTGCCAAAACAAGGTAAGGAAAGGAAGGGATAACGGAAAGGTTAGAATTTATGGCTCATATTATTGTGACAGGAAGTGCTCTTTCAATGATTGCTCAAGATTGACTAATCTGGTTGCAACTGGAAGAAGTGCGAGAATCGGCCCGTTGCCTGATTAACCTGGTTATCTCGCGGTAAGGCGTTGGCTTTTCGGGCGAGTGGCTATCGGGCGAGTGGCGTAAATAGACAGTGGACTTATAAATAGGATAGAAGTTTTCTTCCCAAGACTCCTACGCTCACCTCACGGGAGATAGAATGATCCAATATCGTTAAAACTTCCTGAGGTGACGGGTTCGCCCGTTGTAGTTGACCCCTCTAAGTGTCCGGTTTGCTAGACATCCGCCGAATCCCAGAGGGGTTTGAAGATTACGTTTCCTGGCAGCCGGGGTAGTTGTCGACCTCATCTATCCTTGACTCGACCCGATCCCGAGTGACCATAGTGGGCGCCCCAAAGGTCGCCTCGGTCCGCGATATATTCAAACTGAATTACCGTTTACGTCAGGAAGGAACCGCGCAAGCCAACTTAAAACCGTGACCAGACGGACGGAAAAATCCGGTGAAATTCGGTAAAGAGGGGTCGGCCCACTGGGTTCACTTCCCAGTTCCTCGTGGTAGAGCGTTGGACTCTTACGCGTTGAAGCCTTGAAAGAATGATATAAATTCCTGTTATAACTTCCTGGGGTGGCGGGTTCGCCCTATTATTAAAACTTCCTGGTGTGGCGGGTTTGCCCGTAGTAGATGACAACTCCAGAGCCTGGATCGAGCCTGAATCATACCTTTTCAGAGCCTGAATCTGATTCAGGGGTGGTTTACAAAAAATAACATTTAGGAAAAACTCAAAGAAACAACTGAAAATCGAAAAAACCGAAATTGGTCATTTTGGGAAATAGGCCACTTTCTAGATGGCTATCGCGGCGATCGTATTTGACAGCTGCGCCATCCATAACTGTTATTCATTCCGTACAATGTGTAAAATTTCGAAAAGTCAAAATAGTCGAAAAAGTCAAAAAAGTCGAAGGAGTCAAAAAAGTTAAAAAAGTCGGAAAAGTCGAAAAATGCGATAAAGTCGAAAAAGTCAAAAAACTAGGAAAAGCCAAAAACTTGAAAAAGTCAAAAAAGACAAATAAGTCAAACAAGTCAAAAAAAAAACAAAAAAGTAAAAAAAATTAAAAAGTAAAAAAAACGTCAGAAAAGTAAAAAAATCTGTTGTTTCACCCCAAGACTTTCCTGACTAGTATCCGGGGAGGTGCGAAAAAACAGCGACATTTTTTACTCTAGTACCCCTAATTTTCCCCAACCGTAGGTCGTAGAGACCCAAGATTCTAGTCAGTAAAGTCTTTGGGTGACGAAACCGATTCAATAATGGATAGAGAAGCCTCATTATCATGACGACATTCAAATGGGCTCAGTATTTTTATTTATATAATAATAGCTCTATTACAGATTTATTATTAGAAAATAAGTTTGCTTTGCTGTTGAAAAAGTAGTTTACAAATATGTATGGCAGGTACCCCAAATATGTATGGCAGGTACCCCAACCGTAGATCGTACAGACCCCAAAATCAACTGGACTATTCACACTGACCATACCTATCGATTGGAGAAAGAAATTTTGAAAGCGGGGACAATATGTAATCAAGGTTCCCCAAATTTGTATGGCAGGTACCCCAAACGTTGGTCGTAAGTACCCCAAAAACTAATAGGTTCTTCCGATGGTTAACAGAAGCTTCTATGCCAAATTTTAACTTAGACAGATTAAGCGTCTGGGCGCTATCGCGGAAACAATTTTTTCGCCGGGAACCCCAAATTTGTATGGGAGGTACCACAACCGTAGGGCGTAGGGACTCCAAAAACTAATGGGTTCCTCCGACGGTTAACAGAAGCTTATATACCAAATTTCAGCTCAATCCGATTAAGCGTCTGGGCGCTATCGTGGAAGAATACATACATACAGACATACAGACATACATACAGACAGAGATCGGTCTGGAAATAGTCTCAATCGTCTCAGGGAGTCTCAAAATATATATTCCCATCTTCATCTCAAAATTTTTTTTTAGCGCGATCACAATACTTTCCTTTCCGATAGGTCGTCAGGAAAGTAAAAGGCAAAGAAGTCAAAAAAGTAAAAAAATCAAAAAAGTCTGAAAAGTCGAAAAAGTCGTAAAATGGGAAAAATGGGAAAAAGTCGAAAAAGTCGGAAAGATACGGTGGTACGAAGTTCACCGGGTCATCTAGTTATATAATAATAATAGAAGGGCAATTTGAGAAGTATGCCAAATATCTGGTTAAAAGTACTCTACAACGAGACATTGTAACAAGATGGCATTGCATATGGAATGTCTGTCGCAGGAGGTATTTGTTTCTTGCCTTGAATTTAAATGCCCTTTTTTGTGGTTCAGCTATGTGTCGTGTAATTGAAAGCAATGCGCACCACGAGCGCCATTACAAGAACACGTATAAATGCATCATGATTGAGGAAACGACATGCGAGTGAATCGACGAAAAAGTACACGATCGCGAGCTGACATTCGTGTCACGCGCCGCGTTTTATGGGCTCGTGTCGGATGCAGAGGGATGCCAAGCACAAACACAAGCACAATCAGCCACCGCGATGCCTGTACAATCTCACAATCACACACGGTGGTACTTCGCACCCACTTTGTGATGATAATCACTTGCTTCTCGATGGAATATTAAAAGAGCGATGCTCATTTGCGGTGGGGGTCGTATTCTTGATACACGGCGTTTCAAAAGAACCCGCTCACGCTTACTCCCAATACAAAATATGAATCTAAAGATCTCCCGAATGAAATCGAATAAATATTGCAATAATGTTGGATAATGACAATTGTACAGAGATTCTTTGAATTAACTTTTATGACAAATATTGGGCCCTTACCTATGAAGTTGTTGCTCTATAACGGAAATTAAAGGTCAAAAAATTTGTATGATAAATATATATTAAATTAATAGAAATGACCTCTATTATCTATGCAGATTCGTTATTTTAAGGGCCTCTAGACGATCAAGCATGCTTGTCAAGCATCGCGTCGCGGGCTGGGAAGGGGTCGTAAACCGCAGGAAATATGCATATTTTTGTATATTTACCAAAACGTCATTCATCAATCAATTACGTCTAATTAACCTGACTCCCTGGTATACAACTACAAAATTAGGCATTTATGGTAAATATTAAAATATATATTTGCACATATCCTGCAATTTACGATCTCCTCCCAGCCCGCGACGCGATGCTTGACAAGCATGCTTAATCGTCTAGAGAGCCTCTATTGGGAGTTGCTTAATTCCTCTGCTGTAAAACTCTCGTAGACATGAACCAAAAAATGCTTTGAAAGCGTTTCTCGCCGACTCTTCAACGTTGATTTTTTCCCCTTGTAAAAAGTTACTAAATTGTGAAAAAAATAGAAACTATTGGAGCAAGGTCTGGCAAGTACGGTGAGTGACCAAGAGTCTACAGCCGCAACTCCTGCGGCTATTTGCAGTGAAATCCGTGGTTATACATTGCCCTGCAGAAGCAGTGGCTATGAGCGATTGACCAGTCTCGGTTATTTAATCACGAGCTTTCCATCGTTGTTTGCAGTTCTTAACAGTACACATTTACGGTAACTGTATAGTTAGACTGCAAGAAACTGTAATAGAAAACACCGGCACAGTATCTCATATTTGAAAATAATACAAATTTTCAACTTTACCATCAGAGCAAAACTAAACGACGGAAAGACAAATAAACAGCTGATTCTTAAAAAAAGAATAACATGGCCTTAAATTAATATTTATTTGGATTTGAAATTCCAGCTCAAACCCAAGTTATCTAAGTTCAAAGTGACCAGTGTGAAAAAAACAGCAATTATGTACATAGGTGGGGACCCAATATTTAATAATAAAAAGTAATTGCGTTTAACCACTTGAATTGTTTTTAAACTTTCCGGTAGCCTGTTAAAGTAATATGGCCCGGAGTATTTTGTGTCTTGCCTTGTTGTGTTTAGTTTAGTATATGGTATATAAAAAAAAATATTTCTCGTATTTTTATTATGTGTATCTGTAATCTTTTTATAATGTGTTTTTTTTTTATTCTTAAAAACCTCAGTCAGTAACTTAAAGAGATAGAGTAAGGTTAAGGATTCTTAGCCCTTTTAAAAATGTGTCGACACGAATCTTCCCATTTCACCTTTGCAATTATTGGTACTGCTCTCTTTTGGAGTATAAATATGGGTTCCCCATGACAAGCATAACAATTTGCCCAGATTGTAATGGCATAACTTAGGATAGCTTCAATATAGCTGAAATAAACATTTCTTGTTTGCAATTCATCCAACGACCTTTTTACAATGCTCAAAGGATATGAAATTTTAATGAAATAAGCTTATATAATATACTAGCGACCCGCCCCGGCTTCGCACGGGTGCAATGCTGATACTAGTAGTAGTAGTAGTAGTAGATGGAGTGGGGGGCTTGTTTCCAGCCCTTGATGTCACCTAGATCTGTAAGGTCTTTTGTAACTACCCACTGTGTGGTTAGGTCAATTGTCAGCTAGTAGCCCGGTACTTCTTACCAGACTAAGTAGGTCACTGACCTTCAAGTTGGGCAGATCGCTGGGTTCGAGAAAGGCTCGTCCCAGTAAACTGTGTCTTTTGGCGGCGAGCCCTGGACAGCGGCCAACAATGTGTATGCTGTCTTCAGGTTCCTCGCCACATATTCGGCAATCCTTGCTCTCAGTCAAGCCAAGGTTGAATAGATGAGCTCTAAGGGTCGTGTGTCCGGTGAGGAGACCGATAGTGGTTCTAAGGTTCTTCTTGCTCATGTCAAGTAGGGCCTTGGTTTTCTTCTGTAGTGGTTGCTCCATCATGGCTTTTGCCTGGCGACATCCCTGACTCTGTTTCCAGGAAGCCCGATGTTCCTGCTCCAAGCAGTCCCTGATGATTTTCTTACCTGTAGCGAAGGGGACCCCTACAGCTGGCTCCACTGGGCAATCCAGTGTGCCCAGTTTTGCCAGTCTATCGGCCTCTTCGTTTCCGGGTATGCCTTGGTGACCCGGTATCCATATTAGGGTGATTTTGTTGGATTTTCCCAATTTGTTGAGCTCCTGCATGCAGTCCCAGACCACAGAAGATTCTGTGGTGGCTTTAGCCAGAGCGTCCAGTGCTGCTCTGCTGTCAGAGCAGATGAGGATTTGTCTGTTTTTTTACCTCAAGTCGACTATGCTGACTGTATTTAGTATGCTGATACTAAATACAGTACAGAAAAACTGTGAACGTTGTATATAAAAACCTATAGCCTATGTGATTAAAATCGATCCAGTAGTTTTGATTTATTCATTACTGCCCGTGGCCCGCAGTTAAATTTGGAGTAAAACAATCCCCCTTTCCCTATACCATGAAGATTTCCTGCTATCTTTGGAATATCTAAATTCATACACTACATTTTTATAAATAGGATAGAAAACGAATTTACCGCGTGAAATTTGTAGGTCCTACAAATTTCACGCGGTAAATTCGTTTTCTATCCTATTTATAATGTCAAACAACCGCGATAGTCTTCGATTTCATACTACATTTTTACTTATTTACTTTTTACATTTTTAACTATTTATTTTATTTTTACAACATATTACAGAATGTCTTTATAAACAACGTTCACAGCTTTCTTGTCATTAGACAATACAAACATGTTTTCTCTGGAGGTCACTCTTGAGAGAGCGACATACAGTTGTCCATGTGAAAAACAGTCAACGCTCAAATCTAAGCCTGCAACGTTGAAGGTTTGACCCTGCGATTTATTAATGGTCATTGCAAAAGATGTCTTTACCGGAAACTGTAAACGTTTAAATTGGAAGGGTAAATCCGATGGTATCAGAGGGATTCGGGGAATCAATACATCTTCTCCGGTACCACATCCTGTGAGTATTGTGCACTCTATTATGAAAGTTTTCAATGATTTTACCAGCAAACGCGTGCCATTGCAAAGTTTAGGTGGATTCAGGTTTCTTAATAAAATAACAGGACAACCTACTTTCAACACCATTTTGTGAGGAGGGAGTCCAGACGGGTTCAAAGAGTTTAGAAATTCTGTAGGAAAATGAACAGCTTCTTCCAAATCGAGAACAGTATCGACCGAGTAGTATATTTTCGTCGGCGCATCAATCTTTGAAAGAATCAAGTTATTTACTTTATCTACTTGTTCGTTAGTTGGTGACAGAATCGCTCTTTCTTTAAACCAAGATATTGTCTTATAACTTATGTTATCAATGTCAGGATAGACATTGTTGACTAACTCTTGGATGTTGTCTATCAAAACGCAAAGGTTTTCTAGGTCAATCCTTCCCTCACTTTGTGTTAACTCTCCATTGCCAACTTTTAGCAGCATCTCTGGAAATAGCCTGTTCTCACGTGAAGATGACGAAACCCTCATATTAGTTTTAAGCTTTAATTTATTGACATGTGGCCAAAGGTTGGATCTTTTTAGGCAAGCATTTATTTCGTCAGCACGTGTTCCTCGAGTCACAACTGGTAGGATTTGACGGAAATCTCCTGAGAACAGAATTGTACATCCACCCATAGGTGAATTTTTGTTGCGCAAATCGCGCATTGTCCTATCCAGTGCTTCCACAGACGTCTTGTTTGACATGGTAACTTCGTCCCAGACTATTAATGAGCAGTCACGCATCAATTTTCCTGTATTGCTCTGTTTAGAAACACTACAGACGCTGTTATTATCATCGGTGGCGATTTTCAGCGGGAGCTTGAATGTGGAGTGTGCGGTTCGGCCTCCTTCCAAAAGCGTAGCGGCAATGCCGGATGACGCAACAGCTAACGCAATTTTTCCGATAGATCTCACTTTTTTTAAAAGCAGATTGATTAAAAATGTTTTTCCTGTACCTCCTGGGGCATCAAGGAAAAACAATTTCCCTTCATTGTTATCAATTGTTGATAGTAATGCAGTGAATACTTTTTTCTAATCGATGTTTAATCGTGGCTCATCTTGAGCTATATTTTGTAAAAGTCTCGTTTGATCGTATGATGTTTCTCTTGTGTATTCGGCACTGTTAGTTAAATCTGAGTTAGTAGTATTAGCTGGCATCGGCAGCCCAAAATCCTTGATCGATTTACCCGAAAGTAATTGCACTACTTTGTTCAATTCCAATAATGCTTCGTCAAATATGTTTTGATCATATTGTACATCATCTGAGTTTAACTCTCGCCGTCGCCGAATCAGAATATCACTGGCCATATTTTCTTGAAATTTATTCCATAGATTAACAGAATCAGTTACTTGACAAAACACTACTATGACGGCAAATAAATATCTTAATGATGTAGCTGAACTACAAACAGCTGCTTCTGATAATGTGTTTTCCCAGTGAGAATCGTCTTCCAAGAGCCCCATAGCTTTGCATGCTGCTTGATAAGTATTGTAAACAACACCTTGTACAGTTCTTAGATGTGCAAAGGATGTCGGGCCTTTTACAATATGCAATAACATTCTCAGATAAAAGCATTCGCTGTTGTTGGGATGAACCACGTAGACTCTGCCAAGAGCATCCGTTTTTTTTACTCCGGGGAAACCATCAACCGCAGTACCTTGTTTTCGCCGTTGAAAAGTTTTAGAACTCTGGTTCCATGTATAGTAACCTGGAACTCTGTCATACGTCAGTGTTTTCGCGAAATCATCTTGAGCACATAACTTGAAGAATGCTGTCAATGTTGTATCCCGCGGGTTATTAACAACTTCTTGTATATTGTTCTCTGTGAAATATACTCTTTGTCCATTTTCTAAATGAACTGCAAGGTGGACAATTGTGGGAGCCCGGTCGTGCACTACGAATGATAAAATCCTCCATACAGCTTCAGAGCTGCAGATGTAACGTCCAGACTGATATTTTTCCACTTCATTTGGTGATTGTATGCTGAAAGTGGCTTGATCACTGCCTTTATTATTGTACTTAGTAACATATTGAATTGACTTTATTGAATTGCACAACTCTACGTTGATGTGGGCATCAAAAATTTTCAAAAGGAGCGGATTATAGGGAACGATCCATCGGTTATCAATATCATGGTTTCGGACGGTAGCATTTTGCCCACCCTGTTCTGGCGATCGTCGACGATATTTGGGATATCCGTCATCGCTAGTACTTGTTTGAGTTTGGAACGACTTCGGAAATTTTTTGCTGCATTTAGAATCTCGCATACATGGAGAATTCGGGTTTAAAGTCCCGCAAGGGCCGTGTACCATATGTTTCTTTACGATTTCGTACAGGATAGGATCTTCATCTTTATCCGGTAATTCAGCTGAAATAACCCTGTCAATTTGGTTTGGTCTAATTTTGTTCACTAACCACACCAACAGGTGTACATGTGGCAAGCCACGTTTCTGCCATTCTATTGTGTACATATGACAGCGCGGCGGACCGAATATATGAGACTTGTTAATGAGGTGCAGGAGTTTCTGTACTTTTAAATGGAAGACTCTGTTAACTATATCGTATCTGTCTTGTGGAGTTAAATTGGTGTTAATATTTTCTTTGATTTCCGGCCAATTTGGGTTACATGTTGCAGTTATAAATAAATCAGGTTTGCCGTAATTTCTTACGCAAGTCATGGCGTCTTGCGATTTTTCGTGTAAATATCGAGGTCCACCTGTGAATGATGAAGGTAGTATAACCAACTGCCCAATGCCGTTGCGGTGTTCATTCGCCTGTAAAGCATCCTGAAGATGAACGTAATTTTCAGCTCACAATTTAGTTTGATTATTACGGATGTAGGCCAATCTCTCAGATTCAATTTTCGCATATTGATCTACCAAGTATTGGTTTGTTAACATTCCATATCTAAGCAAAGTATTGAAATTGTTACGTCTTGTCATTATACGGTAGCAATAGTAGTTCATACATGACACTGTTTTACGCAGAGGTGTACCACCGATTGGGTCAACTTGAGAAATATTAATGGCATAACCATTTTCTCCACGACATAGCATAAAAGGATATTGTAAGCTGTCATAAGATCTGTGTAACTCTGAAATTTTTTGCAAATTATCATCACGACTATGCAATACAATATCTCTTTTGTCAAATTGCTGTCCAGCTATCACCACTGCTACTTCACTCGTGGAAGGCGCATTGTATCGTCCTCTGTGTTCTCCAACAGGAACTTTATTTGCATGGATTACGACATTAAACTCTCAATCGCAGTTTTGAAAGACTGTATGTAGCAATTATGAGAATGTAACATATCTTGGAGAGATCTAATCAAATCTCTATCAATTGGCTGTGCAACACTTGTACACCGCGTAGATGCTTGTGTATCTGGATCTGCAATAAAATATATTTGCAGAAATTTGTGATCATCGGGTCGAAGTGGTAGCAAGCTCCCAGCTAAGTGGTACACTTGCCCTTGAATTTTAAATGTAGGCATGAACCCACGCTCAACGACTTGCTTACTCTTAAAAGAGGTCATTTGAAATGCGTTATTATAACGGCGTATATTGCGCATGAATTGCTTGGATTTCTGATGATCACCCGTAAGAAGAGAGTGAAGTGGTTCAGGTGGAGGGAGAACTTCTTCTAATTTGACTTTTCCTTGTAAGCAACACATGCCTTTCGATTCGTCCTTGAATTTCAATGCCAAGCAATGTTCACACACTACTGACATAGTACCTATTGATACTATACGATCGTCCTTGTAAGAAATCGAAGGATCGTAATTCATGGCAGAATTTTCTTTATTCACCCATGAATTAGTAACTCGTGCTGATGATTCTCTGGCTCTCTGTATTCGATGTCTTTCCCTATCTCGGCTGCGGTGAACCTCACGCTCTACTGAAGATTCTCTCTCTCTCAGCTCTATATCTATCCCGAAGCTGACTGAGGCGAGCCTCACGCTCTACTGACGATTCTCTGTCCCTCTGAACCGTATGCCTATCTCGATCCCGGCTGCGGCGAATCTCACGCTCTACTGAAGATTCTCTCTCTCTCTCTCTCTCAGCTCTATATCTATCCCGAGCCTGACTGAGGCGAGCCTCACGTTCCGTTGACGATTCTTCATCTCTTGCTGAACGTACTCTTCTGGCATTCACTGTACTACGACCTATGTTCGAACGACGACGTCTTCCAGACATGACTTTATAATTTCTGTACAAAATTTACTCAGTTCTATATGTATGATTACCTATGCACAAATTGCCATATTATTAGTATGTGCCGCAGTAAAAAATATCTAAATTCTTACCATTTAGAAACAAAAGATAATCAGCAATCATAAAAAACAAAAGATACCTATTCTATTCAGTTCTTTTTTTAAAACTGAAATACCTCAACTTAAACAACGATTTTAATTATAAAAAATAATTTGCTATTCGTGCGACTAAAAACAAAAGATAATCAACAATCATCAACAACAAAGATACCTATTCTATTAAGTACATTTTCTGAACTTACATATCTCACCTTAAATCACGATTTTTGAAAATAATTTCCCTAATATTAAATTGATCTAACTGTAAATTTTAATCAATATCTTAAGAGCCGTATTACAAAATAGCGTAGGTATTCTTTTAAAATGAGTTGAAAAAATGAACGCATTTTTTTTTGGATGTAACTATAAAAGATAGGATAAATAAATAAATAAATAAATAAATAACTATTCAACCCTGGGAGAAAAACCGCGGCACTGAGCGCTCTTCTCTTGCGCAAGCAAATATATGCACAATTTCTAATTGTTTTTTGCAGTGTTTTCTCCTTTCTAATGACAATAATTTATATTATGTCGTATTGCTAAAAGAGTGAACTTTAATATAGTATAAGTATTATATAAGAATCTTATTTTATTTCTGAGAAAATTAGAATGATACAGGAAGATTTTTTTTTTAATTTTGTGTAATTGTAAGTAATGTATACCTTGGATATGTGGTCAAAAAACGAAAAAATAAAGCCGTAGTGTACATCAAGAATACATGACGGACATAAAAAAAAATAGTATACGGTTTTCGTTGTAGTGATATTACTGTATTAAGGAGCTCAAAGTTTGCCTTCCGAGCGTTTTACGAATAACGACTTTCGGAAAATGGGCTGAATAAGTAAATAATATTCGTTACATCTAAAATTAAAGGCCGCTATGGTCAACATCAAGAAATGGTCCAGGTAATTCAGTAATTAAAGTTTGTAGAAATCTCTTTATTTCTTGGAATTAGAACGCCAAAAATCCACTTTTCTTGCCTTTCTGGAAAAAATATGTGAACGGGCTCTTAATAGAAAATTGCAATCCATAAATTATGGTTTTATTTAATCTAATCTTATCTCACCTTATGTAGGTACTTATAATTGCTATAAGTGCGATTTAAAAATTAACCTTAGAATAGAATATAATTTATATTTTAAAACTACTATCATACAATTATTTATCGTAACTTACTTATAATTACTGATACGTTGTCGCGCTGAAAAGCACGTTTTTATTACCTAAGTATCGCTATTTTCCTCGCTGGAGAGCTCCGATATAATAAACGCGTCCGATCGCTGCTAAATTCAAAGTGCTATAGGGAAAACCGCGGCCTCAGACGCGCTATTTATAGGCACGCTCTTGCCGCACCGGGCGGCCGGCCGGTACCGCCGCAAACGCTACGTCCCGCAATTTTTAAATCTGTAATATCTTCGAAAATATTCACTTAAATCATACGGTGTAAAGGGCCATATAGATCTATATTAAATGAACAATGTATTCAAGGTATTTAATCGGTTAAGTATTAATGCTGTATTGGTTAAAATCGCTTCGAAAATTAGCCATTATTTGTCGTAAAAAGTAAATGACAAAAAAAAGTTATTGTGGGTTATCCATAAGAGATAGACATATACCATCACGGACTTTTCTGTAGACCTTTTCAATGTGTACAATACTTAGTACATTATTTTGATAAAACTCGTAGGGTTCATGAAGCCTGCGTTTGCAATGTAAGCGGAAAAAATGTAATTATTTACGACATCACATTAGAAACCTCAAAAATAGCAGTACTTCTCCACTATTTAATGGATGTTATTATACATATAAACCTTCCTCTTGAATCACTCTATCTATTAAAAAAAACCGCATCAAAATCCGTTGCGTAGTTTCAAAGATTTAAGCATACAAAGGGACATAGGGACAGGGAAAGCGACTTTGTTTTATACTATGTAGTGATAACTGTATTTTTGCATTAACACCCGAATTATAAGCATCGATAAGTGAAATTTCTTTGTTAAAGATTCAACGGATGGTTATCAGCGGCGGTAACTTCAAACCCGACACGCTTAAACCCAAGGAAGTTGTATCTCTACTCCTGGACGATGAGGAAATAGAATTGAAATGTGAGTTTTCATAGCTGCTATTTTTTGTCATCGTTAATTCGGTTGAGAATTTATAATGTTCTTTATTTGGTTATTCAGATCGCCAAAAAGCGGAGGAAAGAAGAATACTCGATCACGCAGATAAGGAGAGGAAACGGAAGTTTCCGTTTGGTTCTAAAGTGAGTAAAATATTACTTAACATTATTATATTTTTTATGTCAACTCGTCGGTCTGGTCGGGTATGTCATATCCGGGTGAGAATGTTTCTTAATTTTTGTGACATTTAAAAAATATACACTTAATAAAAAATCATAATATGACAAGTGTATATTTTTCTAATATAATTACGTTTTTAGATAATGTATCAGTAAATAGATATCCAAATACACAGTCAGCAGACATTTTATAGTTCTTTTTGTAAACTAGAGCAGTTCAAAGTTGCGCCTTCTAAATAAATGCGCCGCAGACTCTATGACGTCACTATCGGAGAACGACTTACCCGCTAATACAAATGCACCATTCGATTTGCATATGAGTCGCCTATTTCTAAATATTAGTTAAATCCACTTGAGGTTATTCTTCACAAAACAAGAAAAACCTCAAATTCCCTTAGCTGAGCTGCCAAATTGATCTTTAAAAAAAAACATCAATAAATCACTTCTTTTATTTAACAGTGCGTGAATAAAACAGCATAATATTAATAAAATAAGATTTCACTTTTGAAACAGTTAACGGTTATAGTTAGCTGACTTTGGAACTGAAGTGCTTGATAGTTAATATTCTGAACTCTTGCAAAACTTCAATGCAGTACATGTCGATTAATGAAAATCAAATTTTTCTATCGATTCATGAAAATCAAAAATATGGTAATTTATTATGAAATAAAAATATTTCACATTTAATGTCTAATACGTTTGGCAGTATTGCCGTTCGATACTGGCTGAATTTCTCGTCTATCCAAAACATTCAATACTTAAGTATCGCGCGGTACTCGCTAAACATTACTCCAGTACTGAACCGATACTCGACTATAAATTCGGGTGACAGTGACGTCATCGGCTGGGTTGCCGCCCTGCTCGCATTTTCGAAATTACCTAATATTCAACAGTCAATAACTCCGGGACCATTGGCTCGCATTGCATAATGTAAAAAGTATGAGTTGAAATAACAAGAAAGGAGTCGGTTTTGAGTGTGTCCCGTTGTTCTGTGTAGTCTCACGCTGGTACGCCGGAGCCGAAGCAGCCGAAGATGGAAGGTACCAACGGGTCGTCCGCGGACGATTGGTCGGCGCCCGGCAGCCCCGCGACGTCGCAGCCGATGTCGCAGCCGATGTCGCAGCCGATGTCGCTGTCGCAGCCGCGCCTCTCGCTCGGCGCCGACGACAGCAGCAGCGAAGCACTCGTCGTCGACGTCGATGACCATATGCAGCACCACTGTAAGTGTATTATTTTATTTCATTTTATTTTATTTTATTTTATTTGGTACCCAAACAGAATATTGACAACATATACAGTGACATATGTATACTACAGTTACATGACTACAACAATATCCTTTTTATATGAGTACACAATTAGCGCAATGCATGAACAATGGTTGAATTTTTAAAAAAATATGTATAAAAAAAAGGAAAAAAAAACAAAAAATACCAGAATTACAGTATTTTAAAGAGGGTCGCTTTGAAGGAGCATAAACTATCATGAAATATATCGATGCGATTGTCAAGATGAAATTTGTTATACAGACGACATATACGTGGGATTACGGTATAGTTTTTTGCTAAAGGTGTTTTAAATAAATCTGGGTATCGAAGACTTCTTTTAGTAATGTTAAATTGTATTTTTTCTATACAAGAGGTGTCGATTTTATTATTTAAAATTTTGTACAGGAACACTAAATCTGCAACCTCTGTATCTACATTTATTACACACGACCAATACCGTTTAAATCAAGCTAATTACAGTGGTGGAATTATTTATTGAAACACCAGATTATTTTCGACATTTTCAAGTTTAATAGGTTATTGCTGGAAAATTATGTTACGAATATGGCTTGTTTCGGCAATATTCAGTGTGCTGTTTTCGTATTGACTTCATGGAATAATATGAATGGCTCGTGAGTTTTTTTTTGATTGAAAACTATCTGATAAATATACCTCATATTCTGACGGCTTGGCAAGGTTCGGAATGCTGAGTCTTCAGCATCGACGTAAAGTGACTGATATGACGTTCTTCCACAATATACTTTCGCATCATATCGACAGCCCACAAATTCTAAGCAGAATAGCCTTAAATGTCCCATCGCGCCGAACTCGTCACCCAAGGTATTCAATGTACCCAGACTCCATACAAATCAAGCAAGGAATTCAACTCTGCATCGAATTATGGAAGCCTACGATGAATCGTTTCAGGAACTAGACATATTCTCAATGAGCAAAAACGAGTTTATCGGAGCGGTAATAGACCAGACCATAAAAGCTTGAATAGATACATACCTGTGCAGAATCACACACTCTCATATATACACAACTATGACACATACATGTAGATGTACTTACGCACACCCATTAAACACACATCACAATCACACATATAAACACACTCATCCTACTCTATCATACACACTCACAAATAGAGAGAACATGATCATATAACATAATATATAAATATTATTACACAACATCACGCACATAAACTGTATATTATCAGGAGACTATTTTGGCCGTAATATTGTTATTATTATTAATAACTTAAGACCCGAGCGCTGTTTTTCTTTTTTGTTGGAATAAAATAAAAAATATTAAACATAAATAACAGTGTAATTTCGTTAGATGTTTTATATTTTAAATGTTTATTTTACAATTTTAATATTTCTTAGTACCTCCTCGTTTGGCGATTACCGCTTGGCATCTTCTCAGCATGGATTATCCCGTCGAACACCAATAGTGCCTTTAGGCACTTTGACTCGTTTGACAGATCCGCGCGTAACCGTTTCGGCCGGCCTCCATATATATTATATAAATGTATAATATACACGATTAACAAGATTAATTACTAGGTAACAAGAGGGAATTCATGGAAAAGCGATATTGTTAGTATTTATTTATAAAATCGACCAAAAAGTTGCGGCGCAGTTTTTTGCGCGCGAACGCTGGATTTCGTGCGGTTGTATAAGATTTGTTAAATATTCTGTTGTCGTTTCATGGAAATACACTCTGATGATACATTTCTGTAATTCCCTCTTACGGTGGGGCTTCTGTTTTCCAAATTCATTGCCTATAACTTTCCAACAATTCTCTATATGGTTAATGTATGGGCTGTTCCAATGCCGTTTGAATGTCCTGATCACTTCCTGCCTCATGAATTCTTGGCGCTGGTATCAAAAGAGAGAGATTATATCATAAAGCAATCATAAAACAGATTAAAATACTCTCCTTCTTGGCTCTATGGCATGGTGCAGGGTTATATTAAAAAATGCAATTCTTAACATATAGCCGCTCAATTGTTGGCAGAAGATGGCCTTCCAAGATTGTTAGGTACTTGTCGGCATTGATTTGGCCCTGAATGAAGTTCAGACCATCAACGCCCTTGGTTCTGATACACCCGCAAACCATTTAGCCTTCTGGATGCTTGACGGTGTGTATCAAACATTCAGCATTATAATCTTCACATTTTCGTCGGCGAAAGTAGACTTTTGACAGGTTGAATTTCGACTCGTTTGTTTGTTTGAAAAGCTTTATTGCACACACAAAAGAATACAATGTGGTGGGCCTATTGCCAAGTGGCAATATCTACCGACCATACCGCCAGGGTTATTGTGACTGAAGGTTTATGTGGGCAAATTAGTTTACAAGTAATAAATGAATACACTTACAAAAAGTCATCATAGTATAAAATATAATTCAGTGATTAGTAACGTATGCCAACTCGATATTGAAGGGAGGAGTGAAATATAAGGACAAGCAAAGGAGATTACGCGATCGTCCGAAAAGATTACGCGATCCCAAATTTATTGGGTTCAATGCGCGTGCTCCTTCGCCCACTCAAGGTGCAGTTTCCGCGCTCTGGCGGTCAACAGGGCTCTTTTTTCTGGGACGGCAAGCACCAACTCCTGCTTCATCTAGTCTCTTTTGCACAGTTCTGCTGCTCATTGTTACCCCACAAGCCTCTTTCCAGGCTCGTTACAGCTCTACGGTTGTTAGTCTACAATCCTAAAGATATTTTCGCTTCAGTATGCGATCTTCAGCCGCAGTCGATTCTTGTTTTCGACCACGACCCTGTGTTAGTCCACAACAGCCAGTTTCCTTAACCTTACTCAGTAACGTTGTTTTTGTTGAGTGGTTAAACCCAATCTGAGACCGATTTCTCTCGTACTAAAGCCGGCTTGTGACTTTCACACCAATTTCAAGTTAATTCTCGAGTTTTTACCATTTTTAAGGCACTTTTTTCGCCATGGCCTAATTATTATTAAATAAATCAAAAACAAGCGATTTAAACCATTTCACTCTCAATCCGTCGTTGATAATTAATTTGTATATTGCTGTATGCAACGTATATACAAATTGTTGCTAGATATATTACTTATTAGTTATAAAATAAATTAATTATATGGATGCGATAGTTTTCGCACACTGTTGTTCTAAAGTTGAAAAAATGGTGAAAAAAGTCTGGTGTTGCAATAAATAATTCCACTCAATAAATAATTCCACAATAAGTAGGGAAGATCCGTAAGGATTAGAATGAAATCATGGTCGTATAGGTAACGCATCAAGAACTCAGCAAATATCTGCACGCGGCAATTTCAAGCTATTTATTTCGACGTCCTCCGAATGCAAACCATTTTTAGGCAGAGGCATTTTGTGTACATAGTTCTCAGGATAATTAATTCTCTAGACGAAGAACTAAAATTGTATTTGCCTAAGTCTTCTTTTAAAGCCAACATTGATTCCTGGTTGAAACATGACACCCTGCAAAATATCCACTAATTGATATATCCAGAGAGTTTCTAAAATTAAATATTACTTTTGACTATCCTTGTTAATAACAAGGATTCTTGACTATTCTTATGACTATTTCTTATTATTTAATCTTTCGTTACTATTATTTATTTTCTATACTTTATGTGATTTTTATTTTTTTTTTATTTGTTGAGTGGGGCTTTTCTAAGGTCTTTATGAGCCTTGTAACACGGCGACCATTGCTGATCTATTGTGTTCGCCCCGTACTATAGTTCTGCGCTAAACCTCGTGTCATTTAAGAACCGCAGCAGGCTTTTGGCGCCAGATTGTTTTTCCTCCTCAGGTTGGAGGTAATGACCACCCAAGTGGGTGTATCTTTTACGCATCAGCGGGCCACACTCGCACATGAGGTGCTGGGGGGTTTCCTCTGCTCCTTGGCAGAACCTGCACATTTTTGTGTCTCTGAGCTTGAGGTTGAACATGTGTTTGTTCAGGCCACAATGACCCGTGAGCGCCCTCACCAGTATGCATAGATTGTTCCTATTTAGCGATAAGGCACGACCGTAAGACAGCCCGTCTTACGGTCGTAAAGCGATATATTTTTAGTGTTGCTAATCATTATATTTTTGCAACTCTTTGTATACAAATTCCAAGCGATTTTTGGAAATTGGCAAGCCACTTTTTAAACGCGTAGTTCACGGGATAAATAATGGACCAGCAATTTCATTTTACAGTCCGCTCTAACGCACAGTGTCTCATTCACATGAACCATTTTCCGATATTAGTTCACGAAGCCCATTATTATGTGTGTACTTTCCTATATTTTCTTTCTGATCTGGGACTTCATCAGACGCTCACCGTAGCAGTATTCTGTATGGTGGGCCAGCACGGAGCGTCTGGAGATTTTGATTTGGAATAAACAAACGTTCACAAAAAAGTGCGACTAATTTTAGTATCCGAAACGTTGGCGAATCTTGGCTCCCGCCAACTCGGACGCGGGAGGCGTGTATCGTCTACTATGCGTTTTTTGTCAGTTTTGTTTTGGTTATTGGAAGTTGGGAGCGTGCGAGGCGCGTGCGACACGTGCGCGGCATACGCCACGCCACGCCACAATTTAATACAAGATTCAGACTCGCAACAGATGCGGCACTGAAGGTGCCGATTGCATCTCTGAAGATTCTGAAGATTGCGTTAATCTAAAGATATTGAAGATTGCGTCAATCTCAACAATCGCCATGCGACGCGACGCATTGACGTAACGCTGCAAGGATTTGTAGGTATCTGGTCTGAAATTCGAATTTGCAGGTGTTGCAAAATAACAGGTGGAAAGGCCATTGGGGGGGGGGGGGGGTATTTTTTTTGTACAGTGGACGCGGCGTACTGTTTCAGACACAATTTTGACAAAAAACATTCCGATTTGAGTATATACAGTATGTTCTTTACCAACATAACCGAACTCTCCGTATAACTACGTCAAAATTAATTGACTAAAATCCTATTGACTGCGGGTCATATTTCTTTGGTTTTAGATTTATAATATATTTTGGAAGAAATGTCGTGTTACTTTTTACTTAAATTGTGACGTTACATTTAAACCCACAAATGACTGGCGATTAGCTCGGGTTTGCCTACGGCAAAATGTATATAAATTTATTACATTTACATTTACATAGAGCGGGGTTTACTATAGAGCTATAGCATTAGTATAGAGCGGATTACTATAAAGCGGCGCACATTTACATTAATATTTACATTTATATACATTTATATACATTTTGTATACATTTTGCCAAGGCATCCATTAGTGGACGCCTCAAATTTGAGGGGTGGGAGTATTTATCATATAGTATGAAACTACTATCAATATAAGTATGAAAGGCTACTCTACATTACTGTGTTAAAACATCAATTGATTGAATTGTGACAAAAAAATATAAAAGTGCTTTTAAAATAAAGAAAAATAAAGATTATAAAAAACTTTTTAATTCAATTTCTAAAGTAGGGTGACAATAGCATTCAGTTTTTCTACAACTAATTATAACATATCAAACCTCTACCTCTTGTAGATTTAATATGTACTCAATTTATTTCGGTACAATTTTTACAGATTATTGACGCTTAGCCTATATTTAAATATTCTAAAGTTATCGCTAAATACAGTTAATTTTTAATAATAAATTTAGAAAAAAACTGCATTTGATCATTTAGTTTTTAGTTTCCTACTCCACGCCAGCCTGGATAGAACGATTAAGTAATTTGGTAGATTTGATTTTGATATGATTTTATAAATTATATATATATATATATATATATATATATATATATATATATATATATATATATATATATATATATATATATATATATATATATATATATATATATATATATATATATATATATATATATATATATATATATATATATATATATATATATATATATATATATATATATATATATATATATATGTATATTGTATCTATAACTAAAAACGAAATATGAAGAAAGTTTTCCTTTACTAATTTATAATAGGAGTTTAATGTTTATAATTTAAAAATAACAAATAATAAAAGTATTCAATCAAAATAGTTAGGAATTAATAATCAAAAATTATATCAGGTTTAAAAATATAATATATCTATTTTTAAATGGTATTAAAATTGTTATTCGAATAATAAAATAACTGAAGTCGTTAACTGAACAAAGCCATTTCCTATGTACTATAGATATTTTAAGAATTTACTTATTTTTTATATAGTTTTTGCATTTTTATTCTTTTGAGCATAAACGATTAAATTATTATTTTAATTTTTCAATACACTAATAATAATTTCGTTGACAAAAGAATATATCCTATTTTTATAACTACAATGTTGAGCAGCACACACAAAATTAAATATTTACCTTAGAACAGGTCCCGGCTTAGTTAGTTGACTTTGCCACTGGACTATCCAATGTATTAGTTTTCTGTTATTGATTCAGTGTTTTGTATTTTATTTATAACAATTATATTTTATTTTATATTCAATTAAATCACATATTTGCATTGCTAAAAAAATTAACTCAAAAAATATATGTTAGCGATAACGACAGTAGCGTGTATTTTAATATATCAAAAAATATATTATTATAATCATTTTTAATTACTGTGTTAGATCAAATAAACTCACTGTGTGCCGCTCAGACGGAAGCGAATCTGGTAATTATGAGTCCACTTCTTTGCTAATCTGTGGCGGCGCACCGACGGCTGACGCTATATCATCGATTGTGGCTGGTGGGTAGTGACTGCGGCTACCACACGGCCGTGAGAAACTGCCACCAGCGGAGACGACATTGGGAGTTATCGGGGCACTCCAGGCGAGAGGTCGTGACGAACACATGACAGACCAGACGCCAATGGGGTCACCAACATTGCAATTTAAATTTCGTAATTAGATACTATCATAAATAGCGCAACGCATGTTTGTCTGTTATCTAATAATAATAATACGTTTTATGATGCCGTACCTATGATGGAAACAGGAGCTACATACAAACGGTGGATAGAGAAATCACGGTTGCCAAAACTAATATTTATTTATGTTAATCTGTGTTGGGTCAATCGATACAAATTTTCAATCAACTAATTAATCATGATTGATTTAAACACGACTAATGTAGTCGTGACTGAAGTCAATCGCGATTGAAGTAATCGTGACTAAATCAATTAGTCGTTAATCGTCAATCTTCAATCATAACTAACTTGCTATTTAGATGCCAACCTACAATTCTTTCTATTAGTTGACCGACCGAGCGGTCGACCGGCTGACCGACCGACCGTCAGACCGACCGGCCGACCGACCGGCTGATCTACCGACCGGCGGCTACACCGACCGACCGGCCGACCGACCTGCCGGCCGACCGACCTGCCGACCGGCCGACCATGTCATTTAGTCATGATTACGATTGACGATTAATTAATCGTTAGTCACGATTGACGATTAAACTATTCAATCGTTAGTCGACTAAATTTTGCCCAACACTGATGGTAATGTACATAATTTGCAATAAGCTTAACATAAATCATAGTTAATACTGCACTTAAACAAGGAATACAATTTAACTTAGAATTAAGAGGCCGTACACGAAATTTTGCTCATTTCGTGAATTTACGTAATTTTGCAGACGTGAATTTAAGGTTAAAGTACTGTATTTCTATAAGTTTTATTGCACAACATAAAAGATCATTTATATTATTGTCTAATGAGTGAGCTACTTTTTTGAAAATTATTATAGAATTTTGATTAATTGACCTTAAACCGGCGACTGTTTGTGAATTTTTGCTGTAAGAGGTTTAGAATATAACATATTTACGAATCTTTTTGACATCTAAACGGTATGAAAAAATAAAAATATATTTTTGTGAAAGTACTCTATATAATAAGTGAATCACTTTTTACTACTTTCATATAAAATTGTTGATAAAAAAAATATTTATGTTTGTCAATTTTTTTAGAAAATGGGCGAAGAATTGCTTTTGATTTTTCCTTTTTTAACTCTCGCCTTTTAGAACTCTCGTTCATAAAATAAAAACAACAGAAATAAACTTTAGTTCAATATCAATCCATTTCCTCAAAAAAAATTCAAAACATTAATTAAAATTGGAAATAAAGTCTTTTAAAACAATCTAATTCTCGCGTTATGATACTCGCCTATGATACGATTCACGCCTCAAGTCAGCTATAGTCTCCGCCGAGCGCTTCCAAAGGGTGGACGTATCTATTTGGCTCCAAAAATCCTACCTACCTATAGTTATATTATACCATTGATTATAGAGGTATCACGGCCCACATCGATTTCGTACACGGCCTCTTAATAAACCCACAACAAGTTATGTCACGCTTATACGTGATAATAGTCCCATGCAACCCAACTAAGTAAGAACTGGTTCTAGGACAAGCATCTTAAATTATGACAAAATAAGGCCAAATGTCATACATGTTTGTTTTAAAGCAGGAAAACTGATATACAAATAATAAAAAAAGAATTTAATCAGAATATCACATATAAATAAAAGTTGTAAAATTTGTAATAATTTAAAATAGTCACAGAGTAAAAAAATAATAATAATCAAATAATAATAAAGTAATTTGAATAAAATCTATTGAGTTTAATTCATCGAATGGATGAGCTGATTAGATATGCCACATACTAACTAATCCGAGCCCAGCGTTATCGTTTTGAAAAGTATTTGTACGTTTGTTGTTACTATTGCTAGTTATTAGGTTAAATGAGCAAGTCTCAGTTATAGTGCAGGTCAGTGCGAATACTACTTACATTACATTTAGCCGTCTTGTCCACACACGTAATTTTCGCCTCAAAAATCCACGTTTAATTCTCCGTGTCGTCAGTATTAAATGAATTACTATGAAAGCTTGTCCACAGACTTCCATATTGATCCATGGGGCGAGATCCTGTTAAAAAATCCCTCGTTGGAAGGATAGACCACGTGGAGCTACCTTATATGGTCTGATAACATGTCAATATATTGGTCATCATGATGAATTCGGACCAATATATTGACATCTTATCAAACCATATGATACGGGAGCTCCACAAGGTCTATCCTTCAACGAGGGATTTTTTCAACAGGTTTTCGCCCTATGCCGTTCTTCGAAAAAAGTGAAACAGTTTTTACACAGAACCAAATTACTGTAAATGGCCCCGGAAACCCCCGATCCTATCAACCCGATCGAAAACCTCTGCGCCATTTGCAAAAAACGGCTCTCCAAGATGGATTGTACAACGGAAACCAAGAAGATCAGAGCAGGAATTCATGTCTGGTTTTACGATGATGAACTGAAAGGAGGCTGTCAAAACCTAGTAAATTCCTTGCCTGCAAAAGTGAAAGGGTTTATAAACGCAAAAGGAGGACACATTCTATATTAAAACTAACAATCTATAACTATCAGTACTGCGTTTGTATGTTTATGTCCAATAAAGCACTTTTATAAAAAAAATACTGTTTGTTCCAATTAATTCGCACGGTACTGTAAATATGTATATTTATCTTATGTGTATATGAATATTTAAGCTAAGATTGTAGGAATCAGTCGGCCTATATATGTTGATAATAAAAAAGATTGACATTATCTTTCAGTATATTTTTTATTGACCAGCAAATGTCAATTGGGAAAATTCTGGGGCAGATATCGAATGCTTAAATATCAAAAATATTTTATTGTTTACATTTATAGCCTCTAGGTTCTTATTTAGTATACACAATTTAAGTTTTAATAACAAGTTAGCGACTCCAGAGAAACTTCAGGTATTTCATTATTCCACGCTGTAAGATCCATTTCTCATTATTACAGTGATTGAAATAAATTTCTAACGTAACTTATCAACAATATATTTTAATTAATAACTATAAACACCATAGGTAAGCGATGCATTAAGGTTCCACAATATTGAAAACTGCATACTGCAACTACGAAACTGCAAACGCATGGTGCGTCTAAAAATATGATCAGGGTCTGTAGATATCATTTACTGTAATAACGAGCTTTTTGCACGATACTAGTTTATCTTACCTATTTTAAAGACAACTATAAATTATAGTGAGTTACTAAAATCCAAACTTTATCATCACTCTCAACTAACCTAAAACTGAGGTCCTTGATTCTGAAAATGATAGACTACTAAAATGCACTATTTAGAGTCGAATTCCCTACCAATCTACAACTGCCGGTCAACACGATAACATATAACTTTGATCTTTTTTGTTAATGCGGTTGTTTCAGGTTTTTTTAATATTCAGAAAGTATTAGAAACAAGGTAAACCACCTGGTAGAAGGCTTTACTTATCATTATGTAAAAAACATTGATACCCCTGGAAATATGTTTCTCTGTCCACACGACCCTATATCTTATTTGTAACACTGCCGAAACACGCCTTTTGACACATGACCCAAACATATTTTTCGGTAAACAACGATTACGTTCAATAAATGAATTTTTCGTGTGTTTTCTAAAGTGGAAACCATGTGAAACTGTTTGCAACGTTGTAATTCAGTATTCTCCGTATATTTTTAAATATATATGTTCATTTAGTCGTCTTCCAATAAGCCTAGTAAGGATATCTAGGCTTATTGAAAGACGATTAGGCTTGGAAGACGATTGGAAGACAAAGGCTTATTCCAATAAGCCCTCAATATCTGTACTAGGCTTATTGGAAGATGAAAATGGAAATTTATAGAAAAAACAAGAGATATTTGAAATTCTAATAAAAACTAAAATTCTTATTGAACAAAACGAAGTTTAAAAATCTAAGTTGTTTGTGTATATTTTTTAAATTTTCGATTCCTTATAAGCCCAGATATCCTGCTAATGAATATGTTCATGTTTAGACATCCGGAGGAGTATAATGAATAACGTCACAAACACCTAACAGCCATTGTATGGAGTCGTAAAGGGAGCCTTCTTAAGGTCATAATGATATTGGTTAGATAACTCAAGGCTATAATATAATTAGACAGAATATATTTTAGACATTGTAATCGATCGATAATAGTTTTCCAATTGCGGTTTTTCTCTACATTCAAAGCTTTTATTTTCCAATGTGAGTTTCCTTATGACTAGATTAACATGTTGATTGCCAAGGTAGTTTTCAGGATTCTGGTCTGAAAATACAATCTTTTTAAATCATATTATACTTATATCATGTAAGGTCTAATATACTGACCAATGAAAGTATATATTGATAAACAATGTACCTCTTCAATAATAAATAATGTGCTGTTTCAATATAGTAATTTCAAATTGTCTCATAATTATGTGACAAAAATCTTCCAGCTAAAACCAACTGTTAAGGCTGAAATTTTAACATTAAGTTTTAAAATATTTCACCGCAGAGTGAAATAATCTCAATAAATCACTGTGTTTTGGTTTTTCTATATTGCAATACTTAATGGGTTTTAAATTACAGCTGTTTCAAAACTGTCCACAACGCAGAGAAATCGCTATTGAGCCTTATCCATTCCCTTTAACACCCGATACTTTTGATAACCCTGAAAAATCTCTTTCTGCATTCGTCGTTCCACATCGGCGGCATCTTTTCACAACCTAAACGCCCTCTTTGCTTTGCTGCGTAAAAAAACGTGTCAGACATGACGTATCTCTCGTTTCCCCCGTTTTTTAACAGATTTATGAAATTTGAGAGTGCGCGGTTCAAAATAGCCGCCTTATCAGGAACAGATGAGCAAAACTTCTCTAGCGTTTGGTAAGACCGAGGAGGACTGCGAGGGATGAAGAGAAGTTAATGAAAGCATGTTCTAAAACGCCATCAAACTTGACAGAAATTTAAAATCAAAGCACTTGACCACAGGCCCTTTGGACAGGGGGATGGCAGGCAAGGGCTTGGGCATTGTCTGTCATGTAGGTATACGAGTGATAACTAATTGTTAAAATTACTTTCTGAAAATAAATCGAAGAAATAGTTGTTACAGTATGGATGCATAACAAAATATAATCTATTATTTTATTTCATTCTAATATTGATTTCCCAATTTATTTTATATATATATATATATATATATATATATATATATATATATATATATATATATATATATATATATATATATATATATATATATATATATATATATATATATATATAGGTATATATATATATATATATATATATATATATATATATATATATATATATATATATATATATATATATATATATATATATATATATATATATATATATATAGGTATATATATATATATATATATATATATATATATATATATATATATATATATATATATATATATATATATATATATATATATATATATATATATATATATATATATATATATATATATATATATATATATATATATATATATATATATATATATATATATATATATATATATATATATATATATATATATAGACATATATATATATATATATATATATATATATATATATATATATATATATATATATATATATATATATATATATATATATATATATATATATATATATATATATATATATATATATATATATATATATATATATATATATATATATATATATATATATATATATATATATATATATATATATATACTAGCTGCGCCCAGCGGTTTCACCCGCGTGGTGATGGAAAATTGTGATAATGATGATAGAAAACCATATATCTTTATAAATTATAGCCTATGTGTTATTCTGATGTGTAAGCTATATTATTGTGTAAAGTTTCATTAAAATCCATTCAGCAGTTTTTGCGTGAAAGAGTAACAAACATCCAACATACATACAAACTTTCGCGTTTATAATATTAAGTAGGATAGTAGGATAGAATTTAAATTTCGAATGTCAAATTCTTAGATTTTTTTCCTACTTACTTGACAGTTATCGTTATATTTTAGATAATTCACACTATATCTTTATACATTACAGCCTATGTGTTATTCTGATGTGTAAGCTATATTATTGTAAAGTTTCATCAAAATCCATTCAGTAGTTTTTGCGTGAAAGAGTAACAAATATCCATACATACGTACAAATTTTCGCGTTTATAATATTAGTAGGATTTATTTTAATTCAAATCTTTGATTTTTTAAACTGTTTTTGAGAATATTGTATTTATGTAAATTAAATGCAGTTTTTTTAGGTCCCAATGTAATAGTTTTATGCTTATTTATTTGTTTTTTTTAATTACGTAATTGATATAACATAGTTATGTAGTAACTGTCGGATTATGATATTAGCTGTACCACTTTTTTTTTATACGACTGCCCACCAAAAAAGAAGTGCAATGTGTTCAGGGTTCATCTATGTATATTTTTCGTTTATTTATTCCACCATAACTTCCAAACTCTGAAACTGATTTAGAAGTGTGTGGTATTGTTAGAATCGATATGTCATCCCGAGTGTAATAGGGTACCTTAACTGTCCAAATATCAAGCAAGTAGTTGTCTAAATGTTCAAATGTCTAAATGTCAATAAATTGACATACGTATATCGTGTTTAGTGTCAAAGGAAATGTCTGATTGAGTACATTCCGGAAATATACATTTATCTATATAGATAAATACATAAACCACAAATATTTTATAAATAACCATAAAAAATTAATATAAATACTCAATAGTTCACTTTCTGTTACGGCAGTAGGGTTTTGTATTTGAGAAAAAAAATAACAGTTTTACAGCCCATCAACTTATAAGTTGATAATGGGGCTCGATTGCGTTTCTCTTGAACTAAAATCGGAAATTAGTTCATGTGAACAAGACAGAGCAGTACGTCAGAGCGGAATGAGAAATAAACGGTTGCCACTTTACCGCATTAAAACTACCCACCGAAGGTAAATCAGTTAAATCGAACACCGCACGAAATGTGTTCAAAGTTGTTCGGGCGTCAATGAGTACGATCGGTAGTTTTGGTGCGGGAAAATCGGCGACAGTTCATTTCATATTTCGTTCTTACGTATTGCTGTGTCTCGTTCGGTTGAACTAAGTTCCTATTTTAGTTCACAAAGAAACGCAATCGGGCCCAATATCTCATTAACCCGTCAGACGCCGACAGTGCCTATAGGCACTTTGAGTCGTTTGACAGATCCGCGCGTAACTGTTTCGGCCGGCTCCCACATATATTATACAAATCTATAATATACATAACTAACAAGATTATTATTACTAGTTAACAAGAGGAAATTCTTGAAAAACGATATTGTTAATTTATTCATAAAATCGAGCATAAACTTGCGGCGCTCTTTTTTGCGCACGAAGACTAGCTTCAGAGCGGTTTATGAAATGCGTTGTTAGTACAGTATATTTGTTTTTAACCGACTTCAAAAAAAGGAGGAGGTTATCAATTTGGTTGTATATTTTTTTAGTTTTTTTTAATGATTGTTACCTCAGAACTCTGCCATTTATGAACCGATTTGGAGAAGCCTTTCTTTTATTTGAAGGGATATACTTACAGATTGGTTACATTTTTATCTAAGTCCTATTCTGATGATAGGATCCATGAGGAACTTCTTAAATATTATCGTATGAAGTTGAAAATTTACATTTTGGTTCAATTCCGATGAGATTTTTTTTATGGTGATCATGACCTGATTCTACACCCTGGTTGGCTCCCGATAAGGAGACTTCTCAACGGTCAGCACAGACACATTTGTATATCTATTCAATTAGGATATACTGTTTTAAGTTTCACCAAGACAGGACTGCGGCACCCAGGGTTGGCTTCCAACGCGGAAACTCCTCAACGGTCAACAGCAGATACAACATTTTGTACACATTCAATAATGATAGCCCGTTCTAAGTATTACCATGAAATAGCTGCTGCACTTACCTACAAACAATTTTGGGGTCGGTTTTTTTTGTTAAAATGTCTATTATTACAACGGCAAACACTTTATTTTATTTTTTCCAGTCCCGGCTTGTTAAAAATTTGCCATTTCTCTTTGTTTTTATTTGCAACTGTCGTTTTCTTGCATAAATAGGACTGACCTTCGTGGTAACACCGCACTTACTGTACTAGCTACCCATTCATTGTACACAACTGAACGTTCTAAATGACAATTTGATTGATTTATACGGCGCCTCGCACCAGACATACAAAATGGTCCGATCGATTGGCTGTAAATTAGTTCAGGTCGTGATTTACTAGTCTTGTATTGGCGTAACAAATTTGTTACAAACGAGCAGCGCGAGACGCGCTCAACTGCTTTGAAATCTGTAGTGTTAGATCCGTTTATTGGCCTGTGAATCTTCCCGCATTGCATCCAATTGGAGAGATCGTAAATTTAGAAAGTGTTCTGGGACTAGTGTTGTACTCGATCACGGTTTTTGGTGAAATATAATGTACATCGAATACGCTCGTAAGCTGTATATTTGTATTATATGTTGCATAGCTATATTTATTTCTAACTAGACTATGGTGCAACACTATCGGGCAACACCATAACTTTGACACTAATGCGACCATTGGGCAATACCATAACTTTGACCCTAATCGTCAGATCTTCTTCATTTGACGTTTAAATGAAACTCCAGTCTATGCGTCACATCGCTATGTAGTCCAGTCAAATTAGGGTTTCACCTGGGAATAAGAGATAATAACCTGGAAACTCGTATACACCTTCATTTTAGCATTGTAATCGTTGTCTCAAAGTCTCATAAAATCTCGTGTCTGCGTCGTAAGTTATTCAAGGTCAAAGGTCACAAAAATCGGGGTTTCGCGATTATCTAGGTTTCTATAGCTCCAATGATGTTAACATCTATAATAAAAATTGCAGAGCATAAAATTTGCGATAAATTTAGGTTCAAACATTTTTTCATGCGCTCAATCGTTTTTGAAATAGAGGCAAATTTTATGTTCTACAATTTTTGTCATAGATGTTAACATCATTAGAGCTCTAGAAACCTAGATAATCACGAAAAACCGTTTTTTTGACCTTTGACCTATAATAACTTACGACGCAGACACGAGATTTTATGAGACTTTTGAGACAACGTTTACAACGCCAAAATGAAGGTGTATACGAATTTCCAGCTTATTATCTCTCATTCCGAGGTTGACCCATTATTTTTGCTAAAGTGGTCGCTCTAATTGTTAGTTTTCTCCGGGTGAGTTTTTATTAACCGACATCCTTTAATGGGATTAATCAGTACGAGCAACTGAACAACTTTTGATTAAAAAAAATGGGAAAAAAAAGAATTGACGGAGAACTTTACTGTTAAATAAAAGTTAAACAAGCGTTTGAGCGCGTTGCACCATCTAGCGGTAGGTAAAATATTTATCTAATAAACGATATTAGCGATATTTTACTTACCGCTAGATGGCGCATCGTGCTCAGCGCTTTTTATACTATTTAAAAAAAATATATTTTATAAATTAAAAAGAAATAAAATAAAAAATCCCACAAATGTTAATCAAAACTTGCTTACCTGCTTGTACTGATTCCTCCCTTCAAGGATGCCGGTTAATTAAAACTCACCCCGTATAAAAAATAATCATTGAATTCTGGAAACTCAACTGGCCTCCTCGCTCGCCCGATCTGACGTAGCCAGATTTTTATTTATGGGGTTATTGAAATTGGTGGTGTACGAGAACAAGCCACAGGACATTCGTCAACTAAAAGTCAATATTTGACTTGAAATATGTAAACTATCGACCAAAATACTTGACAAAGGAATAAAGAAAATCGTATTTGAATTAAAAAAAAAACGGTCGCTTTATTCGTGCCTTACCTCGTCTAAATATTATCCTACCTAGCTCTGTTTAAAGTATCTTAACCTATTCTCTTTAATTACTTATGTTTAACTAAAAATAAATATCGGTTTTGTCACCCCAAGACTTTACGGCAAGTTGCCATAGACTTCATCTGAACATTAATTTCATAAATATAATCAATGAGCGCCCTCTCCCGACCGGCTGCGAGGTTGATATATGACTAGAGCCCCCTGGCGGACCGATTTTAACCACAATCTTTTCAACTCTTGGCATGACCAAACGATGCCTGCATACCAAACTTCAGCTCAGTCGGATTAAGCGTTTGGGCGCTATCGTGTAGGAATACACACACACACAGCATAGACTTCAATCTAGAAATGGCCTTATCGTCTCAGGAGGGCTCAATATGGATATTTCCGTCTCCATCACGAACTTTTTTAGCTCGTTCATAATACTTTCCCTTCTGGTCGGTTAGTGGACTGGGAAAGTAAAATTGATTTTGATTAATATATTTCGATATACGCGTTGTACGTTTTTTTTACGCCTATCTGTTTTATTCATCAATGGGAAGAACCCAAAAGCTTGAGGGGTCCGTTCCTGAAATGGATTGGACATTTGTCATATGATCGGACGACAGAGAAATCACATTATTATCCGTGCAGTCATCAACTTTTTATTAGCTATCCAAATTCGTAGGAAAACAGATTATTAGACTGTTTGAAATCAAAGACTATTGCGGTTGTTTGACATTTTAAATAAGATAAAAACGATTTTACCGAGTAATGTTAGTAGCATCCGATGTTTCGGCGATGTTGCAACTGCCGTTGTCGAGGGTAGACTTATGACTTTATAAACTACTATGTAAAGTTTTTGTCTTATTTATAATTTGACCGTGTATTTTGAAATCGAATTGTGCATTCTTCAGTTACACACTTCTTTCGCCAATTAGTTTTATTCCTTGTATGGATGACTGTTATTAGAGATGTCATGGAAACCGATCGGAGCCCAGCGCTAGCATTTCAAAAAGTACTTCTACATTTCATCTTACTAACAGTTTTGTTAATGCAAATGCAATTCTGTTAATTGTATCTGAATGGAAAATGGTTACCCACCCATGATTAGATCCTGGAACCTTACAATGTATGATCGAGCGGCATAAAGACCATGGCACATTTTATTGCTATATATCCTTCTAGCCGTGTTCGGCCACAGCGACTGCATTGTAGATTCTAGTGACTTCTTTAGTCTTCTCAGAGTCCACTGTTCGGAAGCAGTCAAGTGCGCAGGCTATATTATAGTGCACAGGTGGGCGCGCGACCACGGGTGCACTCTCTCTTCCTCCCTCTTCTGAACCCGATGGAACGGAGACCGTTACGACCAGAGAAAAGTTTGGATGCAGATAAAATAAAATAAATTAATTAATCGCCAAAACAGCAATGGCTGTGATTGTTAAATTTGTACTTAATATTGCAGAGCAATTTTTTTCGGATTTAGTTCGTTAACCACACTGTCATTTATGGAATTGGTCGTTATGGCTTGTGGTGATGTTTGAGGTTTTTCTGGAGCTAAGTCGTCCGATGTATCTTCTGCAAAGTCGATCTGCCTTCAGCCAGTAACGACAGCTCGCTTGTTTTCGATGGTCGACTTTGTCCATAGACACGCTGGTCGAATATTTAAAGTGAACAGCTCAGACCGATCAGATCCTTCGGGACGCGTCCCGTATTAACCGCGAGTGAAACCAAACTGTAGAATTGCACTATATTCACAAAAATTTATTATTTAATTATTATTTAGAGGGGAGAAAATTTTAAAATATGTTGACACTTAGAATTTAAAAATCGAACGCTATATTGTTTCAATAAACACAAACACAATTAATTAATTAACGCATTTGAATTAATTAGTTAAATTTTATTTTATTGTATTTGTGGTATGTTTGTGGAGTCAAAAGTATAACTTAGGAAAAAACAGAGATAAAAAATAGTAGATTCTGGCAAAAATCAAAAACAGTAACAGCAAGAAGAAAAAAGAAAAGGGAAAAATTATACAAATATTACCGACTATGTGTACATTTATTTTATAAAATTATGTAACATAAATAGATATAACAGATTAAAAAAAAGAGTATTTTCTTTTCTTTTGCAAAGCAGATTATGTGAGATCAGTGTGGATTTCAAAATATTTCACTAGATATTATGTCTGTTCTGGATTGATATTATTTTAAACTTCACTTTTATCTTTTTTTCCTTTATTCTGATCGTTCATTCGTTCTTAAAAAATAAAAGAGATTTATTTACATTAATAACTAACCCACTAATATTAAATATATATAACAGTAAATAAATACATCGATGAATAAATAAACAAATAAATTTACCAAGATTTAAAATATGTCAAAAGGTTCCTTATACACATATAGCTCTATAAATCTATTTATTTAGTATAATTATATTAAAATGTTTATAATAATGGTCAAATTTTTAATATTTGTCTGTAGCCTTTTCCGGGACTGTCAGCGGCCGCCTTCCCGGTAAGTTGGGTTCTTCGAGCTCTTTGGGATCGTCGAACCCCTCGCTGCGGCGCCGCGGCGCCCGGCGCGGCCGCCCGAGAGGGTCCCGCCGAGTACCACCGGCGCAGACGTCCTCGAGACAAACTTATCATTCGGGTAAGGATTTCAATATTTTTGGATTCGTCCTCTTGCAGTGTCGTCGTATATCGAAGGTTGGCGATGCGATCTTTGTCCATAAAGGATGGAGGCTAGAAACCCATACGTGTATTTCGAACAGTATGTTAGTGGGAGCCCAACCTTCTTCCTATTTAGGGTTGCCATTCGTCCGTGTTTTCCTGGACAGGGCAGGGTTTTTGGTATCGTCAGCGTTTTTGCTGAGCTTTTGGTAAAATTTTGATACAATTTCTAATTCGACGGACGCTCAGGAAAAAAAAATACGCATGCGCACGACCCCTATAGCATTGATCGCCAACCAATGGTCAACGGAGCGGCGCCGGCCCAGCTTTTCAAGATCGTTTGACAGTATGGACTTTCTATCTACCTACATCATCATCTACGAATAGAATTGAAGAGAGGACACATCGTTCATGCCTAGTCGAATTGAGAGAAGAAGTAAATCAGTCTGCTAAAGTATGACTGTGACCTAGTACAACCTTTGCTGAATGAAGAATGGATGACTTTACGCTTATGAAATGGAGGATAGATTTAGATTTCTTAACGATCTGAATCTTTCCCTTCTAGGCTTTTGTTTAAATATGATTTTTTACAGATGCATTAAAAAATAACTAGAATTCAGTTTTTGAATGTACTTAATATCGACATTTTAATGGCGTAGGCTCAAAATTTCAATCATTATGACTTATCCTTAAACAAGGATCTTCGTAAATACGATCTCAGGAATAATACTCTCTTCGTGGAACATGTCCAATCATGCACCAATCTAAGAAACCGCTGAAAAAGTATAAAAAGATTGGCTCCATTTACCAAAGCGTTTTTCTGGCGCTTCATTTGTCTACCAGAGAAACAATAAGGCCTCTTGTCCAAGCACGTTTTTTGCCGTGAAAATTTACGGTTAATTCGTCGTGTGTAGGCACGGTCGTCAGTGGACAAGCTTCCATGGTGATCCATGCGACATTAACGACCGTGCCTAGACACGGCGAATTACCCGTAGATTTTCACGTCAAAAAACGTGCGTTTTCGACTAGATTACATACGCATACTACCTAAATAATAATTATGCTATGTGTTATGCCTGCTCTACATGTAAGCCAACGTATGTGCCATCGTTAATGTCTTTCGCTCTTTCTCGGGCATTTTTCACACTTCACAGCGGTGTGGCCCAACATTGGCCAATAGTCGGTGCGGCTTGAATGAGCCGTTCCTCCTGAATGTTGCGTTTCCGGGCATTAATAGTGCGGTCGTTCTCGCAGATGCGTTGAGCCTGGAGGCGTCGATGCTGGAGTGCGGGTCGCCGGCGGCGGCGGGCGGCGCGGCGCGGCGCGGGCCCGGGCGGCCGCGGCTGCGCGGCGGCGCGCCGGCCTCGTCCCGCGCTTCGGCCGGCGCCGCCTCGGCCCGCGCCCCGGCCGCCGCCGCCGCCGGCGCCGCCTCGTCGCGCGCTCCGGCCGCCGGCGCCGCCGCGCGCCGCCCGCGCCGGCCGCGCGGCCCGCTGCTCGTGCCCCTCGGCCCGCAGCATCATCATCATCGACAGTGAAGGGACTTTTTCGACGTTCGGCGAGAACGAAACTGGGTATCGATGGCTTCATTTGCAAATGTGCTAACTCTGCTTTTCGTCAAAACGCATTTTTTTAATGTGGCAAATTTTCAAGAAAATGAAACAACTCCCCGATATTAAAGAAGTTCTTAGAGAGGAGAAGCTAATAAATGGACTTTTGAAATATCTATAATGGTATTAATAAAATTTTATTACGTTTAAATACTCTCCTGTAAAAGTGCTAGCTCAAATTCTAACTTTAAGTATTTAGTGATTTTTAATATGGTTTTGCAATTCTATTATATTGTGCATACGAGGAATATATGCCATTTTTATAAAAAACGATATTATTGCAAGCACATTCAAGAATAAATGTTTACCTTAGAACAGGTCCCGGCCTAGTTTTTTTCTGCTTTTGATTCAATTTTGTAAATATTTTTGTTCATAATTCCTATGCTGAAATTGTTTACTCTCATTTATATTTGCATTACTGTATAAATAAAAAAAAATGGATTTAGCACTTTTGCAAATTAAGCCATCGATATGC